>JBBMKD010000054.1:10196098-10219928 GCA_037834095.1 Argya squamiceps | reverse complement strand
CTCCTGTCCCTGTTCCCTGGGAGCAGAGCCTGACCCCCCCGGCTGTCCCCTCCTGGCAGGGACTTGTGCAGAGCCACAAGGTCCCCTCTGGTAAAAGAAGCCTTGGAAATGTCCCAGTGAAGGACTAACCCAGCATGATGGATTATCTGGAGCACAATGAACTTCCTTCTGGTCCTTCTCTTTTGTGTTTAATTCAGCAGTGTTCTGTTTATGCATCTGAACCTCCTGCATGGTGAAATGCACAGAGAATTTAATGTGCCCAACTTTGCAATGCTGTGGGAAGTGACCAGTTGACATTTCACATCTAATTGGCAGGTTTTAATTTAAATTGGGAGGGATTTAATTTAATAGCAAAGCTTTCCTCAGCTAACAGACCTCTTCTAGCAGGTGCTCATTATGTGGGATACTCTACAGACTCTGTTTTCTCATTTATGGGTTAGAGGCAATTTAAAAAAGCCAGCTTAAGACATCTCTCTGCCTTCCATTAGATATTTGCAGATGGCTTTTGCTAAGCTATAACTAGCTCTTTCATCATGAATTTTTTGGGGCTGTGCCTATGGGATAGTGCCTAGCAATTACACAAAGTTCTCATCAGGGAGTTTTCCCTCCTTACCTTCAGCTCCCAGTGACCCACACTGATGTGTTCCTCCTGTGGGAAATGGATTTGTAGAGAATTTTTAAGGCTTGAGAGAAGGTTCACATAGTATGCATCTGTATGTAAACTTTTTAAAGTTTTTAAAACACCTCTCAATTGCCCCATCTCTAAGTCAAAAAAAACATAATCCAACACCTCCCACCTGACCCCTGTGCTCTCCTCACTGTGAGTAAACCTGCAGCACCCAGAGACTATTCCAGGAACAATTACTTTTATTAGCAAGTATCTATCACCACGACATATTCCTCTTAAATAATCCCTGTGCTGTACTTCCACTGCAGATTCCATTAAGCACATTGGATATTAAGGCCATTTTCAATGTTTCTAGGATTTACAGGAGTGTCAGCAAGGCACAGCTTATAACCGCAACATCTGCTCACCTCCCAGCTTTCAACATTACACACACAACAAAGAAACACTCACGGAGGGAAAATAATAAATTCTGGAGAATTTCACAAGTCACTGCACTATTTAAGTGTTTTGGAGAAGGCTACTGACTTTAAAACTACTTTGGATCAGGAAGAGAAAAATTAGATTTAAGTTTAGCACTCTCTGGGTGTGGTACATCAGGCTCAGGGTTGGGATCTTCCAGTGCAGCAATGTAGGAATTACAGAATATTGATTTAGAGCAGTCATGGGACTGGGCCATGTCACTCTGCACCTCTGTCACCTCCTCACAGGCCCTGTGTTAGTGACATCCCCGGGACACAGAGACAGCCCTGGGTACATAACCTGGGAGTCCATCAGAGAGATGGAACTCGGGTTAATCCCAGAGTTTACCTGTTTAAATTGTGTGACAAAGGCACTGTGAGGGGTGTGCAGACCAGGGCCTGTGTGGGTGCCTTAGGCCTGCAGCAGCAAGGCCACACCAGCGAGCACCCACTTGGAAGGGTTTTCCTTAGTTTTGAGGTTAAAAGTCCACACGTAGGTTGGCCCTCTCTGGCGTGTTTTGTACAGAGGACACGGGTACAGGCCCCGGGTGTCCTGCTTGTCATCAGGAATGGCCTTGATGAACACGACAGGCATGGCCGGGGTGAGCTCCTGGAGCCTGGCGTCCGTGATGGTCCCGGCCTGCAGAGAGAAGGAGACAAAGCCTGCTCACATCTCCAAGGTGCCATCGGCTGCCCTCTGATGTACCCAAGCCCCCGCGATCTTTAGCCAAGCTGCTCCTGCTGGGGAGGTGCAAACAGCTTCTCCAGGCTCATGGGATGAGTCTCTCTGGGGAAGGAGGGTCTGCATCCAACAGCTCCCTGTCTCACCACAACCCTCCTCAACAGAGATAATCTCAAGAGTCCAGCTGCCTGCACTCTCGCCAGGGGCTCAAACCCTCACACCTGACCTGGACTGGTGTGGGAGCAGTGTCCCTGGCCCTGTCCAGCCATAGCAGGAACAAAGTTTCACTTCTCTTGTCCTGGTTTCTACTTAGGCGCGGCTTGAGGCCATTTCCTCTTATCCTATAGCCAAGGAACAGAGACAGGACAAGAGGAAAAGGCCTCAAGCTGTGCCAGGGCAGGCTCAGGTTGGACATCAGGAGGAATTTCTAGGCTGAAAGGGTGATTAAACATTGGCAGGGGCTGCCCAGAGAGGTTTGGGGTACCCATCCCTGGAGGTGCCCAAGGAAGGGCTGGAGTGGCACTCAGTGCTCTGGGCTGGGGACAAGGTGAGGATGGGCACAGGATGTTCTGAGGGATCTTTTCCAACCTCAGTGATCTGAATAATCAGGGATTATTCTCATGCATCTCTTTCTCAGAGTATTGCCAGATCAGAACCACCTTGTGGGAGGTGCTGCTTGTGGTAGGAGTGGAGGTGGATGGGGAACAGCCCCAAAAAGTACCACAGACTTGTTCCCACTCCCATGGATGCAGCCAAGAGAATTCAAGATGACTTTCCTGAGGGAATAGCACCATTAAATATCAAGTCCCATTATTCTCCTCCAAGCAATGCCCTGCCCAGCAGGCTGCCCTACAGAGAAGAGGGAGAGAACCCTGCCAGGACAAGAAATCAAGTTTGTTTCTCTAATTTGGGTCTCTCTGGCATTTTCTCTCCTTCTTCCTGACAATAAAATACCCTGCACATCAATCCATTTCCAGGGAAAACTGCCTAATGGAGGCTGGAGAGACCAAATGAAAACAAATAGGGAAATGGAAACGAAACTTTTCAGCACTAAAGAAACTGCCTCTCACTGCAGCTGAGCTTCACATATCATCATTATTCCAAATGCTCTCAGATCAGAGTTGTGGGGTGAGATTCAGCCTCTCCAGTAGTTTATTTAATTCTGCAAATGAGCAAAGAAAAATCATCCCTCCTGCAACACACCTCGGTTTAATTGTACTAATGCCATATGCTATGCTCAGCTAAGATAAATCCAGCTCTCATTTAGGATTTTGTATTTCCAACGTCCTGAACAAATATTAAATAATTCGTATAATACCTTGCAAAGTAGCTATTTATGAAACATTATTATGCACTCTTCTTAAATCCACACCTTTCATTTCTGAGACTGGGTTTTGATCAGGTCTTTTTTGGTTTTTTTTTTTAACTGCTGAGAATACTTCAAATGAAATTTCCAAGAGATATTCTACCTGTTTCTGGGTTAACAAGAGCTGAAATGTTCCTGAGGTACCTCTATGTAAGATATCATTTTGTTATGTCTGAGCTGATTCTCATTTGCATTTTTTATCGCTCTCACCGTCAGAAATTAATTCTGCTCTGAAAGCAATTCTTCCTGACGAGCAGCACAGCTCTCGTGGTGCAAAAACCACCATTCTGTGCCTGGAGAGCTCAGATCCTAAAGAATCCTTCACTTCTGCTTGTCCCAGAATGCCAGCAGGCAACTGAGAGTGGCAGTGCCACGTGCCACCAGGACTGAGGGCACAAAGAGCTGTCACAAACCAGGGCTGGTGACAGATGGGCCCAAACCCAGAGCCTGTGAGCCACAGCCCTGCAATCCCTGCACGGGAGGGATTCCTCACACCACAGCCCCTTGGGGGTCAGCTGGCCCCAGCACGGCCTGGCTGCCTTTGGGATGGAGTCACCTGTGGGTGGTCACCAGCAGGGAAGGGGACACAGAGCCAGCAGGGAAGGGGACACAGAGCCAGCAGGGAAGGGGGACACGGAGCCAGCAGGGAATGGGGACACAGAGCCAGCAGGGAAGGGGACATGGAGCCAGCAGGAAGAACTCCAAGGTGCTCCTTGGTGCAGTGATGGATGGGGTCAGTGGCTTCAGCTGGATTAGGGGAATGAAAAAACTCATCCCTGTGAGGGTGGTGAGGCCCTGCAGGTGTCCCAGGCCAGGTTGGATGGGCCTTGGAGCAGCCTGGGACAGTGGAAGGTGTCCCTGCACATAGTGGGAGGGAATGAGATGATCTGAAATGTCCCTTCCAGCCCAAGCAGTCTGGGATGCTGTGGTTCCACGGCAGGGGCTGTGCTGTCCACAGCTGCCAAAGCTCCATGGAGCACCCACGGTGTAAAACCCACCCCTGCCCTTCTCCCACCACACTCCAACCCCCTTCGGGAGGGGCAGGGCACACTCTTGGCATCAAACTCTGTATTGCAGAGGGCAAGAAAGCCAAGAATCAGTCAGCAGCTCGAGATAAAATGTCTCCAAGTGTCCCCAGTCACAGAGTCCTTCTGACTGCCACTGAGTCCCAGTGACTTTAACAGGGCTGCTGCAAGAGATCATTTGCACCCAAAATAATCTGCTTAGTTTCATTTCATCTAATAGCTGCCTGCTGTTTTGTAATGAATGTTTTATAAATTTAAAACACCCAAGGGCAAACATAAATGTTTAAATAAATAGAAAAATGTGAGTAGCAGAACATAGAAGGATCTCTTTCCTTTTTTGGTGGAACAACCTAAATGTGAAATACTCTTTTAAAAGTGGAGGTGTTCCCCAGAGGAATTCTTCTAAACGTGGCCTGCCATTTTTATCAGAGGATTAATTTGGAAGGAGTACAACCCAAAAGAGCTGTGCACCTGTTTTAAAAGTCCTGCATCCATTAATGCACACTGGTACTCACTGGATTATAGGTAAAATGAATAGCTCCACCAGGTAGAAATGATATTTCATGTGAGCAGCAACCCATAAAAATATCCTTTTCATTTCTGAAATAAATTGAAGCATGATACCCAGAGATTATGAATGGCTCCATGAACATAATTGCTCAGTATCTCTCAATCACAAGGAAAATGTAATCAGAAAAACACATTTACTGGAGTTGGGATGGTCTCTGAAGACAAATCCTATTGCTGGATGCAATCACCCGTACCAGTTATTATTGGAGGAAGGCAGAGGGGAGAAGCCAAGTATTTCCCAAAGATTTCTGGCTTTGCACACCAAAAACCTCTCACTCTTCACTTCCAGCATTGCCTGGAGATGGGTAAACCCCAGACAGAACTCATTTTCTAGTAATAGTGGCAAAGAAAACAACAGTAGGCATTGGAATGTTCTTAAATGGAGTATTTGATATTCAGGACCAGGAATTTTTTAAAACACTCTCTTGTCCTGGTGTGTCCAGCTGATTTCTGTCAGGTTTTTAGGGCAGCAGAAATCCAGTGCTCCCTGTGGTAGGGGCTGTGATCTCCCAAGGGCTGTGTGTGGCTTGGAGAAGGGAACAGCCAGGGAAATGTGGGGCAGAGCTGGGAGCTGGACAGGGCTGGTCCCTGTTCTGCTGCTGTGAGCAGAGCCCAACCCACAAGAGCAGAGATGTGACCTGACCCAGATGAGATCCTCACTGCCATCTCCAGCAGAGCCTTTGCCAATGTTCCCTGTGGCTTCCCAGACCCAATTCAGGTCATTTCCAGAGCGAAAAACAGCCTGGAGCTTTGAACTCCCCAAGGATATCTGATGAAATGGCATCCATCAGGCAGCTCACAGCTTTCCCTAACTTCCTATCCTTCATGGAAAACCATGGCAGAGAGGGAGGCAACAAATAGCTTGGATATTAGGAAAATGTTTTTCATGGAAGGAATAATAAAGCACTGGAATGATCTGCCCGGGGAGGAGGTAGAGTCACCATCCCTGGATGTTTAAAACAAGACTGGATGTGGCACTGGGTGCCATGGTTTAGTTGAGGTGTTGGGGCTGGGTTGGGCTTGATGATCTTGGAGATCTCTTCCAACCTGGTGATTCTGTGAATTCTGTAATTCTGTGATTCTGTATGATTCCGTGATTCTGTGATTGTGTGAGATTCTGTGTGATTCTGTGTGATTCTGTGATTCTGTATGATTCTGTGATTCTGTGATTGTGTGAGATTCTGTGTGATTCTGTGATTCTGTGTGATTCTGTGATTTTGTGATTGTGTGTAATTGTGTGTGATTGTGTGTGATTCTGAGTGATTGTGTGATTCTGTGATTCTGTGATTCCGTGACTTTGTGATTCTGTGATTGTGTAATTCTGTGTAATTCTGTGTGATTCTGTGTGATCTGTGATTCTGTGATTCTGTGATTGTGTGAAATAAGTGCCGAGTGTCAGATCAGAGTTTCAAGGCCACACCCGCGGCTCCTCCCTCAAGCCCAGAGCCCTGCAGAGCTCACCTGAGCATCCCAGCGCGCTCCCTCCATGAACAGCCCGTGGACATAGGCCCCCTCACGAGGAGCACTGGCAAAATCCTCTCTGCTCTTCTTGGTCACGTCACACTGCAGCGTCATCTTGTCCAGGGGCCACTTGTTCCTGCGCGCGGCGGTCTGCATGACGGCCGTCAGCATGGACTGGGGGCTGAACAGCCCTCCAAGCCACAGCGTGGGGGGCAAGGAGAAGTCCCTGGTCCAGGCTTCCAGCTCGCTGATGCGAGCCAGGAGGTCAGCAAACCACGAGCCCAGACTGGCCGTGGAAGGGTAAGATCTCCTCACCCAGGACTCGGGCACCGTGTCCAAGAAGAGGGAGTTGTGCAAGGTCTCCATGTCGCTGGTCATGGTCAGTTCCCCCTGGTGACAAATGTGGGAAATATTAAAGGTTATAAGGCTTTTAGAAAGCTGTGGAAGCGGGCCCCAAAACCAGAAAGAGCTGAAGAATTTAGAATCAGCTGCAACTGCAAAGTTTGAAAGGAGGAAAAGTAATAATAGTACAGCACACAAGGACATAAAACAATAATCTGAGTCTTAGGTTTGGCTAGGATAGATCTGAAGGCTGCAGAAAAACATGCTCAGCAGCATAGTAGAAAGTTTTAAGATTAAAAATGGAATATTGTTTATTGTTAATAGAAAGCACACAAGCAAGCACTGTTTGCAGCAGGTGTACATGTGCTTTTGGTGACTGGCTGGAACAATTGTCTGTAAGCTTTAACAATATGTTATTGGCTGGAAAACTTTTAAGATGCTCTGTAAGAAAGAGATCTTGGGCTGCTGCTGGCAGATGTGAGCTGTTGCCATCCTTTAGCTGTGAAAAACCCTGTTGTGAGACTGATGCCACAATAAAGGTTTGAGGAATGCCCAGCAGTAGTCACATCCCGTTCATGCCCAAAGACCCCACACAACAAAGGGCACAGTCAGCACTGACAGGTGCCCAGCTGAGCCTGCCTGGGGGCAGAGCTGGGCCAGGACACGAGGGAGGGCACAGCACCCCACACAGGCACTGCTGGCCACGTCCTCTGGGTGACTTCATGCGTTTGGGGTTTTCCTGCACACTTCGTATTGCATATTCCTGCATCCTGCTGCAGAAATACTGCTGGGGAAAAAGCTGTGTAACAGTGACAGCAGCAGGGATGTCCCTCAGTTGTCCCTCTGTTTTTTCTGTTTTCTCTCATGGACTGGCAGATTTCAGGGGTGTAAAGCTGTTCTCACTCACTGCCAGGGCAGGATACTGGAGTTTCTGATGATCTACTCTAAAACTGTGCAAATATTTGTTTTCTCAAGTCTTATCCCGCTCCTCTTCTCCAGTTCCCCTCACTCTTCCCTTCATTTACTGCTCTGCAGTGCAAGATTTTCTTTTTGACTTCACGTGTTGTCTGCAAATGTAATCACAGCTTCTTCCACAGCAGGGAAGAAGCACAACAAAGTAAGATACGATTCAGCCAAGTGAGATAAAGAGAGAGGCTTGACTTTTCCTTTGTGCAGCAATTAATTAGTTTTAAAGCTTTTAGAAACCTGTATCAGTTCTGCCAGAAGAGCTGAATTCCAGGACATCCCACTGGAAGCCAATGTGAGGGTGGCTGAGCACTGGAACAGGTTGTCCACAAAGGTTGTGGAGTTCCCATTCCTGGAAATGTTCAAAACCCACCAGGGCGTGGTCCAGAACAACCTGCTCTGCCTGTCCCTGCTTGGGATGGGCTTGGACCAGACAATGTCCTGACCAACTCCCCTGTGATTCTGGCTCTCTCGAGCCAAGCAGGACACAAAGAGAAAACCTGCACATGCCAGCTCAGCTTCCCTGCTATGGAATGGTCTCCACAATTGAAATCTCTGCACGCTCTGTGCTCAGCTGGAGGGGTACAACACCCCCCCAGCCAGCACTTTGGAGACCCACAGATAATGTCCATCACTGCTCTCCATTGTAAACACTCCCTTTTGTTCCCTTATCATTTGGCCAAAATTCATCTGATTTACAATTTCTCTTTGCCTCGGGCTAAGTGTTTTTGGAAAGATTAACTGAAATCAGTTGAGCCATTGCTGAGAACAAGGGGGAGGGAATTGGGTCAGTCTATTCACATTAAAAGATTCCAACTGTTCTTTCCCAGGACTTCAGTGCCTCCAGCTGTGAGGTCAGCAGAGGTGCCCTTTGCTGGGGCCACAAAAATCTAGGAAGATTTAGTAAAAGTTGAAATCTTCTTAAAGCCACCCCCACAGTTGTTAACAATGCTTGTCAGAGCCCAGCAGTTAAAGATCTCTGCAGTTTGCTCCCGTGCTGACCATGCCCTGTGGGTCACACTGACAGCTGAATAACACCTTTAATATTACCAAGTCCAGCCATATAATTGTCACTTGCACCAGGTGTGGCAATGAGATTTAATGTGGGGATGCAAATAAACCACAAACGAAATGAACCACAGGAATCTGTAACACAGGGTGCAAAGCTCTCCCCAAATCCTGCCACAAATCATGGCAGGGGAGGAGATGGGATCTGCAGAAAAGGCTCCTCAAAAGCTGCAGCAGCCTCAGTCCCTGAGCTGGGGTTCAGAGACACCCTGGGGCTGGGACTGGAGGAGGCAGGAGGGGTGTCAGCTGAATTCAGACCTTAGAAATGTCCACATGAGCACTTCTGGTTTTAGAACTTGACTTAAAACCCTTACTATTCTTTTTTTTTTTTCTTCTTTTTTTTTTCTTTTTTTTTTCTTTTTTTTTCCCCTCTTCCTATTTCTATTCCTTTTGGTTTGTTTGTTTTTGTGAAAATTTCTAAATAGTCACAATAAAATTCCTCTTGTCTGGGAACAAGCAAGGGCAGGAACTCAAGGGAAGTCCCCAGCATCCCCCAGTTCCAATGCGAGCCGAGAACCTTTTGTACTGCCCCTTGCCTGGAAACCAGTGCAGCCCTGGGATCACCATTCAGAGTCGCTCTCCCTCCCAAGGTCTGTGGATTCACATCCCAAAATCCCCTCCCTGGGAAATGTTAATCCCTCAACAGGATGGACTGGTGCAAGGCAAGATTAAACCCCTGCTCCAGGCATGATTTGCTAAATGCAGCAAGGTTTTAAAGGCAGACACTGTCTGAACCTGCTGGGTTTCCCCGTGGAGAGCAGATTTCTGGTGGATAGAGAAAATCCCGAGTACAAAGGGTTCAGGATGGGTTTCAAAGCTAAAACAGCAAATGAGGTTAAATTAAAAGCTGGAAGAACAGCACTTGCAATTAACACTAAAATATGAGGAACAACCTCCCGAAATCTCCATGATGATCTCCATTTTCAGGAGAAACTGGACACAAAGAGGAACTATCAATGGGCTGGGCTAAAGCCATGGCAAGAACGTTCAGGAAGAACAAAAAGTCCTGCACTGGCCACAGCAGGACTCTGAAACAGGAGGATTTTGTGCTCCTGGAGGTGTTTTGACATGGGTAAGAATATGGCAGAATGTGTGCAAGCAGCCAAATTGATT
The DNA here is from genome assembly GCA_037834095.1 of Argya squamiceps. Taxonomy (NCBI): domain Eukaryota; kingdom Metazoa; phylum Chordata; class Aves; order Passeriformes; family Leiothrichidae; genus Argya; species Argya squamiceps. The sequence continues at coordinate 10,210,249 of JBBMKD010000054.1, read as the reverse complement.
TAAAGACAACCCCCCCTCGATCATATATCATGTCTAGTTTTACTTTCAGGAAACAAATGAATTAGCAAATGTAATTCTCAGCAAGGCTTGAGAAAAACAATTTTTAAAGCCTGCGCACTCAAGCATGCTTTGAGTCTCCTGTGAGGGTTCAAAGCATCTACAGCAGCAATCTCATAGAGTTGTCCAAACACAATTATGCATAAATTTGCATTTCAGATGCTGAATACTAAAGTGCATCAGAAATTATTCAACTTACTATTTTTTTTCTTTTCCCAAGTACTGGGAGTAATTTTCATTTAAAGACACCCTTGAAGGAAATCCTAATCAGCCTGCAGCCATTCCCTCAAGATGAGCACACTAAAGGCACAAACTGTTTCCTCAGTTCAGGTTATTTTCACTTGATACCCAGCTTGCCGATCAAAATTTGGTCTTTGTTATTTTACAATATATATTATCCTCATTTTGGAGGCTCATCCTTCACCCAAATTGCAAACCAGAGGATCTGCTTGCAAAAAAACCTGAGGCTGGTACAACATTAACATGCAAGTGCTTCAGCCCAGCTCTGGTTCCACCCAAGCCAGCCAGAACAAAGGGCTTTGAAATGCAACATGCCAGTTATTTCTGATGGCTACCAGTCTACTGCAATTTCTCTTCCTCCTAATGGGATGTCTCCTATTTTTGGACCAAACAATCACTTTCCGCTAGGACGACACCATGAATTATTCAAAAATTCAAATTAGGCGTGACATTTCCAAATCGCCTTCTTTTGGCAGATCCTTCAGTCAGTTAAAAACAATAAGCCTTGTTTTCTCTGGGCTCGATTTATTCTCTGCTGAGCTCCGTGGGGCCTGGCTTGTAAACTCTCCTCCTCTGAGTGCTGTCAGTGCAGGCCCCAGCCCCAGAGAGGAACGAGCCTTTACAGCTTTTTAATTGCCAGGAAAGACAATTAAAGCAGGATTTCTTCAGTGTAAGGCCCAGAAGTCAAGTCAGGGCAGCATCAGACAGAACCATCTGGCTGTTCTGTGGTCCCCAAGGTGTGGGAGGTGATTTCAGGGATGCTCAGCAGGGTTTTGGGTCCTAATTCAGCTCTGTGGGGACCCACACGTGATCTTTGGCTGCAGACACAAGTACTGGGCTCAAGGCGTGCCAGGGGAGACCTGGTTTGGAGATCAGGAAAGCTTTTTCCAGGCAGTGGCCTGTAAAGCACTGGAACAGGCTGCCCAGAGCAGGGGTGGGGTCACCAACCACAGGCTGACAGAGTATTCCAAACTGGAAGGGGCCCAGTCCAACTGTTCAGTAAATGGCCTGTGCAGGGATCGAACCCACAGCCCGGGTGGTGCCAGCACCAGCTGAGCCAAAGTCCCCTGGAAGTGCCCAAAAAACCCATTTGGATGTGGCACCTGAGGCCATTGCTTTGGCCATGGTGAGCACCTCTCCAGGTGTCTCTTCTGCCAGGTAACAAGTGACAGGACAAGAGCAAACAGCCTAAAGCTGCACCAAGCCATGTTTAGATTGGATATTAGGAAAAATTTCTCCACATGAAGGGTTGTCAAGCATCAGCACTGGCTGCCAAGGGCAAGTCACCATTCCTGGAAATGCCCAGAAAAACCATTTGGATGTGGCACCTGAGGCCAGGGTGGTGCTGCTGGGGTGATGGCTGGACTTGGTGAGCTCCAAGGTCTTTTCCAGCCTTCAGGACTCCATGGCTCTGGGAGTTGCCCTCTGATGGCCTCTCAGACCCTTCCAGATGTGTCTCTGCAGCAAACAGCAGATGAAGAAAGGCCAAATGCTGCTGCCGCTGCTCTGCATTTCTCCAGTCCCAGCCCCAGGGTGTCTCTGAACCCCAGCTCAGGGACTGAGGCTGCTGCAGCTTTTGAGGAGCCTTTTCTGCAGATCCCATCTCCTCCCCTGCCATGATTTGTGGCAGGATTTGGGGAGAGCTTTGCACCCTGTGTTACAGATTCCTGTGGTTAATTTTGTTTGTGGTTTATTTAAGCCCATGCTTCCCCTCGTTCCCCTACCAATATTAAACAGCATATTCTTCCTCACATTAAATCTAATTGCCACACATTGTCCAAGCCACAATTATATCTTGTTTGGGGCTCTGGGATTGAAACATTAAATCACTTCTGTTTACCTGTCTCAGGAAACGGAATTTTCAATTCCACTGCCTTATGCTAGAAAATAAGAGAAATCTGTTTATGATAATTGACTACATAAATATCAGCTTCTTTCCAAATGGGCTGCACAGACTGACCCAGCAGAAATGTCCAGGATATCTCTCTTTTAACGGGCACCAGCAGCAAATGCAGTGCAGACACATCTACAGCTGGGCTCCAGGGTGCAGCTGGGATTTGGGAGCAGCTTGGTGCCTAAATCCCCAGCCAAGCCTGCCCCTCCCCGTGCAGGGTGAGCAGCTGAAGGTTTCTTTTCCAAGCTGCCCCTGGGAGAAGTTTGAGATGTGATTCCATCTCAGGGCTATGGGGATTGTGGAAGAGAGATGGGACCAGCAAGAGAGGCATTAAAGCATCATTTATTGCTCTTATCTTCTACAGCCTCAGGAAGGGTGAGAACACCTTTGCCTAAGTCAGAAGCCACAAGATCTCTAGTTACAATGCCTTTTAAAGACTTACTAGCCAATAAACTACTGCCACGAGGAATGTTTATGTCTTTAACCCAATAGTTAATTATTTTGTTTTACACATTTTTGCCACAGTGAGGACTTTCTTCACCAATCATATAACAACACACAAACTTACAGAACTACACCTTAAAGCTTCTTACTACCTTTGTAACTCCTTCTATAGCTTGAACTTCAAACCCTAAAACTTTCCTCTACCTAGCTTAACATGTTTCTACTTAAACTATAAATCCACGTTCTTGCTTCTAGTCTCTACATCTGGAAACCTTGTCCAAGGTCTCAGATCAAACCTTGCATTCATTTCTAAATCTGGGCCTGTAGGCACAAGGTTTTGAGAATTTTTTGGTTCATCCCCTAAGGAGCAGTCAGAACCTTTCACAGTCTGTCCCACTGAGTGCCTGGGGGGGCTGCAGGAGGTGAATTCCCCTACCAGTGGATGCAGTATCAATCCCAGCCCTCCCTCACACCCTGCTGAACCCAGAAATCTGCGTCCCAACTGGTGTGGCAAAGCCAGCACCCAGGGGACACCCAGGGGGACAGACATCCCCTCCTGGGGCAGAGTCTCCTTCCACACCAGGGTGGGGAAGCAGCTGCAGTGGAGTGCCATGGAACTCCCTAGCATGTGGCTCACACCCAGCAAGGGCAATTGTACCTCTCCCAAAACCCTTGTGATTTTAGACGTTCTCTTACAGTTCTGGACATTTTGTGCCTTCACACAAAACCAGTCTTTGATTTCAGCTCAGCCTGTGCCTCTGAGACACTTTGCTCCAACCTCCCCCCTCAGCTCATAGACATTTTATGAAAGGTGTGATTTTTGGCTCTCCTCTAAGTAGGCCATGTCTCCATTTGTGAGTGACCTGCTGTTGCTGTGGCACAGTCTGGGTGCCCAGAAGTGCTTGTCCCCTGTTCCCAAAAGCCAAGCACTGCTGTGTGTGCCTGGGGACACAGTGCCACTGCAAATCCATCTGCAAGCCTTGTGGAACCAGCAGGAAATTCTTCCCTGTGACCCCTGTTATTCCCTGAGCAGCACCCTGCAGGATTTGCCAGCTCTCCTACTGATGCTGCCTTAAGATTTTAGCTTCTGTATTTTTCAAACCCTATAGTGCATTGGTGCATAGCTCAAAACTCCATACAAAGTTTTAGTTAACTGTCTTCACATTTTGGGCAGACAAAGCAATCCCTCTGTGCTTGTGATCCAAGGACACACCACAGCCTCAGGCCCCAAAAAGTACAAACAGAAATGAACTGGGGAGGAACAAACTGGGGGTAAATAACTTCATTACCTGAAGCTGTAAATGGACAATTAACCCCTGATATGCAAATAGACCAAACTTATATCTGCCTGAAAAACTGGTGACCATCATCCATCTTGGGTGTAGCCTCTGGGAGGCTTTTGACTGCCCAAGGTGCATCTATTGAAGGCCTTTAATAAACACCCACTTTATTCTCTAACTCTGTGTCCCAGGGTGACTTTATGATGTTTGTATCCCCAGCTGTCTGTTCTGTTTATGTTGGCTGTTACATTCTGTACCTTTCAGACTGGTTCTGAGAGCAAAGCAGGGGAAAGAAGAAGTGCAGGGTTTGTTTTCAGAAACTGCTTTGACTCCTCCACATTCTGCTCCTGGACTGTGCTGTCTGCAGCAGGGACAGACAGCAGGACAGATCTCCTGAGCTTTTAGTTGGTTTTAGCTGGCTGAGGCAGAGAAGTTCCCTGGACTTTTTTTTTCTTTTTTTGGGGACTGTTTAACCCTACTCTGGACTGACAGAGGAGCACCAGGAGCTCACACCTGTGGCCCAATGGGGCCCAGGACAGCATTTTCCAGCACTGGAGGGACTGATAAGAGACTGGGAGAGCTGAGCTACAACCCACAGCAAGGACTTTCTCAATTTTGCCATCTCTTCAAACAGCAAGAAGTTTTATTGTTTAATATTATTCCTTTTTTATACTTGTGGATACTTGGCTTGTTAAATAAATACGGATTTTTTTCCACTTCTCTCCAAGGAAATCTTTTTCCTGAGCCAGCTGGGGGAGAAGCTGCTTGAGTTTGCTATTCTGGAGGGACCCCATCGGGAAGTTTTCTCCCAGATTTGCCCCAGAGCAGGGCTCTGTGTCCAGCCTGTGCTCACCCCAAGGCTGCAGTACCTTCAGGGCCAGCCCCAGCTCCGCGAGCGAGCGCCGGATCTCGGCCGTCAGGACGTTCATGCGCTCGCACTCCTGCAGGGCCACCACGGCGTAGGGAGTCCTCTCCTCCACCCTGGCCAGCAGCTCGGCCATGCTGAACTCCTCCGTCAGCTTCTCCAGCATCTCCTCCACGAGGGCTTGCACCTGTGCCAAAGGGAGGAGAGAGGGGGATGCTGCTGAGTGAGCCCCGGGCGGACAGTTCAGCTGCCTGAGCTGGGAGAACTCCCTCTGCCCCATCTCCAAAACCATCCCTGTCAGCCCTGGGCACCTCTCAAAGAGCCTGCCCCATCCTATTAAAATCCAAATGCTGGCAGATGAGCAGCTTGCAAAATGATGGTGTTAAAACATCCTCGTGACACAAGGCAGCCTCCTCTCCTCTTGGCTCTCTGATTTCTCCCGAGGTCACACTCACAAGGAGATGGATGTGGCTGGAGCCTCAGCTGAGCCTCAGGACAATGCAGCATATGAGCTGGTTTTCTCCGGTGTATTGATGGAGAGAGGTGATTATATAAAATTGAATTTTAAGCTGAATTTGGCATTCCAGACTAATGGGGCCATGGAGGAAAAGTGTAACGAAACAAAATTATTTCCTGGTCACCACCACAGCTTCTTCAATAAGCACTAACCAGGGAAAGCTCCAATGCAAGAGGATCTTTGCAGTGTCTAAAAAATTAAATTAAATAGCCAAACTCATTTCTGACAATGAGGCATGGAGCCCCTGCTGTCCATGGGATCAGCTGCATTTCCCAGGTTTACTCTGGAAGGTTTCACTCAAAGCTTTGCTTTACTTCCGACCTGGAAGCTGAGCAAGACTTCTGCTTGCTGGGGACCTTTTGGATGCACATAACACAGTTAAAATTCCATGATCCAAAGTGCCAAACCTGGCATGCAGAGCCACTGCCAGCTAGGGCAGGGTAATTTTACAGCCAGGGCCACCAATATTCATATTTTGGACTCTGTACTCCAATTCCCTCCTGTTGCTGCTCTTCCCAGCCCTGGGTTCCCGTCAGCAGTGACAATGTGTGGGCTGTTACTGCAGCCACACAGGTGGCTAAAGCTGGAAAAGCTCCTCAGCTGCACCTCGGGGGCAGCACAGAAATATCTGCTCATTTGAAATTCCCCTGCAAGTCCCTTTGGCTCTGAGTCCTGCACAGCAATTACAGCTCGTTTGCTGCAATGTGACCTCAGACATCTGTGGGAGGAACTGGACTTGTCAGAGCCTCGGGAAAATGACAGGCTCACATTTTTCCCTGGAAGCTCCCTAAAATCACCTCAGCCGAACCAGGGGCTGGATATCCTTCAGTGGAGGAGTGGAGACAAGGCTTTGCTCACTCCCATGCAAGGACCAAGTGGCAGGGACAGCTTGGATAATGACAGAGATCACTTCAGGAAGGAGATGAGCTGTGGGAGCGTGTCCCCAGGCACAAGGCAGGGTGCTGAGGTCACGCTCTGCTTGCCCTCAGGCAGATTTTATTCCCAAACAGAGCCATGAGCACTTCTGTGCTCCTGTGAGAGCCTCTGGACTGTCACCAGGAGTTTGCAAGGTGGCCAGGACCTGTGACACCACTGCTGGGGCACTCGCTGATCGTTTTGCTTCTCCAGCTGAGGAGTTTATTTGTGTTTCAACAATAAAAGGAGTGGGAGAGGAGAAGAGCCACTCACATTTGCTATCTCTGAACATCTTGTTTGGCTTTGCTACCTCTGGATTATTTCTCTCACCTCAAATTGGAGTATGAACTGAAAATTGACCATGCTGGGCACTTCTAGGAGCCCCCGAGGGGAAGGCAGTCACTTCCCCAGCTTCACACCAAACCAAAGGAAGCTCGTGTGAAACCACAGCTTTATATGAGCTGCCTATTAGCCATTCATTAAATTGCAAATCCTCAAACACAGAGCTGGCACCTTAAGACTGCGGGAGTAAAAACCTGAGCATGTGTTGGCTGATTCCAGATCTTGTCAGGGACATTTGGGCCACGCTTTAATGAGCTGTGAGCTTCCACAGGGAGGGCTGAGATCAGCCCAGGACACAGGTGTAGCAAAGGAGTTCATTGGAAATAAGGAATGACAAGGCTCTTGGGAGCTGTGGGGACACGGTGGCAGCAGCAAGAGGAGGGCTGAGCTCTGGGTGGCACTGAGTTGCTATGCCAGTCACAGGGGTGCACGGGGACTGCTGCTCAGGCAAGGTTTATTTGCAACACCTCCAGAGAATGATAACGAAGGCTCTGCAGTGCTTGGGGTAATTAAGAGGCACTGTCCTGTTACTGCCAACACTCAGTTACATCCCACCAGGGAGATGTTCTGCCTAAAACCAGGATTTAGGCAGGCAAAGGCAGAACACAGAGCAACGGACAGAGCTAGACAGGACTGATGGATGAGACAGGCATCAACCCCAGCAGCTGCCCCTGAGCACTGTCACTGTCTCCTCCTGGGTCCCAGTTCTTCCTCTGCAGTCTCACCACCTCCTCCTGGGTGCCCACTGCCCCTGAGCACTCTCACCATCTCCTCCTGGGTGCCCACTGCCCCTGAGCACTCTCACCATCTCCTCCTGGATCCCCACACCCCCTGAGCACCCTCACCATCTCCTCCTGGGTGCCCAGCGCTCCCTGCGCAGCGCTGCTGTCCCGGGGCTGCAGCTCCAGCAGGGCGCGCAGGAGCCGCTCCGAGCGCTGTGTCAGGAAGCCGATCTCGGCGTTGGGGTGGAGGCCGTACAGGTAGGGAGACTCTGGAGGCAGGGCATCGTCTATGTACTGCACAGAGACATTCAGGAGCACGTTAGGAGCAGCCCAGGGTGCTCTGCCTGCAGAGAGATTCAGTGCTGGAATCATCCCCCCCGTAGGTCAGCCCGGGCTGACCCAGCTCTGCCTGTGGCTGAAACTCCGGGGAAGGGATGGAGGAAGGAGAGTACAAATGTTTACAGAGCTGCTTCAGCTCCTGCTGGGAAAATTCTGTAATTGCTGGAGTTTGGCTTGGCTCCGTGTCTCGGGCTGGACCTTCTCTAGCAATTATCTGCTGTGCATTTCAGCATCAGCATCCTGAAATCTCTTGTGGGAATTGAGCTTCCAGTAGTTAAGTTTTATGAACAAAACCAGCCTGATGTGCCTCTCTCTGCTGCTGCATTTGTGTACAAAGAACAGATGAGATCAGTAAGTAGATCAACAAGACCCTTCAGTGCTTCTCATCAAAACTGATGATAAAAGGAGCTTGAAAGGGCCATTTTAGAAAACAGTATGTGGATGTAATTTTCCAGGAGCCCCACTTAAGTCTCAAGCACCAATACAGTTGCTCTATTCATGCATGAACAGAATGAGCCCATGATGAAGTAGCAAATTACCATTAGACTTGGTTCATCCAGGGGAATGCTGAAACATCCACAGGAACACATCATAATGGGAAATAAGAGGAAGAGTGCAGGAACACTGCGGCCCTGTTCCTGCCTCCTAAGGCAGATTATGGGGTGGTTAAAGAAGACATTCCATTTGCATGTATAAATAATGCCAGCAAACAAAGAGCTTACCTGGTGGTAGCCATTATAATCCATGCTCCCCGGGAGGGGAAATCCAGGAGCGAGGCAGAGCTCTCCCTCCAGCATTTCTGGCTTGATAAACTCTTCCAGGTAGGTTTTGCAGAGCCGCCTGTCCCAGTCATCTGTGATGTGACCTCCATACATGATCTCACCCACGAGGTAGCGCAGGTCATCGTAGGGAACCTGAGTGTGGGGCAGGGCTGAACCCAAGCACTGCCCTGCACCCTCAGGGCTCCCACCTCAGCAAACAAACATCAGGCTGCAGTTAAATCCTGCCCCAGGACAGCTGGACACAGCACAGTGCAGTTCCCCACTCAGCACTGGCACTGAGGTCTCCCATCTCCTCCCAAAAGCGCCCCGAACCGTGACGTTCTAAACCCAAGACGCCCAAGGAAATGGCATTTCAGAACAGCTTCAGGCCACTCTGGTGGCTTTGAGCCACCAGACAGCCCCACCCCCCGTGGTGCCCCACCTTCGAGCTGGCCTCCAGGTAGTTGTGGAGCACGTTGACAGAGATGGTGAGGTCCCCGGTGCTGAAGGGGTACGGGCGGTTCCAGCCCTGGGCGCCGAACTTGCGCCGCTCCGCCACCACGGCGTGGAAATAGCAGAGGGCAAAGAGGATGCTCCTGAACTCCTTCTCCTGGCTGCACATCTCCAGGGTGTCCTGCAACACAGCACAGCTGCCCTCAGCCTCAGCAGCTCCCAGGGAACCCAAACACACTGGAATTTGGACAGGGGCAAATCGCAGAAGCTTGAGAAGAGCTAGCTCTTCTCAAGGGAAACTTTTAACAGTTTTCTTTTTCCCAAAACAACCTTGTGTAAACAATATTCCTTTCCCATACCAGCAGGTGTTGTTTGCTGTTTCTGTTACTGAGCCAATGGGAGAGGTGTCAGCCCTATGGAGCAATAACTTGTCTTCTTAGCACAGCCCGTTATAAAAGGGCTGAATGAATTGTAAATAAACCTTCTGATTTCTACTGCCTCCTGACTGGAGTCAAACATCTTTATTTCGTGTCCTATCGCGACAAACACTCCCTGTGATGGTTTTATGCTCACTGAATTTTCTGTTTGCTAAATCTAGTATAGTGGTTTGAGGGTCTACTAGAACTTTGCTGTGAGATAGGATTAGGAGAGAAATAAGGCAGGTTTCAATCTTAAAGGGTATAAAGATAGATTTGTTAATATACATTAAAAGAAGAAAATGAGAATTAAAATGAAACTTTTAAAACACTCTTGCCCAGCAGAGTAAGACCAGCTTTGTCAGCTATTCTAAAACAAGAAAAAAAAAGGCAGTTTCCCAAAATCCTCTAATATTTAACCCTGTGTGTTCATAGACACATATAATTCTATTAACTGTAGTAACTATCAATTTCGAAACCAGCCACTAATTAGTTTAACTATAACTTCTTTTTAAAAAATCATTTCCCCAATATCAAACTACCACATCCCCAAATCATCAAGTTCAACCTTCAACCCAATACCCCCATGCCCAATTAATTGTGACCCGCATTTTTTGAGCAATTACAGGGATGTGTCTCCACCACTTCCCTGGGCAGCCTGTTCCAGAGCTTAACCAACCTTCCAGTTTAGAGATTTTTCCTAATAACCAACCTGAACCTCCTCTCCTGACACTTGTTGTCATTGTCCCATTGTTACCTGGGACAAGAGGCTGATCAAATCGTCCTCCAGTTCATTTTTGCATCACACACACATGCCAGTTTTCAAAGTCAGTGGCTTTGCATTGCAGATTCATTGGCAAATTCCAGCAAATATTTTCTGACTTAACATTGACTGTTTCCAGCTCTGAGTGGCTCTGCACAGGAGCACATACAAGGAAGGAAGGACACGTGCACCCACTCAACGCCCCATCACCTGCATGTGCTCAACATGCCTCACCAGAAAGATGGTGAGGGAGCCACAGAATCACAGAATTCTCTGTTGGAAGGGACCTTAAAGTCCACATTTTTCCAGCCCCTCTGCCATGGGCAGGGACACTTTCTTACCCCAGGTTACTCCAAGTCCCGTCCAACCTGGCCTTGGGCACTGCCAGAGATCCAGGGGCAGCCACAGCTGCTCTGGGCACCCTGTGCCAGGGCCTGCCCCCCCTCACAGGGAACAATTCCTTCCCCAGATCCCACCTAACCCTGCCCTCCTGGAGTTTGAAGCCATTCCCCCTTGTTCTGTCCCTCCAGCCCTTGTCCAAAGTCTCTCTCTGCCTTTCCACTATCCCAGGTTGCTCCAAATCCCATCCAACCTTTATCATAAAAAAATGCCATGTCAGACCTTTAATCCTCCGAGAGCATGACAGAGCTCAGGGTCTGTGCAGAAAAGGGGGAATCTATTACTCTAAAGGGTGCAAGGCATTGACCAAGTGCATGTGATAATCAAGAACATCCCAAAAGCTGTTTTCCCCGGGATTAGGCAGCACTCTAAGCTCCCTTTATCTGCATTGTGATGAAGAACTGCTTCAAATACATGCAGAACACCTTTCTCATTTTAGGAAACATCCCCAGAACAACCCAGTTCACTCTCATTCGGCCTCTCTTCAGTTGCCAATTCTTCTTCAGCTACAAAGCAGAACAATATCCCCTGCACAGAATAAAGGGCTTTCTTTGTAGCCTTCAGCTGAAAGCTAAATTTGAACATCTCTTCTGTATAAAGCAGGGAAATGAGGTGTAAAAAGGACCCCACCCACTCGCTTCAGGATTTCTGATAAGAGATATTTCATAATCCTCCAGCAATTTAGAAAATGCTAATTACTATTGATTGAAACGAGCAGAGGCAGGATGAAAATGTTACTTGGGGTGAAGGTTCTCCCCTCCCTTGTTCCCCAGGATATTTTGTGGAGTTCAAGATGATGAATGACAGTAGATAAGGATGGAATAATCTTCCCTGACCACTGGCATTAATCCTTGGATGGTGCCTCCTCCCACACCTGCTCAGCAATGTTCCCTCCTCCTCTTGGGATTCTCTCCACACCAACACCTTTGTGCAAAACCAGCTGTGAGCTGCCCCATGACCCAGGGCCTGGGGTCCACAGTTGTTTGGGGCTACTCTTGCCTCATCCCAAATGACAAGAAGCTTTATGGAGAGAATCACAGAATGGTTTGGGCTGGGAGGGACCTTAAACCCCAACAGTCCCAGCCCTGCCAAGGTCAGGGACACCTTCCACTGTCCCAGGCTGCTCCAAGCCCCAATGTCCAACCTGGCCTTGGACACTTCCAGGGACCCAGGGGCAGCCACAGCTGCTCTGGGCACCTGTGCCAGAGCCTGCCCACCCTCACAGGGAGGAATTCCTTCCCACAATCCAATGTAGATCTACCCTTCTTCAAATTGAAACCATTCCCCTTGTCCTGTCCCTCCAGGATCTTGTCCAGATTCCTGCTCCAGCTCTCCTGGAGTCCCTTTAGGTACTGGAAGGTCTCCCTGGAGTCTTCTCTCCTCCAGGCTGAACAACCCCAGCCCTCTGTACCTCTCTCCTCAGCAGAGGTGCCCCAGCCCTCTGATCAGCTCAGTGGCCTCCTCTGGACTTGCTCCAGCTGTGTTTGAGACCCCAGAGTGGGACTCAGCAAGAGAAAACCCTGCAAGATCTGCTGGGTGTGTTCCCAGTACAGCCACGGGCTGGATGGAGGGGATGGAACAATGTCAGCACCAGTGATCCTAAAGGGCAGTTTGAGGGCTGAGAGCACCTTCAGAGCCTCCTGCTGGGGTCCTGCTGTGAGGGCTGGGGGTGCCAAGACACGGGCAGGGGCTGAGTGAGTGTCAGGGTGGCAGGACTCAGTGTCCCTAGGACAGGAGCCAGCAGGAACACGAGTGCTCAGCCCCTGTGTCAGGAGGCAATGGGGTCATGGCTGAGCCTCCCTGGCTCCATCCTGCCCTGGGGCCCATGGGCTGCTCCCAGGGAGTCCTGCAGGGATGGGATCCTGCCCTGCTCCTGTCCCACGGTGAGAGCAGAGCTCACTCAGCCTTACAGCCCCTCTGACACTGATCCACACCCTCTGGTGGTGTGGGAAATGGGTTTGTAGAGAATTCTCAAAGCCTGACAGAAGGCTCACATTGTTTCTATCTGTATGCAAACTTTGAGATAAGAAATGCTGACTGAGAAATGCCATGGAATAGGACAGGTATTGTTGAGAGAGAAATGGAACCGGAAACAAGTTTCAAAGGATGGCCTTGCAAACAAGACTAGATACTTTGGAGAAATAGAACTGTGAAAAATGCATTGTAGCAAGACCCACGAGGGGTAATTTTAGATGATTGGCTTTAAGGCATTAACAGCCTTGTGTGGCAAAAGCTGATAGGCCAAAAACCACTTATAATGGATTGTAATTAGGAAATAGTTTGGCTTCTGATTGTGATGGTGTGAATTATAACATCTGTACTGTCTCACCCTTCTCATGAGACTGAAAATGGAATAAAATTTTTTAAAACACCTCTCAGTTGCCCCATCTCTGGGTCAGGAAAAAGGTATAATCCAACACTCTGGGGCACCAGGAATATTTCCATCACTTCCCCACACGGGGCTGTTTCTCTGCAGAGCAGGAACAGGGGTCAGTGCCTGCTGTGACAGGAGAGTTTTTGAGCAATAAACACAACGAGCACCCTGCCACAGGCTGCCCTTGTGGGCCAGCCACTCTCACACGGCCTCATTTAAATCCTGGCAAAGCAACTCCTGCCTGCAGGCAGCTTCCAGCTCTGATTTGCAACACTCCTGATGTCAGCAAGGTCTTGAGCTGAATGGCCTTTGGGCACACAACGCCAATCTCCGTGTGCTGCTCTGGAGAGGGCTGAGAGATGTGAGTGGATCAGCAGTTCTGAACCTCTAACCCTGGTTAAACAGCAGCTCAAAAGTGAGGTTTAACCTGCTCACCTCCCACGGCTGAGGGGGTTAGGTGGCAGGTGTCACTCAGCAGCCCAAAATGGAGGGACCCAGAAAGAGAAATCAACTGAAACATGGCAAAGCCTCCTGATGCTGCAGTCAGAAGTTTAATTCTGTGTTGAAAGAGCATTTCTGAGGTGCTGGAGTCACCGTCCCTGGATGTGTTTAAAAAAAGATTGGATGTGACACTTAGTGCCATGGTTTAGTTGATGAGAAGGTGTCAGGTTAGGTCCTAGGTTGGACTTGATGATCTCAAAGGTCTTTTCCAGCCTGGTTAATCCTCTGATTCTGTGTGATTCTGTGATCACACAATGGGAGAGAAAATGATTAAAATGGACAGAAGCCTGGTGTCCTGTGTCCTGCTGCAGGAAAGGCTTCTCAGGATCACCTGAACCCCTTCCTGGGAAAACCAGTGCTTGGAAAGAGATCTGTGCCCGCCTTGTGGGGAGGAGCAGAGGGGTGCTGGACCCAGAGGCTCCATGATGCAAAGGGGCTTGTGGGAAATCAAGGCACGGAAAATTCTCGGAACCTCATGCATGCAGGCACAAATACAGCAAAGAATACAGGGTTTGACCTAAGACCCTGGAAAAGGCTATTAGCTTTAGAGACCATAAGTAAGAATGTGAATTTGTAGTTTAAACAGAGACATATTAAGCTAAGTAGTGGAAAGTTTTAAAATTTAAGATATAGAAATAGTTGTAAAGGTAGTAAGAAGTTTTAAGGTGTAGTTCTGTAGCATTGTGTGTCACTGTAGGATTGGATAAAATTGCCAGCATCGTGGCAGGACGTGTGGCACAGTTTAATTAGCCATTGGTGTGAAAGTTAAAACAATATGTGTGGCAGTAGATTATTGGCTAATTAACCTTTGGGAGACCTTGTAACCTGTGGTGTTGGGACCACTGGCCACAAACTCCTGGTGAATGCAG
>JBBMKD010000054.1:10184926-10195998 GCA_037834095.1 Argya squamiceps | reverse complement strand
CTCCTGGTGAATGCAGTGAACACGTTCTCACTCCTGGAGACTGAGGCAATAAATCACGTTTTAAGATGTCTCCCAGTGTAGCCCTGGTTTCGTGCCCGAGATGTTTTGGTTTTCTGAAATTCTTTTCCCAGAAAATTTTCTGTAAGCAAGAGACATGTTTTGTAGTTGCAACTTTGTTTTTCATTACTTTTCCTAGGAGGGACTTCTTGATGTCCCTCTGCTCTGACCAATGTGAGTGAAGAGGTTTGCCTTTGTGGCACCAATCAAATTGGTCTGTGTAAAATAATATAAAAGGGAGACACATCCCAAAAATAAAGGAGTCATTTTAAGCCTTCTGAAACTCAGAGTCTGTGTTGTTGTGGTGTAAAACAGCATCATCCCAGCGGTCCCATCTCTCTTAAAATCCCAACAGAGACTGGGGTGGCAAGACCTGCTCCCCAGGGACTTCAGCACCTCCAGAATACCCACCACGTGCCCAACCACACTCCTACCTGGCTGAAGTTGTCCAGGGCCTTGTGCAGGTTGGCGTGCATGCCCGTGGGGGCCTCGCTGGTGATTTTGATGGAGTTCTCCAGGATGCCCTGGGGGATGATGTGGCTCTCCGGGCACGGCGCTGGCTCCGCGCTGACGAACACGCGGAAATCCCGGTGGCTGCCCTTGCTGAGCTGCTCCAGCTTCTTCTCCAGACAGCCCAGCCACTTGGCCACCAGGTGGATGTTCTGGCAGGGACAAAGGGACAGGGCTTGGTGAGTCCTCTCCTTACACCCTGTAGTGGTTTCAGTTTGCCAATTTCTGTATCCGAGTCATGGCACCGATTAAGGTAGCGGTTTGAGTGCTCACTGTAATTATTTACTTGTGCTGAGCAGGCACCAAATTCATCCCACTGATGGATGCCCTCTGGAATTTGGGACTTGTCCCAGGAGTGCCTGTGTGCAGCTCCCAGCCCCAAAGATCCACGTGCATCGAGAACATTTGAAACTTCAAAATAATCAGTGTAAATCAGCAGCAGAGCAGCAAGTCACAGCTGGGCTGGTTGGGCTCTCAGTGCTGGAATTCTTCTCATTTCAGCAATACCAGCTGAGGTTATTCCTGGGGAGAAAAACTGTTATTCCTGAGGAGAAAAATTGTTATTCCTGGGGAGAAAATCTGTTATTCCCGGGGAGGAAAGTTGTTATTCCTTGGGAGGAAAGTTGTTATTCCTGGGGAGCAGAGTTGTTGTTCCTCCTCCCAGCCCCACCAAGCTCAAATAAAAATATTTGTACATTTTTATCAGAATTACAGTGAGGACCCTCTATAGCAGTTCCTGGGCAAACACGTCAAGCAGGTGATTGCACAAAGTCCTTTAACACAAAAGGATTTATTTATTCATGCAACTACTTGGACACATCCCTCAGAAGATTAAGCAGAATTGTGAGGAGATGGTGAAATGGAAGAAGTCAAGCCTCAGCTTTTACCCTAGAGCCCTATACAGCATTAGAGTTTCCAGGCAAGAAAACAGCTTTTTGTTATATTAGGAGTGGGATTTGTGGGCTAAACTACCCTTGTTTTAAAGGCAGGTGTGCAATCCAAACTGGCTGTGTTCACAGGCACTTGGGATGGTGATTTATCCCACCTCAAGAAAGGACAAGGAACTTGCTAAACCAAAATTAAAAGCAGCCGCCAAAAAGATAAACTGCTTGGAGGTGGCAAAGAAATTACATAAAGGAACCATATTAGAGGCTAAGGATAAATATATATCACCTAAAAATGGAGCCAGAAAGGAGCTCTCATGGTTAAATAGCAGAGTAATGGAGATTATTAGGAGTAAAATTACATTCTTCAGAAAGTAGTTTTGTCCAAATGAGAAAAACAGAAAAGAGCACAAAATCCAGCCATGGAAAAGTCAAAAAGTACTACAAGAAGCATTTTTTTGAAAACCATAAAAGCCAATAATAAAGCCTTT
This sequence comes from Argya squamiceps, assembly GCA_037834095.1. Lineage (NCBI taxonomy): Eukaryota > Metazoa > Chordata > Aves > Passeriformes > Leiothrichidae > Argya > Argya squamiceps. The sequence continues at coordinate 10,194,056 of JBBMKD010000054.1, read as the reverse complement.
TCCAGAAACCAAGAACTTACCAGAGAGTCTATAAAGCTATAACATGATCCAGGTCTGCAGGGAGTGCCCAAGGAAGGCCAGGCCAGCCCAAAGCAGCCCATTTTTGCAGGAATATTCCCTGCAGAGCCTGGGGAGGCTCTCACTGTTACAGCCTGGTGGAATCACTGAAACCCTGAGGCTGGAGATCATCCCTGGAGATCATCCATCCCACCCTCCTGCTCTGGGCAGACTCAGCTAGGGCAGGTTTTAAGCTGTGTCCAGTTGGGTTTTTTGATATCTGCAAGGCTGAAGTCTCCACAACCTGTCTGGGCAATGTGTGTCAGTGTTGAACCACACTTACAGTAAAAAAAAAATTTAAAAAATAGTATAAGATAGTGAAATGAAATTAATGTTTAAGGGAATTTTGTATCTCAATTTTATCCCTTTGCTTCTTGCTCTTACACTCAGCACCACTATGAAGATTTTGAGTCCCTCTTCTGCACTTCCCCTGCCAGGAGGGATTTAAACACACCAAATAAACTCCTCTGAGCCAAACCCCAGCTTCTGGAGGTTAAACAACCCCAGCCTCTCCTCACATTACAGATGCTTCAACCTCTTTATTGTTGCAAAGACTCTCAAGCTGAAGAAAAAGATGAAGAACTGTTCAGAGGAGTCGATGAAGTAATAAATAATAGGAGGCATCTGGGAGCAGATGGACTCACCCCAAAGGACCCCACATGTGGAAGATCTGCAGCACAGCTCAGGAGGCAGCAGCCAGCCTGGCCGGGCCTCCAGCAGGACAGGAGTCACTCCCCAACAGCACCAGTCAGGAAAAACCAGCAATCCCAAAGTTCCAACCCAGTGTAGAGAGCTAAACTGAGGCTATCACAGGCTGAGCTGGGGAGGAATTGCTGTTGTTGGCCCCAGGAGCTGCCCCAGGCTGGGCTGGAGCAGTGCTGGCCACTGGAGGGGTCAGTCTGACCAGGGTGGACACTGCCAAGGCACCAGGCTGGGGGCACAAGGAGCTGTCCCAGCTGTCCCAGCTGAGCCCAGGGATGTCCCAGCCTATGGAATGCTGCTCAGCACGGAGCAGGAGAAGGCAGGAATGTCGGGAGGGAGGGTGTTTGCCTTCCCTGGTCACCAGGGGTGTGACAGAGCCCAGCTGGCTGCAGATGGCTGAGCCCTTCCTGCCCGGGAAATGGGGAATGAATTCCCTACTTTGCTTCCTTGCCTGGGTGGATTTGGCTTTCCCTGTTAAACTCTCTGGATTTCGACCTGTGAGTTTTCTCACTTTTAACCCCACTTTCTGCCCCATCCCACTCCTGGGCAGCGAGGGAACAGCAGGTGGGGCTCAGTTTCCATCTGGGGTAAACTCAGCAGCTCAACCCCATGAACTCCTTTTTGGGGGCTGGAGAGGGAATTTCTGCAGGCACCCACCACACCAGGAGCAGGAGCAGGAATTGCCTCTGTGGGGTCCCTGTATCCCCAGGTGTGGATTTTCATCAATAGCAGCTCTCTTATCTTCCCAAAACCAGTATTGCTGCAGGCAAAAGGAAAGGTCTCATAGGCTACCAACCAGTTAAAACACAGCTGACAGGGGTAAGGAGACTGCTGATGGAGTTTTAACTCCTCACCATATCAAAAACCATCTGAAAGAGCAAATGATTGGTGAACTGACAAAATTACTCATAGGACAAAGCCATTTCAAGTCCTGAAAATAAAGCCTGGTGGTGAAGAACTGCAGGAGGATGCCATCATTCTCAGTGACTGGCAATGACATTGCAGAAGGAATTCAGTGGTGATAGATGCAAAGTAATGCACTCAGGAAAACAACCCCAGCTACAGATACACACACTGATGGCTTCAAAATTAACTATTATCACTCAGGGAAGAGATCTCCGAGTCCTCACAGTTATTTCCTGCAAATAACAGTTCAATGCTTTAACAATGCAAGAGCAATCAAACGCCAGCAAAGGAACAGAGAATAAAGCTGCAAACGTTATTTTGCCACTCCATAAATCCATGGTGGGCCTTCATCTTGTAAACAGCAACCAGCTCCCGCTCCTCTTAAATCCAAAAGGATTTCACTCCCACAAAAGGAGACACTCCATCAACAGGGGTCTGCCCATTTGGACAGAGCAGAGGCTGGGGTGGAGGGTGAGCAGAGCAGGCTGCAAGAAAAGTACATTTTCTTATGACACAGAACTAAAACTAAAACTGCATTTTCATATGACACAGAACTAAAACTGCCAATTTACTGCTTCAGGGTGTTTGGGGAGTTGGGAGAATCACAGAGTGGAGCTGAGCTGGAAGTCAGAGAGAGAAACACAGAATCGTTAATGCTGGGGGAAAAAAAAGCTTTAAAATCACCAAATCCAGCCATCACCTGCAAGCCCACCATTAACCCATGTCCCCAGGTGCCACACCCACAGGGGTTTTGAACAATTCCAGGAATGGTGACTCCATTGCTGCCCTGTTCCAACATCCCTGCACCGTTTCTGCCCCTTCCCTGAGGTGTGGATGTGCCTGTGCCAGGCAGGAGCTGGGCTGGCACCTTGGGCTGTCCCTCACAGGGACACACAGGGACACACCCCAGGAGCACAGAAACCTCTGCTGGCTTTCCTGGGGGAGGGCTCAGGTGCCTCTGGTGAGCTTTCAGGTCAGCTGGGGGTGGACAGATCCCAGCTGGGACTGGAGAAGAGGATGAATATGGGAGGGGATGGGATGGGATGAACTTTGGGGTGTGAGGGGAGATGAGAGGAGGTGCCTGGGCAAAGGGATCGTTCTCACAAACAAGGACTGTGTAGACAAAATGCAATTACACCTGAGTGCTGCTGCACCACTGCTGGCCTGATGCACTCAGGATTTCAGGAGATCAGATCATCCCCAGGGTCCAGACCACCAACTCACTCTACAAACACAAATCAAACAATCAGATAGGAGTGGACTGAAACTTGCAATCAAAGTGGTGCCAACACCACAGAGATTTAATAAAACAGGGGAAGAGCTCAACAAAATATCAAAAGAAAAATCGTGCATTAAGTATTAGTTTAATCATAGTCTGCATATCTGACCTTAAGTGTTTTCATCTCTAATTGGTAGTTTCTTCCCACATCTGCTTTTGTGGTGCTAGATGGCTCAAAAATAATTGCTTTTGCTTGTGTTGACATGACACCAGTGATCATTATTTGTGGGTATCACTGCCTGCTAACAGCCAACTTAGGGAATATTTCCAGTCCAGTGATAATTGAGTGCATTTATATCCTGTCCTTTTGTGATAGAAGGGATGAAAAAGAGGAATAGATGCAGCCAAACATGGGCTGGCACTGAGAATTCATAATTCAAACGAATATATCTGCCCAGACCAGACAGAGATGCTGCAGAAGGGATTCACAGTTTGGAAAGAAACTTTGCAAATTCTCAGCAGTCAGGTAACAAAACCTCAAAGAACACATCTAATGAGAACATATGGTCAGAGTAATTGAGAGATGTGTCAGTCAGCTATGTGAAACAACACCCTGCACACTGACCCTGCACACTGACCACCCACACTGACCCTGCACACTGACCATCCACACTGACCATCCACACTGACCATCCCCTGCACACTGACCCTGCACACTGACCATCCCCTGCACACTGACCCTGCACTCTGCCCATCCCCTGCACACTGCCCATCCCCAGTGCCCATCCCCAGTGCCCATCCCCAGTGCCCACCCCGCAGCCCCTCCCCTGTGCCATTCCCCCACTCGGAGCAGGTGCTGGAGGCTGAGGGGCTGTGGGAAGGGCTGGGCTGGGCTGGGGTGCCCGTGCAGGAACACGGGAGCACCAGGGGCTGTTCTTTGGGAGTTCAGCCCCCAGCCCCTGTGTGTTTGTAGAAGGCAGAACATATATCACAGGACGTGAGCGTTGCCCTGGTAACCATCAGGAACAGCACCACATGCACATAAAGCAGCGCACAGCCCCCTCCCTGTGCTGGCAGAGACTGGGGACCCTGCCCCTGTCTGAAAGTGCCCCTCTCCTTCAGGGCCCCTCACAAATCACCTCCTGGCACAGAGAGAACTGCTTGTTTGTACAAAATCTCCTTCTCTGGTGAAACTTCTTGGAGAACATTCCCTGTTTTCCCATCCCTGTGCTAGTCAGCAGTGCATGGTGCTGGGGGACCCCAGGGGACAGGGAGGGCACTGCTGTTCCCAGGCCATGGCACAGGGAGGAGATGTAACCAGCCTGGCCTGGGATGTGGTGTCACAGAGTCACAGAACCACGGAAAGGTTTGGGATAGGAAGGGACCTCAAAGCTCATCCAATTGCAGCTCCTTGCCATGGGCAGGGACACCTCCCACTGTCCCAGGCCTGGCCTTGGGCACTGCCAGGGATCCAGGGCCAGCCACAGCTGCCCACCCTCACAGGGAACAATTCCTTCCCAATATCCCATCTAAACCTACTCTTTGTCAGTGGGAAGCCATTCCCTGTGTCCTGTCACTCCATCCCCTGTCCCAAGTCCCTCTCCAGCTCTCTCAGAGCCCCTTCAGCCACTGGAAGGCCACAGTGAGGTCACTTCAGAGCAATCCTCAGGCTGAACAACCCCAGTTCTCCCAGCCTTTCCTCCCAGCAGAGCTGCCCCATCCCTCTGATCATCCTGGTGCCCCTCTGGATCTGTGCTCCAGGTGACCCTGCTGGAGCAGGGAGGTTGGGCCAGATGATCCCCAGAGGTCCTTCCAACCCCAGCCATGCTGGGATTCTGTGATTTATGATGAATCTCACACAGTTTTGCTCCAGGAGCTCACTGGTATTCAATTTCATACACGAACCTGATTCAGTGAAGCAGCAACCTAGAAAAATGGAAAGATGCTCAAGAATTAAATTAACTTGATCACAAAGAGAGGGAAGTGACATTTTGGCTAATGGATGAAGACTACAATTAAATTGGGAATTTCTAACATCTGAACTCTTCCCTGCATCAGTGCATTCAAACATGCATCTGAACAAACACAAACAAATTTCTCTGTGTCTTTGCTATTAAGCTCATCAACCCCATTTGGTGACTGTGATGGTCACTGGATCAGCAAGAGACTTCTGAGAGGGAAAGAGAGCAGACACAGCAGTGCTGACTCATAGCTTAGTGCAAAGCTCCTTCCTCCCTGCACAGAGAACACTGCAGGCATCAGAGGCACCCCATCCATGGAGGGCTGGGCATGGGAAAGCAGAGATCAAAGTCACTGAGGCTGGAGACACCTCTGGCATCCCCTGGCCCCAACCCTCTGCTCAGAGCAGGGTCAGGCAGTGCAGTGGCCCAGGAACACGCCCAGGTGCCTTTTGGATGTGTCCAAGGATGAAAACAGCACAAACTCTACAGGAAACTCCATCCAGTGTTTGGCCATTCACATGGGGAAAAAGACTGTATTTACATTTAAATGGAATTCCCTGAATTTCAAGCTGTCCCCATCCCATTCCTTGTTCTGTCACCAGACACCACTGGGAGAGTCTGGTCTTTATTCGTGTAGTGGTTTCATGTTCACTAAATTAGAAAATTTCTGTTCCTAATTTCTGTTTCACCTTTCTAATTTCTGAAATTAGAAAATTTCTGTTTCTAATTCCTGCTTCACCTTTCTAATGGCTGTATTAACTGTCAATTTTCATGCCTAGTTATTGATTGGTTTTACTCCAACTTCCTCAGAAAAACACTCCCTTACTAAACCCCCACAATTCCCACTATCCAGGGTGATGGAATTATCTCTTCTCAAGGCTGAACAATCCCCAGCACTGCACAGAGCCTCACCAGAGCATCTCCAGCTGTGGGGCCCAGCTGTTCCTGCCCCCAGAGCCACAGTGAGCCCCTTGCTTCAAAGCCCTCCAAACCTCTGAATTGTTGCTAAGGAGACCCAGAGGCTGGACCTGCTGTGAAATGGGTTTTTGTGGAGCTCAAAGACCAAGCTCAGCCCTTCAGTGCCCACCACAGGAACAGAGCAGCTGCTGGGCTTGAGCTGGGCTCTTCCTGCAGCCCTCAGGTAACAAAGCCTCCTTTAAAGAGCTGCACTTTTGCCTCAGGGGCTCCTGTTTTGCAGCTGGACCATTTGTGTTTGTAGAGAATAATTTTAGCTGTGGGCTTCAGTCTCTCCTCATCTGTCACCACCCTGCAGCAGAGCTCAGCAAAGCTGAAGCCACCAGACAGGAACAACACTGGGGCTAAAGGGGCAGGGCCAGGCTCTGCAAGGGGAGCATGGAAGTATTATCTTCCCATGGAAATGAAGGATTGGGTGACTTTCTGCTGTTCTCTCTCATAAAAATGAGTAATTGATGAAAATATAAATTTTCAGAGCGAGCTGAGAAACTTTTCCCAGGACAGACATGGATGCTTTTGTCTTTATTTTGCCTTTTCAGAAGGCAACAGGACTGAGAGGAAACAGCCCTAGGACAGCCCTTCCCAGCACAGCAGTGATCCTGCTCCTGTAATCCAATATAAAACCTCCCAGCTGCCTCCACACCCTTTAACTCCCCCAAACCTAATTCCCTGACTCATTAGTGCTCCAAGTACATGACTCTCATTATGTCTGCTCTCAATCAAGGACCAGTAATGAGCCATGGGTGGAAAAGCCACCCAGATGAGCCCCTCAAGTGTTTGTCCTGGAGAAGCTCTGTGTGAGCAGCTCTGCTCCTCATGAGCTGAGCTGTTGGTCAGGGATGGGTAAAATACAGAAGCAAAGCTAACAGTTGCTTTTTGTCTGCTCAAAAACAAATGTGAAGCCTGGGTATAACTGTGCTGTGGGTGGGATACAGCCTTCAAATAATGAGTTTAATTAATCTGGGTAAAATTACCCTGAGATCCGCTCTGTCCTCTCTTTTATTATTAATGCAATGATCCACAAATCCTGTGCCACGTTTGTAAATTGAGTCATCTGTGTCATTCCAGATCTTGTACAAACACTGCTGGAACTGCTTGTGAGGCATTTGTCACCAAAACCTCACAGGAAAGATTTTGCCAGATAAACCATATGGTAAATATTGCTCTGATCCACCTTCCACTGTCCCAGGCTGCTCCAAGCCCCATCCAGAACACTTCCAGGGATCCAGGGGCAGCCACAGCTGCTCTGGGCACCCTGTGCCAGGGCCTGCCCACCCTCACATGGAGGGTTTCTTCTGATTTAGCCTTCAGTATCTGTCTAACCACCTACTGATTGCTCTGACCACCAGAGAAGATGGGAATGGATGTGATAAAAACCCTTCAGGCCCCCAGTGCTTGTCTGTGAGCACTGAGACAGCACATGGAGACTGGCACTGCTGACAGATCCTTTACAGCAGCACACCAGCACTGTAGAAAATAACTTTTCACTCTGCATTACTGAATGGCTCACAAAAGCTGCATATTTCCTTCTGCACCACCTCAAAGGCAGATGCTAGGATTGCAGCCCTCTGTACATTAAAAGCTCAGAGAAGCTCATCATTGTTTATCTCAGAGGGAACTTGCATTAAAAAAAAAAAAAAAAAAAAAAAAAAAAAAAAAAAAAAAAAAAGAAAAAACCCCAACCCCAACCCCCAGGATATTTAATTTCAGTTCCTAACCAGGCCTGCGGGCTCACATCAGGACTCAGAGCTTTGTCTTAATCTAATTTTATGCAAACAATTCAGTGATAATAGAAGTTTATATAATCCACATCAAGGAAATGAGAGGGGTTCCCAAAACCTGCAATGAGAGCTGACATCACTGAGTGCACATCAGCAAACCCAAACCCTCACTGACCGTGTGGCTCCAGAGAGCCCCTGAAGAGGCAGAGCTCCCTGCACACCCCAGCAGGCTCTGAGGTGTCCTGTGGGGTGCCGAGGAGAGCTGGCAGCATTTCCCTGCCTTGGGGTGCCCACAGGAGCCAGCCCCACTGCACTTTCCTCCCTGAGTGGCCTCTCTGTGCTCTTTGGGGTGCAGGGGGAGTTTTGGGCAGAAAATGAGTCCAGGGCTCTCAGAACAGACCTCTTCTGTAGGAACCCTGGGCACTGGGAATTTCAGACTTCCTGTGCTGACAGGCACTGACCCCCAAGCAAACACTGCACTGACCTGAGGCCTTGGAAAAGGCTCCCAAAACTGAGTGACAGCACTGGGATTGTGGGTGTGGGGTTTGGATAGAAGTATGTGACATCACAGGGTGCAAAATTTAGGGTTTAGAATATAGTAATATATATGTATAAAGCAAGGTGGAGGATTTAGGGCATAGGCTGAGTCCTTTTTCACCTTCTTCTTCATGGGTCTGGGTGGTATTTTGCAATTGGATGGAGAATTCTGCATTGAGGACCACGGGTGGTTGGTTATTGGGTTAAAAGTAAAAAAAATTTAGGTGTCATTTCATAATTGGACAGTTTATCCTTAAAAAGCCTTGTAGAGAAAGAAATAGGGGGCTCCATGTTTACTTTGTTAGCTTGAAGTGCTGCAGAACTCACAATCTGTGAGACTGTAATATAGATAAGAATTAATAAACATCTGAGTCCGAACAAGAAATACTGTCTCGAGTATTTAATCCTGACCCTGGCAAAAAGAGGATAAAATGTAACACCGTGGTGCCCGATGTGAGGATTAAACTCACAAAATCCAGATTACAAAACAGGACACTCTTCCTTCATTCATGGAGCAAATAAAGGCACAGAGAGGTGCAGAACAACCTCCCCCCTGCACCTGCACCTGCCCACCCCACAAACAGCTCCAGCAGGAGAAACCCAAACTGACAGAGCCTGGTCACAGGGCGAGGTGGCTGCCTGGGACACACAGGTGACACCGTGCCCGTGTCCCCTGGCAGGCAGGGCAGCCTGTCCTCACGGAGGGGACGCCAGGCTGGAGGAGGGCAGGACTGCCCACGGCCCCGTACCTGCAGGATGACCCAGTGGCCCTCCTGGGCAGCCACATCCAGAGCTTGTTCGGCCACCACCTCCTGGCCTTGGCCCAGGGAAACGTTGTGGAGGTTCCTGTGGTTGAAGGTGAAGCCCAGCTTCTTCCCTGGGGGGAAACAAGGAGGGAGTTCAGCACCCTGGCAGGGCTCCCTCCTACCAAACCCTCTCACGTGAGTTATCACACTCCTGATGGCAGTGATGCCCTAAGTTTTATCTTTCCTGTATTTCAGGTTCTGTGCTGCCCAGGGGTGCAGCTCTGAGCTCACAGTCAGTGTCACTCA
>JBBMKD010000054.1:10164215-10184569 GCA_037834095.1 Argya squamiceps | reverse complement strand
CCTGGAGCTGGAATTGGACAATTAAACCCCAAGATGCAAATGGACCAAAACTTATCAAAGTGTGAGACCTGGTGACCGTTTGTCCATTTTGTGACCATTTTGGGTCCATTTTGTGACCATTTTTGGTCCACCTTGGGTGTAGCCCTGGCCAGGCTCTTGTCCTGCCCAAGGTGTGTCCTTAAAGGCCTTTTAATGAATATCTACTTTATTCTCTTAGCTCTGTCCAGTCTCTGTTCCAGCTCAGCCTTCCCAAGGCATCATCAGTTCTTTGCTCTCATTATCTTGGCTCTCACCCACTCCTTGCCCAAGTGCTCAAACAGCAGCAGCTTCTCCCAAACTCTTTTAATTACAGCACAGCATTCACACAAAGGTGCCTTATTACCAAGTGCTTCTCATTTAAAGAGCATTATTCCCCTGCAACCTGGTGTAAAAACACACTTTACAGTGATAAGAAATAAAAATCTTTTCCTGCTGATTACCCAGGCTTTGAACACCCACAGTGGGTGGGGAAAAGCCCCTGCAATGCAGGCTGGGTGCAGCAGCTTGGTTTGGAGAGGGCAGCTGGAATGAAATCAAATCAAATCAAATCCCTGTGAGCTTCCCCAGGCAAGGCCTCCCAGGTGTCTGGAGCCTGGAGAGCAGTGACCCCTCCAGGTTTCTCATGGAGCATCTTTGGAGTTGCCTTCCTTTGGGCAGGCCCCAGTGGAGTGAGCAAAGCCCAAGGGAAGGGGAGGTTTGGATCCCAATGTCCCTCCAGGGCTCACTGATATCCCTCTGCAGTGCTGGGAAGTGGAAATAACAACTAATATTCATTTATTATTAATCACCTGGCTTGGGGCAGTGCCCTGGCTCTATGATTTGCCCCATCCCCTCTTGAGGCAGGTGCAGGGAGCCCCAAAGCCCTGCATTCACTGGAGGGCAGCTCTCTGTGTGCCTTCATGTGGTCTCTGGTGATCCTTCAGCCTCCCCTGGTCACTCTGGAGCACCCCAGATCATTTCTGTGCCCCTGGCTGCAAATCTCCTGGGCAGGTTTGGAATCTGTCACCCACAGCAGAGCACACCCTGCTGTTCCTCTCACAGCACAACCAGCTCTCCCTGCTGTGTGCTCCTCAGAAGAAAAACCCAATTTGTGCTGCCAGAAGGAACAGCCCTACAAACATCCCCAGGATGGATCAGTCTCAGCCAGGGAGTCAGGACTCATCCCTGGGGATTGCCCACACTTATCTCTGCATGCAGGTTTGCCTTCCTGCAGATGGTGCACCCTGAATTCCTAATTCCTGCTCAAAGCAGGCAAGTTTTAGAGAGAAACAAGGAAAATATTTGTCTTGTGAGGCTTAGGAACCATCTCATGGTACAAAAGACTGGAAACAGATGGCCATAAGGAGAACGAACCTCAAACTGCAGCTCTCTGCTGAGCCTCACCAGGGATACAGCTCTCCACACATTTTGGAGTTTCCAGTTCTCTTTCCCACCATTTCTGGCTGCTGCCAGCTTTGAAAGCTGCTGATCTTCTCTGCCTTCAAGATCCACCACCTCAAGAGGGGATGGGGCAAATCCCAGAGCCAGAGCACTGCCCCAGGCCAGATAATTAACAATAAATGAATATCAGTCATTATTTCCACTGCAGGGGGATATCAGTGAGCCTGCCCTGGCAGTGCCAGCCCTGCTCCCTCCTTGCAGGCTGCAGAGGGGAGGGGATGGGCACTCAGGGGGGGCACAAAGCCCTTCCAGCCCAGCAGTGTTTGCTGCAGGGCCCTCCCTGTGATGCCAAGGAAAGGTCCCATGGGTGGGCAGCATCTGCAAGGAGCTGACTTCCATTCACAGGAATAATTCTGCACTTTAATAAAACCTAATGAAGGACAGAGAAAATATCAATAAGGAGCCAAAATCAGCCCCAGTGAGGGAGCTGGAAGGCCAGTGCAGCTGCTCTGTGGCAATGATTTTATTTCATTACTTCTCTCTTTGCTTTTCCTTGCTGTAACTTCTCTGGCTGGCTAACCCCAGCTATGCTCATCTTTACAATTCCAATTAAACCACTCAGGGTGTGATTTTAGTGCTTCATTTCCCATACAAGGAAATGACAGGGAGAGAGACAGGATCACCAGCGTGGCTCCAAAGGGAGGCCAGGGACATCACAGGAGCTTCCTTTGGGGGTGCCCCTTCAATTTCCAGTAATGACACCTGGTTTGGGGGCAGAAAGAGCCTCAAATGCAAAGCTGAGCCCAAGAATTCCCCACAATGAGCTGCCTATGGCTGAGGCTGCACAAAGTTTAACAGCTCTGACAGCTGCTCCTGGCAATGTTGGTAAAGGCTCACTCAAACATTATTTTGGGTGCATTGTGGAGAGGAAAAAGCACAAGTCATTGTTCTCCTGTCCTGGTGTGTGCCAGCCTGGATGATGTTTTGTCCTGTCCAACCCCAAAGGCACCAGACTCCTCTGCTCCAGAGGGACTTTCAGGCTGAAAATGGGAATTTTTCCACAGTGGAGCCAAGACTCAGAGTAAATTCTACACAAGGGCAGTTTTGGAGCACAGCAGGGGCTGCAGCCATTGGTGCACAAGGGCATCAGTGCCTTCTCAAGGGAGGCATCTCACAGAAGGGCCTTTGGCTCTGCAGCCAGCTGACAGCTCCAGCAGCTGACCATCCACATGGAGATCAGCTCAGGAGGGATGGGGAGGAAGCCTGCAAACTTTGCCATAAAGCAACAATCTGTTATACGGAGCTGTTGCTTATTTTCAGTTATCATAAAACCACAGAAGAGCAGGTTGGAAGGGACCTCAAGGGTCCTCTGGTTCAACCTTTCCTGGCAACAAGCATCTGACAGCCTGTGAGATATCTCTGATGTAAATTACAGGTTGTGCACAAACCCAGCTTGGAGATCATTGCAGTGTGAACCACACTGGGAATCCAGGCAGTGCAGGAAAGAGGCAAGTTTAATTTAAACTTAAGATGAAAATCCAAAAAACTTCAAGAAAAACAATAACATCAAACCAAAACCCCATCGCATCCTCTCACAATTATCTATTTTTAACATATTACTTTATTATCTACAAAGAGATGAGGAAAAAAAACCAAACTAAACAGGCATGTTGTGCTGAGATAATAATGCAGCAGATAAATAGCCATGCTGTGGTGTGCCTAGAGACAGGATTTATTTACCATGTTTCTCCACATCCTTCAGTGGGTCCACTCCTGGGGACAGGATAAAAAACATCGGGGTTGCAGGCCCTGATTCCTCAAAGGTCGTTGCAAAATCCAGGGATCTCCCCACCACGTATTTGCTGCCCAGCTTTTCTTCTACAAAATCTCTGCCAGAGAGGAAAAAGACTTTTGCCAGGTTGTTCAGAAAATGCAGTTTCCCTTGCAAATAATCAATTAATGATGATAGAATCCCAGAATTGTGAAGCTAAGAGGTTATGAAGTGTGGCCATTATCAAGCACCATCGTATTCACCATTAAACCATGTCCTCAAGTGTCCCATCCACAGCTCTTCTGAGGACTGCCAGGGATGGTGCCAGGGTTTGATAACCCTTCAAATGGAAAAGTTTTCCCTAACTTTCAATCTAAACCTCTCCTGGTGCAGTTTGAGGCCATTTCCTCTGGTCCTATCCCTTTTTCCCTGGGAGCAGAGCCAGCTGTCCCCTCCTGGCAGGGAGTTGTGCAGAGCCACAAGGTCCCCCCTGAGCCTCCTTTTCCCCAGGCTGAGCCCCTTCCCCAGCTCTCTCAACCTCTCCTCATACGACTTGTCCTGCAATTAGTTTTCGTTTTGATGATTGGAATGATTTAGAAACTGAAATTAAGAAAATGAGCACGAAATAACTGTGGATGGGATCTGTAGGCTGGGCTTCCAGAGCTGGCCCCCAGGAGCCATGCCTGTCCCTCCGTACAGGGCTGGGATGCCACAGGAGACACCAGCTCCTCACAAACAAAGGGAAGCAGGAAGGGAGAGCAGTGGGAGCTGCCAGCCCAAGGCTGCATTCAGAAGCAAAACACAAGCATGGGTTTGGCTCTGACTCAGGAATCTCAGGAGAAAAGAAATAAGTTGAGGTAAAAGATACAAGAACCGTCCGCGTGTTTTGCAATCCGAGCAGCCTCGCAGCGGAAGCAGCGATCCACAGAAAGTCCAGATGATTTACACAATTGCTTTGATCTGGGAGGCTGAAAGGAAAGAGCTCTAAGAATGTCTGGAGCATGGAGCCTTAGCATGAGAGTGACAAGGAAAACCACAAAGGAGTGAAGAGGGAAAGGCTCAGCTCCGCAATAGCTGCTGGAACAGAGCGCGGTGCGTGGAGAATGTTCTGGCTGGATTCCCCCAGGGTGAGCTCCTGACATCACTGCTTTACACACAGAGAGACACTGAACACTGATTCAAAGGTAGGAATGTTATATTCAAACGCCAGGAATGCTGCTGGAGCTCAGATGGATTACTCAGGCCTTTTGAAGGCAGCCAAATTCTTTCTAAGAGAGCTGAGAACCTCCTTCAAGGACTGGTGAAAGGCAGCTGGAATAGAAATGCCTAAGGGATTGCAAAAAAAAAAAAAAAGCTTCCACATTTTTGGTACCTCTCTTTCAAGTAGATTTTTCTGTTCAGAGTTAGTATTTGCTAAATTGCTGCTGGAAAGGCTCAGGCCACAAAATTTAACCAAGTCCATCAGATCCAAGGTCACAACACTCTTGTTTTACCTCACCTCTCAGCTCTTTCAAACAGTGCCTTGGGGACTCAGAAACACAAGGTGCTACCAGAAGCCTTCTGCTGATGTTCTTCAATAAGATTGAAGGATGAAATGGATATCTACAGGGGAAAATCCTTCTTCAGGAAATCACAGCTGTTGGTGCACTGCTGGCCCTGAAGCTCTAAGGAGTGAGTCAGGGTAAGAGGGGCTCCTGATGACTCCTTAGGCCTAGGGAATGAACCAGACTGGGCAAAAATCCCCAGGGATCTGCTAGGAAGAGTGGCTGGGAACACCCAGCTTCCCAGTTCCCCTGTACAGGGTTGGATCATCTTAAATCCCAAAGAAATCCTATACCATCATCATGGGGCAGGTACACATGAGGTGGGACACTAAGGGCCTTACAGGATTCTGAACAGCAGCTGGGAATGAGGCTGGGATATTCCAGGGCATCTCAAATCCCCCTGGCCACCTGTGACTGGGCTAAAATACTACTCCTAAAATGTGCCCATGGACTGGGCAGTGTCCCCAGAGATATGGGAAGGTTTGGACTGGTCACGGTGTCCACGATCACCAGCGAGGTGTTTAGTGTTGGCACACTGAGATATTGATAACTCAGCTGTATTTCAAGAAGAGTCCCCGAAGTCCTGGGGAAGGCTCAGTGAGCTGTTGCTGTTTGCACTTCGAGATAAGAAACAAAACAAAACAGTACAAAACCCCATTTAAATACTCCTGTGCAAACAGAAAACCTTGACGTGCCCACAGCCTAAAAATATCCAGCCAAGCTTTTGAACTTGGATTCCCTTTTCATAAAAGAGAGACAGGAAAGGGGCTGAGATTTGATGTTCCAGTTATTTCTGAGCCGTGTGAGTGAGAAAGAAATGAATTATAGTTGCATAAATGAAATATGCACCTAAAATTTCAAGAGCTTATTTCACTCAAGGTAAACAACAACAGGAAAACCAAAATTTTCAGCTCAGAGGCACATGGAGCCACAATCCAGCCATAAGAGTAAAAAATGAAAAAAGATGGATTAGTTTTAGTAATATGATAAACTATAGTATTTTTTCTAATAGAAAATAATAACAGTGACCACGGGGAGACTTCACTCAGTCTTGTCTGTGTTTTTCTGTGAACCTTGAAGCATGAACAGATGTAGTTCATACACTGAGTAAAACACTCTGCTGTGTGCACATCAGGTGGTGCAGGAATATAAACTGCTGGGGAAACAGGAGCATGAGAGACATCACAGAAATGCCAAAACATTGGCCAGAGAAGGGAAAACCAAGTCCTTGTGGAGTGAAAGACCTTTAGTTTCTCCTGGAACAAGGAGGTTGCTTTTGCAAAACTTCAGGAAGTTTAGTCTTGCCCAGTTACCCACACTACATAATTTACAGCTACAACTTTCAAAACCAGCAGCACATAAATTTTGCATTTCACAGGAAAAAAAAAAAAAAAAGAGAAAACCTCTATAAGATTTTCCTTTACTTCTACTCTTTATTCTAGTGTCTAAGAAGAAGCCCAAACTGATCTAGTAACTGAAATGGATGTTGCTGAACTCAGCCTGCAGCAGATGTGTAACACCTGTATGGCGATGCTCATTTCTGACCTGGCAGGTGTGCCCCTCACCCACTGGTGGTTACACTGCTCCATCCCTGCTGGTGACACTGAGCTTTCATTCCTCCAAGCAAGAAATTCCACTTAAATCCAGTGTGTTGATTGCCTCACAGAGTTCAGAGATCAATGAACCACACAACGGTTGGGGCTGGAAGGGACCTTAAAGATCATCCCATTCTACCCCTGCCATGGCAGGGACATCTTCCACTGTCCCAGGCTGCTCCAGCCCTGTCCAGCCTGGCCTTGGAGAAGACGAGAGCAGTGTAAAACGTTGGTCTTCCTAACAGACTGAATTCAGTCCCAGAGAGTGAAGAGAGGGGAGGAAGATGTCAGAAAAGGGGGCTTCTGATAATAAATGTCTTCATGTTTTTAGCAGAGGGAATTACAGGATCACAGAATGGTTTGGATTGTAAGGGATCTCAAAGATCATCTCATTTCAAATCTCTGCCATGGACAGAGACACCTTCCACTATCCCAGGCTGCTCCAAACCCTGTCCAGCCTGACCTTGGATGCTTCCAGGGATGAGAACTCCATTCCAGGGCCTGCCCACCCTCACAAGACCCCTCAATAGGAAACCACACTGCAGAACTCACATCCTCCAGATGCTGTGACATTGACAAAGCCCAGCACAGCCCTGAACTCCTCCTGCCCCCCAGAGCCCCCAGCCCCAGAGCTGCCCCGGGCCCACCTGACGGCGCAGGGGACGCGGTCGGGCCGCAGGGCCCTCATGATGCACAGGCGCTGCAGGGATGACTTGTTCTTCCAGTCCTGGGGAAACCTCTCCTTCTCAGGGCACTCAGACTCAACAAACTTCCTCCAGCGCTTCGCAGACCCCTCAATGTCCCGGTCCAGGTTTCTGAATTCCTCCATGGATGAGAGAGCCTGGAAAAAATTCAAAGTGATGCCTTAAGTTTTGTCTTTCATGTATTTCGGGTTCTGTGCTGCCCAGGGGTGCAGTTCTGAGCTCACAGTCAGTGTCACTCAGCTCTGCACACAGCAGGGACACAAAACAAATCCTTTCCCAAATGGACACCAACAACTGTTACAAGTTTTCAGGCCCAAAAGCACAAACAACAGTGGCAGAGGAGAGAAAATAAGGATGGGACTTCATAACCTGGAGCTGGAATTGGACAATTAAACCCCAAGATGCAAATGGACCAAAGCTTATAAAAGTGTGAGATCTGGTGACTGTTTGTCCATTTTGTGACCATTTTGGGTCCACCTTGCGTGTAGCCCTGGCCAGGCTCTTGTCCTGCCCAAGGTGTGTCCTTAAAGACCCTTCAATCAATATCTACTTTATTCTCTTAGCTCTGTCCAGTCTCTGTTCCAGCTCAGGAAGAACAATCCCATGTGCCTCTGCACCATTTTTCTAACTCTACTGATTCCTCATGTTTTGTTCCACCAGGGAGCTGGAGTCTGGCAACCACAGCCAGAAACCCATCAGGACAGATTTTTGTCCATTCTCCTTGGAAGGGACAGGCCAGGGAAGGTTGAAAGATTTTGGCATCAACCAGCATGCCATGTTCATTACCCAGAAAGGGAAAAATTCTCCTCTCCTGTTTGGAAAAATCTCAGGTGACAAGGACTTGCTACTGCCAGTTATTCCAGAAATAATTTGGATGAGAGCTGGAAAACTGGAGCCCCTGTCTGATAGGAGAGTACACTGCTGGCATTCCCAGGAGCTGCATGGTCTCCTTACTGACTCCATAGACAAGAGGAGAACTGTGCAGCAAAACCCACAGCAGCTGCTGAAATAATGTGCTGAACAAGCACTCAGACGTGCCATGCTCACCAATATTCTTTTTTAAAGGGATTTCATGGTTGGAATATTAATTCCAACAGAAGCACAGAGTGGTTTGGGTTGGAAGGGACATTGGAGCCCCTTACCATGGGTTGGGTCATACACACACAGTTGTTTTTCTGCCCCTGTTCCCCCATTCACATCCCTCTGTGACACCACAACACTGAGCCTTCCCACTCATTTCATGGTGACCATGGAGCCAGGAGCCTCCACAAGCACAGGGCAAATGTAAAGATGTGGTGCTGTCTCTGTTCAAGCATTCAGCCCATCCAGAATCGTGATAAAAATCAAATAATTTGGTTTCTGCTTGCCAAATGCACACAAAGATAAACTTCTCGGTGCTACAAATCTGTAGCAGGAACAGGCAGCTGAAGAATGCTCCCAAAAAACAGCCCAGCAAGGCATTAAATAAATTAAAATTACAATGAAAATGTAGTTGGATTTTGTAGCTAGAAAGTGGCAACTATAAATGTTATGCAGACAAGTGAAGAATCCAAATTCTCTTTCAGACAAGTGGAGGCAGAACACATTGCAGAGCTTGTAATGTTCTTCTGGATTCAAGTAAAATTCTCACTGAAACAAACATCTTCATTTTGCATAATCTGGAGCTGTGAGCAGCTGAACATGAAATGGAAGAGACAAGTGAGGGATAACAGACAGTCAGTGAGCTGTTTTCTACAGAGAGAAGGGCATCAGAGCCAAGCAGAAGCTTCTTGATGAGCAGAGGGTTCACCACACCAGTGCTCCTGCTCCCACCCTGTGGGAAAGGGATTTGTAGAGAATTCTCAAAGCCTGACAGAAGGCTCACATAGTTTGCATCCTATACAATGTCCTACTACAATACATCTTTCATATACATCATATTTCTCCAAAATATCTGGTCTATTTACAAGGTCATCATTTGAAACTTGTTCCTAGTTCCATTTCTTTCTCAACATTTCTCTCTCAACATTTCTCTCTCTCTCCATTTCTCTCTCAACAATGTCTGCCCTATCCCATGGCCTTTCTAAGACAGCATTTTCTATCTCAGAGTTTGCATACAGATGCAGACTGTGTGAGCTTTCAGTCAGACTTGGAGAATTCTCTACAAATCCATTTCCCACACCACCCCATACAGCCTCACTGTGGGAAGCACCTGAGCAAGCCCTTTGGGAAATGCTGTTTTCACACCTTGTTCAGGTGGACTGGGAAGATCCACCCTTGCACAGGGCTTGGAAAGTCCCAGAAGGGCCCTGGCAGAGGTGTGAGGGATTGCCTGGGATCTGCTGCTGTTGCAAACGAGGCAGAAGACACTGAGGATGAAACTGTTTTAAAAACCCCCACTTTCCCTCTGGAAGGCTTCCCAGTGAGAAGACGAGAGCAGTGTAAAACTTTGGTCTTCCTAACAGACTGAATTCAGTCCCAGAGAGTGAGGAGAGGGGAGGAAGATGTCAGAATAGCAGAGTGTTTGCAGTGCCACAGCAGGCACAGACTCGGCTCTCCACTGACCATCCCTGTGCCAAATTCCCAGGGATCCAGAGAATTCCACGGAGACTGTGAGCAAAGGAGTGATTCAACAGCTGTTGTTTGCATGTGTGGATTTGCACTAACAAGGAGAAACGTCAGCCACAGAAGGGCTCACTCCAAATTCAGCGCCACATCCTGATTTCTGTGAAAAACCAGAGCATGAACATGAGAAACTCAGAAAACAGAACATGAGAAACCAAAATTCCCAGGAATGATGCCACAAATTATGACCTGCCAAGCCCTGGTCCTTGCAGCAATAAATGTACTCAGTGCACCTCTCATGGCTGAGCATAATACAATGGCAAATGTTGAATTCGGGGAATTCTCAGTGCAAGTGCTTACATAAAACATCTTCTCACTGTTGACTTTTGACGTGATTTACTTAAAATATCACTTCAGAACTTTGGCTGCTGCTGCTTTGAGAAGTCTCTTGGCTGATGTTAACAAGGGACACTCTGAAAAATTGCTTTTTTCTGACTGAATGACAGACATGTAATAAGGAATGATGATTTCCCTCTCTCCCTGAACAACATATTGCAGAATCATGAAAGCTCTAATTTCAAATAAAAACTCTGTATTATAAAAATTAACACTAAAATTTTCTTTAGTCAACAATGTTAATACCATTTCTTAGGAGTGATGGTATTAATGGGAGATGCTTCTATTTAAAAGACAGTGGAGTGAAAGCTCTCTCAATCAGTAATCTTTTTTAAAATTTTAATTGCTTTTCAATACCCCTGTTGTGAATTTTCCAGGAAACTTAGTCCAGCACTAACAGATCCCTGTTCCCAGGCAGGAGTAGTACATTGGGGCAGCAGATGGGAACTGCACAGCAACCTGTGCAGGGGATCTATTTCTGTCCACATAATGAAAAGTACTTTTGTCACTTAGAGTTGTCATGGAAATTGAGAGAGACAAAGAAATATTGGTCAAAATAGAAAATGATCCAAAGGGATGGAGGACTCGAGCTTTTCTTCTTTGCAGCCCACACAGTGATCACCTCTGGTGGCTGGAAACAGGAGGGGCTTGAATTTATAGCTCAAAATGAGACTTTTTCAGCAAAACAGGGCTCTTCATACCATTTCAGGGAGAGGATCCACCATATTCTCCGAGAAAGTGGTTTTTCATTCACTGAGTCACAGACAAGTTGCTTTATCAGTTCAGGTTTCTCTGACAGCTCCTTGTCTCTGTGGAGTTGGAGTGTCAGCAGCTCCGTGGGGTTCACACATTCCCAGATGCAGAGCTGTGAGAAATGGATTTGTAGAGGATTCTCAAAGCCTGACTCAAAGCTCACATAGTCTTGTGCATTTGTGTGCAAACTCTGAGATAAAGTGTGCAGACTTAGAAAGGCCATGGGATAGGACAGACATTGGTGAGAGAGAAATGGAACTCGAAACAAGTTTCAAAGGATGGCCTTGCAAATAAACTAGATACTTTAGAGAAATAGAACTCTGAAAGGTGTATTGTAGCAAGACCCATGTGGGGTATTTTTAGATCATTGGCTTTAAGGCATTTACAACATTGTGTGGGAAAAGCTGATAGGCCAACAAACACTTATAATGTATTGTAATTAGGAAATAGTTTGGCTTCTGATTGTGATGTTGTGAACTGTAACATCTGTATTGTCTCACTCTTCTCATGAGACTGAAAATGGAATAAAAGTCTTTAAGACACCTCTCAGGAGCCCCATGTCTGGGTCAGAAAAAGGGTTTGTCCAACACAGAGGTCTCCCATTCCCCCACAGCTGCAGCAAACACAGCAAGGATCAGGCACTGCTTGTGGGACAGAAATCCTGAACGCCACCACAGAGCCACACACAGCCAAGGATCCAAGGGAATGGGAGGATCTTTGTGGGGACAACATCTGGGGGAACACCCAGGGAGGAGAGGAAACCCTCAGAATCCAGAGGAGATGCTGGAGAACAGCTCCAAAGGGCTGCTACACACGAGTTATCTCCTGGTGCCAGACACAGCACTGCAAGTTCTGGATGTTTATTAGAGGGAACACTTGCTCTGATCACTAAAGGCAACTGTTCTAAGGAAACCATCTGCTCAAACTGGCCTCAAGTTTGGGTGTTGTTTCATAAGATACTATAAAGCCCTAAAAAACCCAAACACGTATATTAGCACCATGTTTTCTTCCCCTCAGCTCCACAAGGAATTATCCTTAAAAAAATAAAAGAGAGATTTTTCTTCATTTTAAAATATTTCCATAATTTCCAACACCCCTCCTCAGAGTCACTGGCTAGAGAACTGCTCTGGGGCAAGGCAGGACAAAATCAATTGCTGTGCCCTGTAACTGACACAAACAGGGTGAAAATAAAACAAAGCCAGTAAAGGCAGAGCTGCCAGAATACTCCTAACACCCAGTCACCCACCTCCCCAGCAGCCATGAGACTGCATTTTAAAAGACAGAAGGAAATCAAAATAAAGGAATTTGAGAGTTTTTGTAAAAGCTATCATTATCTTTTGAGGCTTCAGGTTATATCTGGTTTTTACTTTCAGTTTTTACTTATATATCTTGCTTTTCTCTTAAAAAAAAATATGCCTCTGCTTTAAAAAATTACATTCTGTAGGGAACACACTGAACATGAAACATCTCTCTATAAAAATCACAAAACCTGACAACACTGGATAGAAATGATATTTAATATTCTCCCGGTTGTAATAATTTGTGAGATGATTAAATCCTGGTGATTAGTCACGATTTCACTTGCAGAATTAAGGAGCTGTGGAATTTATGAATTGAGTGACACAGATTTTAAGCAGAGATCCACAGAGGTCCTCGCTGTCTGTCTGTGGGCTTGAGGGGTTTGGAGTGGCTCGTGGGTGAATTCTGTGGTGGGGTTTGGTGACTGAGGTGGGATTCAGGAGAAGGTTGGACTCAAGGGTCTTGAAGATCTTTTCCAGCCTTAAACACTCTACAATTCTGTGATCCCCCAAGCACTTTGTAAAGGTCTGACACTAACAACGCTTATATAAGTTTCAGCAAACATTCATAATTCCTTTCTTTCATTTCCTGCAGCTGGCCCAGGAGCCTTTAGGAAAACCAGCATCCCCACAGCTGGAAAATGACAGCTCCTGGAAGAATGGCAAAGCCAGACCTGCACCTGGCTTCAATTGATAGATTGGATCATTCAGGAAAAAGACGTATAGGCAGATGAATTGCTCCATTTAAATACTACTGTTAACTAGAGGAATTAATGTAGCAGATGATGGATTATTTACAATCTCTCCCATCCCAGGTTTTGAGCTGTATTATTCATACACTGAAGGTGTTATTTTCTGTTTAGCCGCCCTACCTGAATAATTTAACTCACAAGAAAAATCTCTCCCAAAGGTGAAAATAAAGATTTGATGGGATTTGCCAAGCTTCAATCACCTTTCAACACAAAAATGTTATTTTAACCCTCCTTACTTCTTTCCCAAAAGTTGACTGACAAGCTCAAGGCACTGTATGCCCCTGTCTCCCTTCAAACTCCTCCTTGCTGCTTCTACATTTTAATGGGGACAGAAGGTGTGCAGAGCCTCAACACATCACTGTACAAACCCTCCCTGTTTATCTGCAGAGTCCCAGGGCACCACAAAACACAGGGTGGACACCACAAGCAGTCTGATGAGTGATGGATGGGATCTCATCACCTTTCCTCAGAAAATTTCCAGTGAAATATCATAAATTAGGTAACAATGGCTTCAGCACTCATCTCCTTCCTACCAGTACGTCCTTAGAGCCAGCTGCACTTGATGGGGAAGGTCAGCAACAGAAATGAGACTTAGTCACAATCTTTGTATTCTCATTGCCTACAACCGCCCACCATGTTTTCCTCGTTTTGCCTGAGATGTTTCCCAGATGGGAAACATGTTGACATTTTCTCTGCATTTTCTCAAAAGGTTGTTCAAGTGGGTTTGAGAACGGGCCTTGCAAAGTCAGGCTGTTCTCCCAGGCCATGCTTTCCATCTTTCTTCCTCACTCTTGGATGCCTCTCAGCAAATCAGGGACACACAGCCAGCAGCTGGGCGTGGGTCCCCGAGGGCAGCTGAAAGGTGGTACTTGTGTATTTCTGAAAACCTTCCTGGACTTGGTTGTTATAAATCCCAGATGGGCCAATGCACAGCAAAACTGAAAGAGAAAATATGTCCCATTGTCCCCTGCTGTCCCAGCTGTCCCCTGCTGGAAAGCTCTCAAGGTCCCTGGTTCTGTCCTCCTGTCAGGGAGTTGTGCACAGCCACAAGGTCCCTCTGAGCCTCATTTTCTCCAGGATGAGCCCCTTTTCCAGCTCCCTCAGCTGCTCTAGCCCCTTCCCCAGATCCATTCCCTTCCCTGGACATGCTCCAGCCCCTCAATGTCCTTCCTGTCCTGAGTGTCCCAGAGCTGTCCCCAGCACTGGAGGTGCCCCCGCAGTGCCAGCACAGGGGACGGGCACTGCCCTGGCCCTGCTGCCACAGCCCAGGTGCCACTGGCCTCTTTCCCACCTGGGCACACCTGGATTCATGTGCAGCCTCTGTCTCCAGCCTTTCCCAGTTTTCCAGCCCCTCTGCCCCAGCCTGGGGTTGGTGTGACCCAAGGGCAGGACGAAGCCATTATTTCCCTTTCCTTCCATTTAGAGGGTGAAGAGGCTTTTACACTCCAAATTCTCAGCTGACAGCAGGCTTTGTGTCAGGGTGGATTGAGAGGGGAAGACAGAGGCTGTAAAGCATCCAGAAAAACTCAATTTCCACTCGGCAATCAAACCGACAAAGTGCGTCCTTAAATATTTGATGCGATGGCAATCTCTGCCGTATTTCAGATAAACATCAGATCCTTAGCCAGCAGTCAGCAAAGAAAAGGGGGGGAAAAAAAGGTAAAACCTTCTCAAGTAGCATTTCTGTGAGACATTGGGAATATTTCTCTGAGACTCGATACAGAGGACAGAAGAATGTCCTCAGGAAACTTCTAGATGAGAGCAGATAAATGCCCATTGAAGTGTCACAATCAATGTTTTCTATCAAAGATGCTCTAAAAGGCTGTACATCTGAAGAATTGAGTTAATGGAAGATATTTAATTAAGACTAGGATTTTCTGGCATAATAATAATTCTGAATGTAGGAGGGAAGCTGTGAGCTGCGAGCCTTTCCTGTCTGACCAGGCTGATCAAAGGACATTGCATATGCACAGAGAGCACAATGTATGCAGCAGATTGTGTCACAATGAATCTTGGAGAAGAATGAAAACTTTCCTCATCTAAAAAGTGCAAGGAGTGAAAGTTGGAAGAGAGATTTTTGTTCTTTTGTCCAAAAAAAAAAAAAATCCAGTTTTCTTAAATGCAAAATGTATGATTTGGTATTTTATCTCCTAAGGCACATATGCAATCTTATCATCTGCATTCTGCAAAATTATAAATATGGAGTTAATATACGACTTTGTCTAAGGCTGTTCTCCTCCTCGAAAGCTGAATTCAGTATTTAGAGCTCATTATTCAACACCACATTTATTAAACAATGCCCTTTCAGTGGCGTTTTCATATCTACATAATGAAAATTCTTCCTCTTCAGAAAAAGATGAGGGAAATGATTGGGATAAGAAGTAATCCAAGCTGCCCAGGTGTACTCCTGCTGTGCATTAACTCGCTGCACTTATCCCATGGGACACATCTGCATTCAGCACTGAAGAGGCACTGCAGGAAACAACACAAAGGAAATCAGGCTGGGGAAATGCACATCCCAGAGAGGCTGCTGGGGACAGCTGGACACGGGGACAGCCACGTGCACCACGGGGAGCCAGGGACCACAGGGTGACACAGAGGAGCTGTAGCTGGGAAAGCTTGGCAGCTGGGATGGCTGGGGTCCCAGTGACCCCTCCAGAACAACCCTCACCTTCTCCTGGTTTTGGTTTTGACCAAGGCAAGCCTGGCAGTGGAGCCCTGGGGGTCACAGCCACTGGTTCCAGCAGCACTGGTGAAGCTGGAGAAGAGTCCATCTCGCCCAGGGGATGCTGTAATGGTTTCACCTTCACCTGTCTGTTTGCCAAATTAATTGCAGGTGTTTTGAGTGTCCACCAGAACTCTGCTGTGAAGATAGGATTAGGAAAAAAGCAAAGCAGGCCCAAATCTTAAAAGGTGTGAAGATAGATTTATTAACACACACTAAAAGAAGAGAATGAAAATCAAAAGGAAACTTTCAAAACACTCCTCCCTCTATGTTCAGGTGGTCCTTGCCAGGCACACACCTAGTGTCCTGCTGCACCCCTGGCAGCACCAGCCTGCTCTGGGCAGAAAGTGTGACCCTGCCATGTGTGAGGCTGTGCCTGAGCCACTGATGGGCACAGGCTTTAAACTCAGGCTCTAAACTCAGGCCTAAACCCACAGGGCTGCTCCAGGGTGAGGCTGGGTCAGACCATGGACAGCAGGAGTTCCTGTGGGTCTCAGAGCCCAGCACAGTGAGGAGAAGGTGCTGCTCCCTCCCTGCCAATCTGCTCCTCTGTCTGTGCCTCCAGAAGGTGGCCAGGCACAGCTCAGGGTGTGCCACACACTTTGCCAGTGTCCTGCTGGCTCAGCTTTGGCTTTGGTGAACTCTCCTGCTGTCAGGAAATGGCTGGGCAGGACCCAGGGCAGGACCCTGCAGGGCTGCCCACGGGAGCCGAGGTCAGGGGAGTTTCACTGTGTGGAGTCAGGACCTGCCAGGGCAGAAAACAACTGCTGCTTTGTGTCTGGTTAATCTGGATACAGTCTGAAAGACCAAACAACCCTAAAACCAAATGAAATCATTTCAATTTCATGCTCAGAGAAGAGCCACGACAGGAGCTGCCTGTCCTTGCCCTGGGGATAACCAAGAACGGCTCAACAGGGCAGCCTGGGCTTCACACAGAGCAAAGGACCACAGAACATCAACTCAGAGATGAATCCAGAGAATCCTCACCCTCCAGAGCACAATCTCTGCGTGGGTTCTGTGTTACTTCAATCACACAACGAGAATTCCCAAATGGCATTTGCACCTGGCTGTGGGCACAGCTCCAGCAGCAGCAACACTGTGCTCTGAGGTGTGTCCACACATTCACTGGGGAGAAAACCACCAGCCAAGTCAGGGGAAATGTGCCAGCTGTGCATGGACACAGAAAATGTTTTCAGAAGCACCAAAAGAAATAAAAACTTTCAAGGCAGACGCTGGGAACACAGAGAGGGAGAACAGTACAACAGGCTGCAATAAAGGAAATTGAAAAGAGACAGAAAACCTCATTATAGGAGCAAAAGAACACTTTGGCCTTCTCGAGGGATCACTGCTAAACCCCTGCAAATGAGAGGCCTTAGGACTGAAATGACCAACTCCACTGAGCACCAAAGCCCGGGACTCAGCAAAGGCACTGTTTTAATTAGATGACAAAATTGTGTCCCCTTCCTGCTCTCAGCTAACCCTCAGTAACCCAGAGGCAGGATTGGCACCGAGGCAATGACTGTGCCCTTTGCTAACACCTCCCCTGCTCCAGAGCCAAGCAAAGCTCCTCCACAGGGGCTCCACAGGTACCATTCCCTCCCACACGTCTGAATGATGAACAGAATCAAGCCAAGCTCAGAGCAGACTTTCTCAAGCCTTTAGCTTGAATTCAATTCCTGTTTCAGCTTTAAAGAAGCACCAAAGAGCCTGAAATGTGCCCATTTCCCCACATCTATCAACAGATATAATAAAAGCTATTACCTTTCCCTACAAACAACATCATTCTGGCCAGGGCTGTGGGTTTCTTCATCCAGGGGTGAAAACCAACCTCCCCTGGCACACAGGTTACAGCAAAAGGCTCTGTCAAACTTTGTGCTGAAGTTGAAAGAAGCTGGAAAACTAAATCATAAATGAGTGTTTCCTAAATGAGATGCTCCAGCACCACGAGCTGCAAACAACCACGCAACTGCAAAGGGTCATTGGCCTTTATATATTATTAATCAACCCCTAACAATAAATAATAAGTCAAGGCACACAAGGCCAGTTGCATGCCCAGAGCCCTCAACATTTAATGAGGTTTCCTTGGAAGTTAATGTGCCCAAAGTGGGAGGCTCAGAATGGGCCACAAATATCAATATTGATTTCTTTTGGCACTATCTTGGCCAGAACCCCCTGGCAAAAGGAGTCCTTTGGGCCAGAGCATTTGCAATGTTTCTGTGAAAAAATCAGCAGAATGCTAAATTTCACTTTGAATTTGAAATATAAATCTGAAGTGTACTTTGCTCAAGCTTTGTTGAAGAAACAATTTATTATAGCATTTAATCTTCTTGATATAAGAACAGGAGATTTTAGCCTGCTAATAAGCTGTGTGGAAGCCATGACTAATTAACCTAATTATAGCAGCCTGTGACAAAATATGATTTTACTAAACCCATGCCTCAAGTAACTAGAATTGCCACAACCTCAAAGGCTAATAAACCAACGGACATCAACACAAGCACTAATAAAAGTTGACACCAAACATATTATTTATAGTAAAATCAATACTACAGTCATCACAAAAGACAATCTGAAGGGTATTCGGTGTCTGATGATGCAGAATTCACTATCAGAAAGTCCTGAAATTATAAAATTAGTGCAGATTACTGGGCAGTGGCTCTGGGGGATGTGCAGCCCCTGAGGCAGGCACTTGAGGTGTGCAGCACACCTGGAAACCTTCTATGCAGAGCAGCACTTGTGGGCATCACAGCTCCCACCTCAACCACAAACCTGCTTCAGTGGGGAAGTGTTACTGTTCTGGCTTCTTTTTCTCTGCCCAGGTCAGGATCAATAACATGGGAAATGCAGGTTTTGAGTTCAGACTTGGATGTTTATTATTTCTTTTCTATTTACAGACTCATGAGCTCTGAGCTCTAACTAGCAAGTTAGAGAAATGAGGTAAAATGCAGTGCCTCTAATTCTTTCCAAGGTTATTTAAGCAATAATTACTCAATAATGAGGTGATACCTGTATTATTTATATTTCTGACCCAATAATGACCACCCAAGGCCCATAGTACAGACCTTTTTCACTCAATCACAGAAAACCACCCAAAGGCATGAAGAAGAAGGAAGAAGAGGGATTTAGACAACACCTAAAATCCTCCATCTTAACTCACAGGGAAGAGGAAGCTGAGTGGGAAGGGCTTGTCTGGAAGGGAACCACACAAGGAACAGGGGAGGCCATTTCAGCCACCTGGAGTGGGACTGGCAGCACAGGAGGGGTGACCTCACAAAGAAAACGCACTGCAAACCCAGCAGCTCTTTGTTTGGAGGATGGACCACCTGCAGGCAGGTGGCAAAAGCATCCTTGGGCACCACAGGGGTAATAGAGACTTGCAGAATCTCTAAAGGTTGGAAAATATCTCTAAGATCACCACGTCCAACCATCAACCCAGCACCAGCACTAACCTGTGTCCTCAAGTCCCCCAGAGAAAACATGCTGTAAATGAAATTGATTCTTACATCCCCACAGGTGCCAGAGACTGATCAGCACCACAGTCAGACAGGAGACACAATCCCAGCTCCAGCAAGGTGGGAATGAACAGGCCCAAGGTGGAGAATATTTGGGCCCTTTTCAGAAAACAAACCCAACCCTGCTGAATCAGGTCCAAACCCAGCACAGTGTGCATTTGTTGACAAATAGGAGCAAGTATGGGATAATTCTCATCTTTTTGGGATGCTTTTCCCCCCTCTCACTCCAAACATGTGGCAGGTGTCAGATCTGCCCATTTCCATGACAGAATTTCCCTGCAGGTCTGGCAGCTGTCACAGCCCCAACCCCAGCACATCCCTGCAGAAATCATTCCCAAACACAGGGGCATCTCCCTGTCCTTTACAAACCACAACCACAAACCCCTGAGGGTATTCTCAGTCTGGCCTAACAGGGAGAAGCCTAAATTACAGGGAGAAGAACCATCTTTTTGGGGACACACGTGAGGCTGCAGGAAGAGTCCTCAAAATCAGTGTTGGACTTGCAGAACTCTCCGTGTCTGTGGCCTTTTTGTGCTGCCCCTCAAAGGCAGGCTTTGGTTCACCCAATGCCACAAGGATCCCTGAAGGGTTTTTAGGGGAAATGAGGTGAGATGACTTCCCAGGGATCAGGTACCTTGATCCCTCCCCAGGAATGGTCAGACAGGAACTCCACAGGGCTCGTGACTCCAGGCTCTGCTGGGTATCTGAGTAGGAAATCCAGTTCTGCTGGGTTGATTTCTTCATTCATCAGAAGTATCTGTAATTCCAAACAAACAAGTTATCCTAGAGCAGCCAGGATCCAGAGCAGCAACAAACTCCAGCAGATTAATTATTCAATTAACACGCTCTGAAAAAGGTGTGGCTAAAATGTACAGAGTGCCCTGGGTTGGACAGGTGTGATGGACACACCAGGTAAGTGCTCTGAGTGTCTCAAAAGAGGAGCAGGAATGAGTTTGGAAGAAAAAAGTTGGGAAAACCACATGGTAAAGAGTTCCAGGTGGGTGGAGAGCACCCTGAAGTCAAGGCCCTGGCAGCAGAGCCAGGTTGGACATTAAAAATTATACAAACGCCTTGGACATGGGACAGCAGCTCTGCAGCAAGCTCTTCTTTAGGTTCAGTGCAAGAGGCCTTCCAGGCCAGTTTGCTTTGTCATTTTTTGCAGGTCCTGCAAGCAGGAATTACTCTCTAAATAACGTTTGCCAGCATAATTCAAATGCAACACAGTATCTGCTCCTGTTATTGACAGGACTAAATCCTGTGAGGGGCAGCTGAGGGAGCTGGGAAAGGGGCTCAGCCTGGAGAAAAGGAGGCTCAGGGGGGACCTTGTGGCTCTGCACAAGT
>JBBMKD010000054.1:10143106-10156179 GCA_037834095.1 Argya squamiceps | reverse complement strand
CTGCAGGGGACACAGAGAGGGACCTGGTCAGGAATTGAGGTGACAGGACAAGGGGGAATGGGTTCAGGCTGACAGAGAGTGGGTTTAGATGGGATATTGGGAAGAAATCTTTCCCTGTAAGGCTGGTGAGGCCCTGGCACAGGGTGCCCAGAGCAGCTGTGGCTGCCCCTGGATCCCTGGCAGTGTCTCAAGGCCAGGCTGGATGGGACCTGGAGCAGCCTGGGACAGTGGAAGGTGTCCCTGCTATGGCAGGGGTGGCAATGGATGATGTTTACAGACCCTCCCAACCCAAACCATTTTGATTCTATATTAACAAAGCCCATGGGAACCAGAGCCAAAGAGGAACTAGAAATGTTTTCAGGGGTGCACTGGGACTGTTGTGGGAATGGTGATGTTCTCAAGGGAGTTTGAATTCACTTCCCAGACCAACATCACCCACTGGGTGCTCTCTTGGCCCTCTCCATTGCTTTTGGAGCAGCAAATCCCCCAGTACAGGCACAGCTCACAGCAGAGATCCTGCCAGACCCCACAGCAAAACCATTCCTGCTCTGAGACTGGCAGCATCTGCCTGGAGTCTGGACTTAGGGCCTGGAAACACAAAACCCAGGGACTTTCTTTGTGATTTATGGCTTGTTTTCCCTTTGTTAGCAAAGACATGATTTCACAGGGAGTTTTGGTAGCAGAGATGCACAAAAGGGGATGCCTGAGTGTTCCACTGGAGGGATTTGCCACCCTCCCTGCTGCACCCCCCTCTCAACATCCCCCAAACATTTCAATCCTGCAGTGGGACTAATCCTGCCCCTGCATCCTGCAGCCAAACCCATGCTCAGCCACCCTTCCCAGGACATTTTCCCCATTAAATTTTGCAGACAGCTGGTCTTGCCCACTGGTTTACAACACCCTGGGATGTTTCAGGCAAGCAGGGAAATAATCCTCAAAGAACTTAAGGGAAAAGAGCTCCCTGGCTGCCTCTCTTGCTGGAGGTGACCAGCAGCTGCCATGAGAACTTGACCTCATTAAGAAACACTTGATATCCTCGATGCTGAGACCTGTAGCTGCATTTCTAAACGCGCTGCAGTGTTTGCTAAAATTCAAGGCTACTTTTTCTTCACAACAGCAGCAGCTATTTTGGTAATAATTCCGTGTCAGAACAGCCAATTACAGACCCCAAGGTCAGTGTACAATGGGAGAATTACAGGTCTCTCTTTTACACGAGGTTTGAATGATCCTGTGAAATGAAATGAGAAACCCAGGTTGGTTTCCAAGCCACCCTGTGGCTGAATTACCTGTGATTGCCTGATTTAAAATGCCCTCACTGCTGAAGGCAGGGTGTTCATGCTGTTGGGTGTGAACAGCCACGTTCTGAGGGCAGAAACAGAGAGCACAAAGGCCCCAGCCCCCATCCACAGGTGTCCCAAACCCCCCCAGGCTCACCTGCCTTTCTTGATGGTTTCTCGCCCCAGCAACGGCCCCAGCACTGGATCCACAGATTCCTCCAGGTTCTCAATCAAAACC
This sequence comes from Argya squamiceps, assembly GCA_037834095.1. Taxonomy (NCBI): domain Eukaryota; kingdom Metazoa; phylum Chordata; class Aves; order Passeriformes; family Leiothrichidae; genus Argya; species Argya squamiceps. Next base: position 10,154,664 of record JBBMKD010000054.1, on the reverse strand, counting down.
AGGTCCCCAGCAGCCAGGGCTTGTTCCAGGGTGTCCAGATACCTGTGGGAAACAGCACTGGTGCCTCCTGCAGCAGAGCAGGACGTGACACTGCCCGTGAGAAGGGGACAGAAGGGACCCTCACTGAGGTGGCAGCTACAGGCAGGTGCCAGCATTTAGAGAGAGAAGGAGGGGTAAGGTGGTGTCAGTGCCTGGTGCAGAAAGTGGCACTGACAGAGAGAGTCCTGGCTGTCCAACAGAGAGAATGAGGCCCCAGACCTTCCAAGGACAAGCAGTGACCATTGAGTCTTCCCAGGAAGAGTCTGGGCAGCTGTGAGCAAAGCTGGCACAGCCTGGAGTTATTTTCAGCACGTCCTTTGTTTCCTCCAGAGCCCAGTGCTGCAGTTCATCTTAAAGCAAGGATGAAGAGCAGCTTTCAGCTCTGTTTTGGGGTCGTGCTTAGCACAACTTCTTTCCTCACAAAGAAAAGGAACCTTGTGCCCAGTGCCTAACTGTGAAACAGGGCTGCTCAGCTTTGGGATGTCTTGTAGCAAGAAGGGCTGGGTCCAGTGCCTGGGCTGTGTCCTTCAGGGCTGCCCTGCACGCCACTCAACCCCTCTGCATGAGGGGAGCAGGACCCGGGGCAAGAGGGGAGGATGCTCCAGGCACTCCTCCACCATCACAGTTACACCAAATCACCTCCACTAACTCCACTGCTCAAAATTATACTCCTCATTTAAACCAGAGAGCTTGAGAGCTCAAGAGGTGACAGAAGGATCTGAAACAAAAGTTCAGAGTGACTTTTAGGTCTGACCTTTAGAGGAATATGCTGACCCAGTGCAACCCCACCCTTGATGAGCAGTTTTTCTGAGTCCAGGGGCATTTTACACAAAGAAAGTCCGAGGGAATGACAGAGCTGCCCCCAGAGCTGCTCACACAGCCCTTCCTGAAGGTGAGCCCTCTGTGTGGGTTTGACCTCTTCCAGCAGTTGAAAGGCAAAAGCTCCATCTCCTAGAGGATGAAACATCCCCTGCATTACTGTAATGGAGCTGTGATGATGCTTTTAGTCCTCAGCTCTGAGACATCACAGCAAAACAGTAAATTCTCCTCTTTAAAGCCCCTGCCAGCCCAAAGTGGGGCCGGGGAGGGGGAAAAGGGATGTTGTATTGGCACAGCAGGGTCTGCTCCTCTGGTTCCCTCCTGCAGGTTCAGATTTAGGTGCCTCTTCTGGGATCCTCGCTGTTCCACAGAGAGCCCTGAGTAACTGCAAGGCACAGTGGCCAAGGTGGCCAGGAAACAGGGATGTGCTGTTGTGAAAAATGAGCCTTATTTTGATCTCACATGAGATCAGATCCAGTAACTCCCTGTCGTTTTTGCTGAGGAGAGCAAAGGAGGCACCAGCAAAACCTGGGTAACCTCAGAGGAGGAAACCTGGGCAATCCCAAGGCATCTCCAAATCTACAGGAATTTGGAAGCACCAGGCCTGGGTCACTCTTGCCTGTTGCTCTGTATCTGGGAAACAACCCCAGTGCTCCCAGATCTCCATAGGGATCCCACTTGGGCTGCTCCACCCTAGCTGGGGCTCCTCACGAGAGGGCAGAGATGGGTGCAAAGTGACACAACAGAAAACCAACCTGTGACACAGCAGAAAACTGATCTGTCTGACTGGAGATGAGGCCCAGGGGTGGAAAGGCTTTCCCATGAAAACCTGATCCAGATCCATGCAGGGGTGCTGCAATGAGAATGTCCAGCTGGTCTGCAGGACATGGTGACCTCTCCATACCCAAGGCCTCTCTTTTTCCAAGAGGTCTGAAGCCCTGGTCATGCTCCTGGATAAAACTAAACCAGAACATGACACCTACAAAAACCCCATGGAGGGTGCCACAGTTCTACACAGGCCTGTTGCCCAGAGCAGCTGTGGCTGCCCCTGGATCCCTGGCAGTGCCCAAGGCCAGGCTGGAAGGGGCTTGGAGCAGCCTGGCACAGTGGAAGGTGTCCCTGCACATGGCAGGGGATGGGGCTGGATGATCTTTAAGGTCCCTTCTAAGCCAAGCCAGTCTGGGATCCTGTGATACTCCAACTCAGCCCCAGCTCACTGCTCACTCCATCACCAGCTTCAGAGGAGTTTCTATGGTAACTGAGGCAAGCACTAAACAAGCAGATAATGGGAGCAGGTTTCCCTCAATGTGACTGGCTCAAATGTCTGCACCTGAGTGTCCCCTTCTCACCCAACACCCTGGCCAAGCACATCCCATGGCCACCACATGAGTGAGTTAAAATTTAAAGAGTTAAGATTTTAGTTAAGGGATAGAAGCAATTTATATTGATTAGGATTTAAGTTAGAAGATAAAGATGAAGTGGAAGGGTTAATAATTATTAGATGCTTAAACAAGAGCATAGGTAATATATTATTTGCTCATTTTAGTTGTATTCATAGAAGGAAATGAGATAGATGGACCATTGTGATAATGGAAGAAACCATGACTGCACCTGGACACAGAAACTAATTAGAATCAGGCAGGAGAGCTTGGACTATGTCCAAAAGGTCACGTAGCCTGCCAACAAGATGAAGGTAAAAAGGTCACTGAGAGGAAGATGTCTCTGACTTCATCCTTCAAGACCACGGACCCATTTCAGAGACCAATGACCCAATTTAAGGGAAGAATTGTGCAGGTGTGAAGGACTCTGGGCTCATTTTAGTATGAAGCAGGGATAGGCGGTGCTAAGATTATGCATTGGTATAAGCATTTTTGAGTCGGTAAGACTTTTGTAAACAAATAGAGGACAAAGAGCTCTGTGATTTGCATGCACACCTTTAGCAGGCGACTCTTGTGCCACCCTGATGCCTTAAGTTTGAGCTTTCATGTTTTCAGATTCTGTGCTGCCCAGGGGTGCAGCTCTGAGCTCACAGTCAGTGTCACTCAGCTCTGCACACAGCAGGGACACAAAACAAATCCTTCTCCTGCTGCACACCAAGGACAACTTTCAAGCTTGAAAGAACAAACAAGGCTGGGCTGAAGGGAGGAACAAGACGGATGGGACTGCATAACCTGGAGATGTAACTGGACAATTAAACCCCGAGATGCAAATGGACCAAAACTTATCAAAGTGTGACACCTCATGACCATTTGTCCATTTTGTGACCATTTTGGGTTCACCTTGGGTGTAACCCTGGCCAGGTTCTTGTCCTGCCCAAGGTGAATCCTAGAGGCCTTTCAATAAATATTTACTTTATTCTCTAGCTCTGTCAACTCTCTGTTCCAGCTCAGCCTTCCCAAAGCATCAACCCAACATCGAATAAAAGCCCCTTTCTAACTTTAACTTGTCAGAGTCTTTTTTTCCACGACCTTATAGATTTTTCCACGAGAAGGATGACTTTACCCCTTCTGCCCCGCCCGGATCACTCGGAGCCCCTGGCCGTGGGCGGCTTTGATCCATTTGCTGCCCTGCAGCTGGGGGTCCACCAGGAGGGGCCAGCGCTGGCAGCTGCAGAGGATGGCGGCGCTCTCGGCGGAGGCGCGGTCGGCCGGCAGCCCCTGGTTCTGCCACGCCGCCACCGCCGCCTCGTCCGCCAGCACCGACAGCGGCTCCAGCCGCGGCGTCACCGGGATGGGCACCTGCCGGGGAAACAGAGGAGCCACGGTGAACTCCCAGTGGGATAGATGTGATGGACAAATTCGTGTGTCGAAATATTAGAAATGTAGTAGATGCTGTAGATGTAGTAAATGAAATAATGTATCAGATATATCGTAAATCTTGGAACACTGTGAAGTAAGTCCCAGTTCTCGTAAAGGGAACATGTTCTTGAATACCAGGACTTACTTTGCAACTGTAAGGACAGCAGGATGAGACCTGGATTTACAATTGAAAAAGAGTGGCTGAACAGGAGATGGCTCGTTGATCAAATCAGACTCTGTGCACCTGGACCATCAAGCAACCAATGCTAATCTCGATGGAGGACCTGGAATCACCATCCGAAAGCCGGGTTCCAGGAACTCCTTTTCAAGACCTACACTAGTGCTGGGAAATCTGTTCAAAGCCCATCAACAAGTGAAAGACAGCACATGAATATGAAAATTGAACAGATACACAATGGACTAGTCGTTGGGCACAAATAACAGTATAAAAACCAGACCCAAAACCTTAGAAATCGTGGACAGGGCGGGATAGCACCCTTGCTGCTGATCGCGTGTTCACCCAGCATTTGATTGATGTTGCTTGTGGCTGTCCCAGATAGATTTTTGGAAATTGAAAAATAAAATCTTGTATTTTTTTTATCCGATTGGTTGATATTAATTTATAACACAAGGAAAGCTGGCTCTGTTAAAAAGGGGTGCTCCTGATCCTGATCCTCCTGTGATCCCAAGGTTTTGGCGGCGGGAGGACAGTTTGCCGCTCTGCTCCGCTCAGGTGAGAGCACACCTGCAGAGCTGCCCCAGCCCTGGTGCCCACTATCAGATGGGTGTGGAGCTGCTGGAGCAAGTCCAGAGGAGGCCATGGAGATCTCTGAGGGCTGGAGCCCCTCTGCTCTGGAGCCAGGCTGGGAGTATTCACCCAGAGAAGGCTCCAGGGAGAGCTCAGAGCCCCTCCCTGAAGCCTAAAGGGGCTCCAGGAGAGCTGGAGAGGGACTGGGGACAAGGGATGGAGGGACAGGACACAGGGAATGCCTTCCACTGCCAGAGGGCAGGGTCAGGTGGGATATTGGGAAGGAATTGTTCCCTGGCAGGGTGAGAAGGCCCTGGCACAGGGTGCCCAGAGCAGCTGTGGTTGGCTGCCCCTGGATCCCTGGAAGGGGATGATCAATGATCATAAAGGGCTCTCAGAGTGTTCAAGGCCAGGTTGGACAGGGTCTTGTGGAAGGTATCCCTGCCCATGGCAAGGGGGTTGGAACGAGATGATTTTAAGGTGCCTTCCAGCACAAAGCATTCCATGATTTCATGATTTATCAGTGATTTCCCATTCTACGGGGTATTTCCAGTCTGGTTTAGTTTCCCAATCCTGTTGTGAACAAACTCGACCTGTACAAACAATCCCAGGGGTTTTGCCCCCCACAGCCCAGCCCCACGGGCTGGGGTCACTCCCTGCCCTGTTCAGCTCCCTGAGACACCTTGAAAGGACAGAATTAATCCCCTCCTAAGGCTGCTGCTGTCTTACAAACCAGCAGCAGCAGCTCCAGAAACACTTCTCTGACAGGGGAGGATTTCTGAGTGTGACAACCAGAGTTACCTGTGCCAGGTGACTGAGCAGAATGGGCCTTTCATTTCCATTGGAATTACAGGCACTTCCTTGACATTTCTAAGCACAGATAGGTCATTTTTGAAACCACATCTCAACTAAGTTTCTGGCTTAGTGTTAAGAAATGCAGAATGAAGTTTTCCTCTCTCAGCCTAAGGAACTGTCTGCTTTGGTCAGCAATTTGATTTGAGCATCTCTGGGGCCTTATTTAAAAGCTTCTTGGCACCATTTGTATGAGGAACCTGTTAAAATTAGTGAAATATTAAACAAGTTTCAAGCACAATGATCTCCATCTGGTCCTAACAGCAAGACATGGATAAAACCAGCTGAGAGGCATGGCCAGCACAACCAGAGCTTGTGTCCAGAATGAAAAAACACCTGGAGCTTTTCCAAGCTTACTGGAGAGCTGGCAACAAGCTGTGCCTGCTCAAATTCCTTCTCCATTTCCCCCCCTCTTTTGTGGCCTTGGACAGAACTGCAGAGCTGGGCTCTGTGTTCGGGATTTTCCTGTGTACATAGAGGAATTTCACCGGGCAAGGACACCACATTCTCCCCAGGGAGGAGGAAATGGCCACGTCCTGATCCTCACTCCAGCTGGGTGAGGATGCAGTGATGTCCCTCACCCGAGAGATCCCCTGTGGGCATGAGGAGTTATGGCCACATAAATCCCTGGAACAAAGGCTTCTCAGAAGGAAGCAGGACTTACTTTTAGCTGGTGCAAATAGGGCCTCCAGATGCCATCCAGGAGCTCCTGGCGGTATTTCCTGGTGAAGTAGCCCAGGTAGGAGACAAAGGCTGTGACCAGCAGGACGTCTCCACACAAGGTGCTCTGCTGCTGTTTGAACTCCTTCACGGCCTCAGCCCATCTCACATTTTCAGAGGCGAGGCCCCCAACCTGCAAATTCCCACGTCAAATTGATCATTTCATACAATCATGGAATGGTTTGGGTTGGAAGGGACCTTAAAGTTCATCTCATTCCACCCCTGGCGTGTGCAGGGACACCTTCCACTGCCCCAAGTTGCTTCAAGCCCCATCAAACCTGGCCTTGGACACTGCCAGGGATCCAGGGGCAGCCACAGCTTCTCTGGGCACCCTGTGCCAGGGCCTGCCCACCCTCACAGGGAAGGATTACAGAGGTATTTATGCCCATCAGCTGTTAATTGCCTTAACACCACAGATTCCCACCTCCTTACACCCTCTCCCACACAGAGCACTGCTGTCCACAGCCTTCAGTATTTCACACAATTTATTGTCACACCAGGTACGTGGGATTTTGATCATAATTCCCTACAGATTCTGTCAAAAAAAATGCTTCCTCCTACCTATTTTTCATCAGCATCCAATGTCCAGACAGTGCAGCTGGGGCTTTGAAGAGGGTGCAGTGTCTCCTTATAAAATAAATTACCTTTACATTTATTTGACCATCAGTACTTTTGGGGTACCATTGGAAATAGGAATGGAATGCAGCCTTCAGCCTACAAGCCAGAAAAACCCAACTCAGCTCTGAGCTGACCTCATGGATCTGAGATGGAGAATGCCAGACCTTACCATGAAATTCACAATTGCAGACTCCTGCTGCCAAAAGAGAAACCTTTCTTGATGTACAGCTCTAGGCACACACACAGCAGGCACAGCTCGCCCTCTGCTCACAGGTTTTGTCACCAGGGCCAACAAGAACCTTTTATTTTTCTTCCTCTGTTCACTGTCCACATGAGCTTATGGTTGTTATTTCTTCATATTTCTCATTTTCAGTAAAAACACCTCTGCACCCTTCTTTTCTGCAATTCCAGCTACAAAATACTGACATGACACTGGCCCCTGTTTCATGTTAAACAGACCCAGCTCTGACACGAATCCCCGTGACAAGCCCTGGACCATCTCCAACAGCTCATTCCCCTCAGCTGGGCTATTTTGCCATCTTAAACTCCTCTGCAGACACACATCCCCCAGGATGGGAAGGCAGCACCTTCAGGCCCTCACTGCCACACCCTCCAACCTGACCAAGTCCTGTTTCCAGCAGAATTCCAGCTGCCTCCTGAGGGTCAGAGCCACCTTGACATTCCCAACGTGAGCTCACTGCCGATTCCACGGTGTTTGCTGTCCTGCAGCCACTCCTGATCAAACAGCTCTCCTCCCACCCTCGTGTACCTCCATATCCCCTGATAAAGAGCCAGGATCTCCTCAGCCAAGATGTTATTGGGCTCCTCTCTAAGCCCCCCAGAACACCCGACAGCTCATTATCCTGCTCATTCACCTTGGACCACCTCCTGCAGCTGAGAGCAGCCCTTGACCTGGGAATGCTGCACACACAAGCCCAGCTCTGGACACAGCTTCCCACAGCTGCAGACTGCAGGACCTTCTGACCCAGAGCTTACATCCCTGTGCTTAACAGCCACGGATGGGTTTTGACTTCATGACCGAGCCCAAGCTGCTGTGGGTATCAAGGCAACTTTTGGCACCTCCAGCATCCCGTGGGCAGGAGATCCAAAGTTCAGCTGAGCTTTCTGTATAAAAAGTACATCCTTTGATGTGCTGCCTGAACTTTTTAACTGCTGAAACATTCGTCCAGTGCAAAGCCAGGGAACAATCCTGCTGGCATCAGCTTCTCTGCACCACTCAGCATTCCAAGCCCTCAGTACCCCTCTGCTGTCTTCTTTTCAGGTTGAAGAGCTTTAGCCTCTTCAATAATTCCTCACACAGAAGCAGCCTTTTGATTTTCCTTGCAATCTTTATCTGCACCCAGCGATGCAATCTTTATTATCCCGTTTCCTTTATTGTTGCTGTCTCTGCACCATTTCCCATTCTCCTCCAGCCTTTGAGGTGCAGCAGAGGGGGTGGCAGTAATGCTGCACATTCAAGATTTATTTAGAAGGTATTCATAGAGCAAGATGGGGATTTTTCTGTTTTGTTCTCCCTTCTCTTCCTAATAAACCCTAATATCCGGTTTCAGATGGGCTTTGGGTTTGGTGAGGGCTTTTTGCTTCTGGGAGCACAGAGCTCTCAGCACTTCTAACTCCATCCTTTCATTCCTGAGTGATAACAATCAGCTCAGCGTCACTTACAGGGCATGTGAAGTGAAACCTCATTTCTCCAGTGTGCTTTACATTACATTTATCTGCCTGGTGTTTCATCCCTCCATCACTTGGGATCGTTTTCACAATTCTTTATAGACAATTGACATCATCACTGCTCTGCTGTGCGACCTCCTACACACCAGCTCATTCCTGATTCATGGAATCACAGAATCACACACTGCTTTGGGTGGGAAGAGACCTTAAAGGTCACCCAGTCCCACCCCCTGCCATGGCAGGGACACCTCCCACTGTCCCAGGCTGCTCCAAGCCCTGTCCAACCTGGCCTTGGGCACTGCCAGGGATCCAGGGGCAGCCACAGCTGCTCTGGGCAGTTTATTCTGATGAGCATGAGAACTAACAGACACCTGCAAAAATACCTCAATGGACTTTCTGCCCTGCCAAAACTGCCCCTTTGGATCAGGGAAAACTGCCTCTGGGAAGTGTGATCCCTCCCAGGAGCAGAAAGAGAAGCCTGAGATTTTCTCTGCCCCACCTGCCCTCAGAGCTGTCCCTAAATCTGCCCCAGCTGAGCCACTGTGCACAAACATCAGCCAGCCCCCTCCTCACAGAGCTTCCCCAGCGCCCTTGGCTGGCCTCAGACTGTGCTGATGTCCCTTCAGCATTGCTAGAAAGATACTCATGGTAGGATGAGGACCACAGCTGCCCCTCCTAGGGCTGACCATGTTTGGGACGTGGGCACTGACAGAGCCAATACAATGAAGCTTAAGTTCTGTTTCCTGAGGCTTTTTCTACCAATTAGTAATATTTAATTTGTCTTTTTTTCCTCCTGTCAAGTGCCACGCTGCTGTTCCTGAGAACTCTCTGCAACAACTCCAAGAGCTCTTCTGTGAGTGATAATAGTGCAATTAGGCCCTATCCATGTAACTGCATGATTACAGTTTGTTTTCCCTGCACACGTTATTTAGCATTTGTCATCACTAAATTTCCTCCTCTGCATTAGCACACACCCACTCACAAACACCATTCATCAGCCAGCCTCCCTTTGTGGTGCACAGATCCTCTCCCTGGGATCCTGGAGCATCTTCCTTAGGCCACCTGAGGTTCATGAGATGCCAGTCTGGCACTGTGAGGGCCAGGCTGGCCTCAATCCCCCAGGTTCATTTGTCAGTCCAAAGCATCGCTCTCCACGCTCAGTTGCTTTCTTTACACAACCTCAGATGTGTTTGTTTCAAAGTCTGGGACCTCATTTCTGCCCACAGCCACACCAGTGACACACCTGGAATGCCAAATGAGCTGCACATCAGTGAGGGCTGTCAGGTGCTGCTCCTAGATCAGAGGCAGGGTGACACAGGAGATGGTGTGCAGGGCACAGCAGGAAGTTCGGATGCAAGGCACTCCTTGCCTACACTGCAGAAATGATGAACTGTTGACAGTATAAAATCATGAAATTGTTGACACTGGGAGCTGCTCCCATGTCATGGGGTGGGGAAGAGATGTAACCAGCATGGCCTGGGGTGTGGTGGGATAGAATAACTGAACCATGGAATGGATGGGGTTGGAAGGGATCTCAAACCCCATCCCATCCCACCCCCTGCCTTGAGCAGGGACACCTTCCACTATCCCAGGGTGCTCCAAGCCCCCGTGTCCAACCTGGCCTTAGACACTGCCAGGATCCAGGGGCAGCCACAGCTGCTCTGGGCACCCTGTGCCAGGGCCTGCCCACCCTCACAGGGAAGGATTTCTTCTGTATATCTAAACTAAATTTCCCCTCTTTCAGTCTGAACCCATCCTCCCTCATCCTGTCACTGCAGTTCCTGATGCAAAATCCCTCTCTAGTTCCTTGTAGGCACCTCTCTAAATACCTTTTTATTCTGACTTGGAGGAGAATGAGGCTTCTAGAGAGCTTTTCAATCTAATTCTTGTCATTTCAGAACCTGCAAAGCTACAGGCATGTTTACACCTTTGTTTTTATGATGCCATGTTTGACTCACATCTTTTTGGCCCATCAGCACCTGCACACATATGTAAGCCCCAAGAAGGAGGTGAGAGTTGTGATGGCAGCAGTGTCAGACCCTTTAACCAGCAGAGCTGCCCTGATGCATGGGAACAACCACTGCAAAAGCCTTTTCACTGCTGAAACCTGCTGCAGTGCAGGAAACATTTCCAAAAACACGAGAGGATGGTGTCTTAGGCTGCAATGAAGGATGTAACCAAAAGTCTGTATTCTATTGCCATCTGCTGAAACCAGCTGGGGCAATGTTCTTCATCTCTTCCATCACCCATCCTCCCTCCAGGGGGTCTCTGCTGTCCCTGGGCCATCCAGGCTCACTGCAGGGCTCAGACAATTCCATCATCCCCTGGGGAGAGGCTCCACCCAGCATTCCCACCTGGATCAAACCTGGCATTCAGAACACCAGCACAGCCTGTTTGCACTGGGTTCCCAGAGGGAGACCAGACCCAGCTCAGCACCACTGGAGCTTCAGAGGGAAAAAACACCCTTGTACAGGATCATCTCTGCTCCAACAGAGCCACATCTGTGACTGCAGGAGGACTTGACTGGACTGACACCAACAGCCTGACCAACAGGGTGTCAGCTTGTATTCTGACTCTGTCAGTTTGGCTTTTTAATTTTGCATTTTTATTTTAGTTTTCCTAGTAAAGAACTAGGAAACTGGGGACTAGGTTATTCCTAGTCCCATATCTTTGCCTGAGAGCCTGATAATTTCAAAATTATAATAATTGGGAGGGAGGGGGTTTATATTTTCCATGTCTTCCTTAGCAGACATCTGTCTTTCCAAACCAAGAGAGGTGGGAGGTGCTGTGTGCACAGGGCCCAGCCTAGCCCTTCTCCCTCCCCCTGGTGCCCCTCTGGGGCCCTGGCTGCACTCACCAGGCGGTTGGCCAGGGAGATGGTGCAGGCTGTGGCCTCAGCCTCCTGCTGGCACTTGAGTTTGTCTGACGTGGCCTTCTCAAACCTGGCTGTGAGCTTGGCCAGGTTCTCGTTGAGGCGCTGCGGGGGGAGAACAGGAGGAAGTCAGGAACAGCACGGGTTTAACAGCTCAGGAAGGACGTGGAGCTGTCAGAGGAGTCCAAAAGGCCATGAAGAAACCCCAAGAGCTGGACCCCTCTGCTCTGGATACTCAGAGACCTGGAGGTGTCCAGCCTGGAGAGGAGAAGGCTCCAGGGAGAGCTCACAGCCCCTTCCAGGGCCTGAAGGGGCTCCAGGAGAGATGGAGAGGGACTGGGGACAAGGGATGGAGGGACAGGACACAGGGAATGGCTTCCCACTGCCAGAGGGCAGGGCTGGG
>JBBMKD010000054.1:10130727-10142726 GCA_037834095.1 Argya squamiceps | reverse complement strand
GCCCTGGCACAGGGTGCCCAGAGCAGCTGTGGCTGCCCCTGGATCCCTGGCAGTGTCCCAGGCCAGGCTGGATGGGGTTTGGTGCAGCCTGGACAGTGGAAGGTGTCCCCGCCCATGGCAGGGGTGGCACTGGATGGTCTTCAAGGTCCCTTCCAGCCCAAACCATCCTGGGATCCTGAGGCAAACACTTGTCCAGAGCTGTTTCCAGCAAGGAATCCAACAAGTGAATGGAATGGTTCTGCTCTGAGAGCTGCCCCAGAGTGGGCCAGGAGCCCCCAGTGAGGTGGGGCCATGTCCCCTGCAGGTCACAGGGCTGGGAGGGGCAGGGAGAGGCCAAAACACCTGCAGACAAAAACTGGAGAGCCCTTTGCTTGGACAGAGTTGCTCACACTCGGATCTAAACCAAACCAACAGCTCCCACAAGCAGTTGGAGCATTTCACTTCTGATAAGAGAAGTAATAATTGATTTTATCTGCACCCAATGCAGACTGCTTAAGGCTAAACTGCTTGTAAATCACTTTAACGTTGAGCTACACACTGGAAACAAACCCAAAAATGAAAAAGGATTATATGAGAGATCTCTGCAGCTCTCCTGGATACTGCCACCACACAAAGCAGCCTCTCCTTGACCTGCCTTGGAACAAAAACACACAAAGTTTCTGTCCCTGTGTGCACGTGGATCTATCAGCCTACAAAGGCTCATATGTATCATATCCCACCATAAAAGCACAGTCTGATAATTGAGTTTCTGCAGAATATATGCATCCATCTGCTCTGCAGGACAGAGCAGGCCTGCAGGGCCCCACAAGGGGCACACAAATACAGATGTGTGCAGCTGTGGACACACCTCTCACTCCTACCTGCACCAGCCCCAGGTGCAGAGCACCCAATCCCCAGGCAGGCACAGAAGACAGAAAGTCCTTAATGTTTTGTACAATGGGATTTTTCTCATTTATTAATAAAAAATGAGTATGAGGCAGCTTGGGGCCCAGCTGTGAGCAGGTATGAATCAGCACACAGCAGTGAAGCTAGCCAAGATATCCCAGATAAGTAAGGATATACCTCCACATCCATCCCACACTACCCTGCATCATTCCCCATCTGCAGGGAGGAGAAGGCCCTAAACCAGGCAGTTTTGTAAGAGCATGCCAGAGGAGTGCCAGTAATCTCCCCAAAGATTGCCATTTTCTTTAACAAAATCCCACTCCTTTGAAAAACAAAATAAATAAAAAAGCGCCCAAGCACAAAAAGCTTTGGAAAAGAGCAGCATAAAGGGATGAAAAAAGTTCCTTAGCACTGTATGGCACATCTGAGGTGGGAGAATTAGACACCAAAGCCCTCTAAATCCATCCCTGCTTCAGGTGCCTCCTTTCATCTGCAGCAGGCAGGGGTGACCGGAGAGTTCAGCACAATTTTCTTGTATTTTCAGTTAAAAAGTGTAGTAAGCATTTTGAGAATGATAAACCCTTGAAAACATCAAGAGTGATGTGTCTTCTAACAGGGTGAGGTGCTGGTGGAAGGGGTGAGGGGAGCAGAGGGACCTCACTCACTGGGATCCTGCCCAGCCCACTCCCAAAGACAGATCCCAGAACAGCCTAAAACCAGGCAGGTTCAGGAGCAGCTGCTCCCCACACCCTGTTCTTAGCAGGTATTGTGCTGGGAGGGAGCAGGGAGAAAAGCAGGATAAAGCAGGATGTGTTTTTACATAGAGATGATTTTCTGAAGGAAAATGATAAAGGCCTCACCCTACACTCTGTGGAAATACACTTTTAATCACGCTGTAATTTCTTCTATTCAAGGATTTTTGGATTTTTTTTTTTTTTTTAAGAAGCAAAAACCCAAATAACATCCAAGATGTGCTGCCAGGGAGCTGTGCCGTGACAAATGAGGCTCCTGCAAGAGCAGTTGTCATCCTGCAAAAGCAGGGACTGAGTGTGCAGCCAGCCCAGCTCTGTGCTCCCAGCACTGAATCAGCCTCCAGTTCCCATCCCCTGCCCTGTGCAGCACACTGGGAACACACTGGTTTGAGATAATGAGTTTTCTGATCACCCAGGAGAAGAGGTAAATCACACTTAAAAAATTAGGTGGGAATAACAAGGATTCATGTTTAACCTTCCTCTTTGGGTGCAAGCAAGGCTGGAGAAGAGAACAAAGGAAATTCAGAAAGCAGCAATATTCTGTCACAGAATCACAGAATGGTTTGGGTTGGAAGGGATCTTAAAGGTCATTCTTTTCCACCCCTGCCATGGCAGGGACACCTTCCACTGTCCCAGGCTGCTCCAAGCCCCAGTGTCCAGCCTGGCCTGGGACACTGCCAGGGATCCAGGGGCAGCTGCTCTGGGCACCCTGTGCCAGGGCCTGCCCACCCTCCCAGGGAACAATTCCTTCTATTTATCTAACCTAAATTCCATCTCTTTCAGCAGGAAGCCATTCCCTGTGACCTGTCCCTCCATCCCTTGTCCCCAGTCCCTCTCCATCTCTCCTGGAGCTCATTTGGGCCCTGGAAGGGGCTGTGAGCTCTCCCTGGAGTCTTCACTTCTCCAGGTTGGACACCTCCAGCTCTCTGAGTCTCCAGAGCAGAGGGGCTCCAGCCCTTGGAGCATCTCCAGGGCCTCCTCTGGGCTCTCTCCAGCAGCTCCAGGTCCCTCCTCTGCTGCTTTGGGGCAGCTCTGCAGCTGGGGTCTCACCTGAGCACACGGGCAGAGGGGCAGAATCCCCTCCCCTGCTGCCCACGCTCAGCCCAGCCCAGGGCTGGATTTCAGGGCTGCCAGTGCATCAGGAGGCAGAGAAAACCCTTCAACCCCCAAACCTCTGCATCCCCACCCCCTGCTTTGGAGCACTGAGAGCAGCAGCTGTGCCCAAAGGAGAGGATTCCCCGCAGGCAGGGACAAGCAGGACGGGTTCCCCCAAGGGCACTCACAGCGATTTTGGCCTTGACAGTGGCCAGCTTGTCCTGGGCTGCTGCCAGCTCGGCGTTGGCCCTGTGCAGGGCCTGTCTCTTGGGCTGCACCTCACAGAAGACGTGGTGGAAACGCACAATGTTCAGCACCCACGAGCACAGCCCGGCCGCCGCCGCCGACTTGGTGGCCACAAACTCGGGGTTGAACTGGGGGTCCTGCAGATAGGGCTGCAGGGCTTTGAGGCAGTTCTCGTGGATGTTCTCCTTGTTGAACTTGATCAAGGAGTCCAGGAAGCCATCCACCCTTGCCATGGCCACTTTGGCTGCCTTCCAGCTCCTGTCCTTGGGGATCCTCCCCCCTGGGGCCGTCAGCACCATCACAGCTGCGGTGACGTTGCTGACAGCAGCAGGAGGTGACCCAAAGGACCTCAGCTCCGTCAGATTGGTCTGAAAAGGGGAAAACAAGGTTGTTAGATAAAAATGAATGGGCTTTCTTTTCGCTCTGCCACTAATAGAGTCAGGCTCCCAGGCTATCAATCTGATAAATTGGGCTCCTCTCGGCCCCAGCAGTGCTGCCTTTAGATTGCTGCTCTGCATGTTTGCAGCACACCTGCTCCATTCCCTGCTCCTGACATCCCCCCTGGGGCCAGCACAGCACACTGCTCCTCCCCAGGCCCCGGGGGGGGAGCAGGAGGTTTTACGCCCTCTCAGAGGACTGGGATAAATAAACATGAAACCCATAGAAATAACACTCAGGCCCTCTAAAACAACCTTCAGAGCTTCTCTTCATGCTCCCTCCTACCCGAGCTGAGATGCCAATGCCAAAGCCATCCTATGATTCCCACATCCTCAGGGTTCAGGGAATGCAGCTGCTGAGCAAGCCCAGGCACGCTCACAGGGCACTGGAGGAGCCAAAAGGGCATTTTTGTCTCTAACTCCTGCTTTCCCAAGTTTTCAAACTCATCATCACACCTGGCTTTGCAGATTTTTATGTTGCAGGTGCTCTGCACTGGGTCTATCACAACCCACATGCCATTTATCATTGCCCACATTACAATTATCCTAATTATCATCCACATATATGTAATTATCTCATATATGCATAGACTTATCTTTCCATCACACTTTAAGTAGCCTCTCAGTTTCTCTCAGTCACTCTCACTGCCACCAGCCCCTGCAAAAGGCATTAGAGCAGGGGACAGAGGGCTGCAGCAGGTCCCACCCACACAGCCAAAGCCAGGCTGAGCCAGCCCATGGTCACTTCTTGGCTTAGATGGAACACAACAAAACAAAACGAAAAAGGCAAGTTTAAACTGTCAGGAACACAGAGAGATTTAACCCTGGCAAGGCTGAGCAGGGCCAGCTCTCCTGAGAGCAGTGTGCCTGTGGAGGGTTCTGGAGGCACTAGGAGGTTTTATTTAAAGCATCAGAAGAGTAATCCTCCCAGCACAAACACAGAAATCCAGGTGGGTTCAAAGTGCAGCCATTGAGGAGGAAACAGCCTGTCCATGTCCCAGTGGCTGCTCTTCTTTTGCACTGGCAGGTGACACTGTCACAGAAATGTCCAGGTATGCACATCCTCACTGACTATATGGATTTATTATTGGATTCTGCTCAACAGCTTTTCTCACTGTGTTCCTTGTTAGTGTTGCACATAACCCTGCAGCCCAAGGAAGACGCCTGAGATAATTGGACAGGAACTGTGCAAACACACATAAACATTGTTGATTATTCATGTCAGCGGGCAGGTCTGAAATGTCTCCAGTCAGCAGGTAAAGGAAACCATGGCTTCCACTGCTCTGCTACTGCAGCTTTACAGCTCCCTGGAGAAAATGCCAGCATTTCCCCCATCTTTGCCTAATGAGAGATTCTACAGCTCCAGCACGAACCTGGAGAACAAAATGGCAAGACAAACATTTTCCTTTTGCACAGTCCTTTCCCTCCCACAAAGGAAATCCAGAGCACGGGTGTCTGCAGCAAAGCTATCTCCTCCCCAAAAGCTAATCCAGCAGAATCCCCATTCTGGGTGGCTCCAAGGTGCTTTCCTGTCCCCCAGCAGGGCTAGGACTGAGCCATGGTTTGAGGCCTTGCTGTGGCTGGGGGTTTTCCAGCTGTGGTTTTCCAGCTGTGTGCTGTGGGAGGCTGCTGGCCCAGGACACTGCATGAACTGCAGACCAAAACAAATGGCAGGTCCATCTCTCAGACACATCACAGAATCACAGAATGAACCAGGCTGGAAAAGACCTTGGAGATCATCAAGTCCAACCTGTGACCTAACACCTTCTTGTCAACCAAACCAAGCACTGAGAGCCACATCAAATGGGAACCCCTGGAGCACCCTTGAAGGACAAACCTTCCAAGGCACAAAAAGTCCTCTCCAAACCAATCTCCAGCAACCAGAGCAATGTTTATCTCCTGATCACACATTTTCCCAGTGGCACCTTCCTCTGGCCCAGCTTTGTCTGCTCCTGTCCGTGGCAAAGAGTGAAGGGGAACATGGTGCAGCCTCGTGGGTGCTCTGAGTTCCACCAGGAGCCCCAGAGTCACCGAATTAACCTGGTTGGAAAAGACATCTGAGATCATCAAATCCAACCTGTGACCAAACACCACCTTGTCAGCTAAACCATGGCACTCAGTGCCACATCCAATCATTTCTACACACTTAAGCACCAGCAGGGAGGAAGCTGGAGGAGGGACAATACAATGCTCAGAACTTTGGCCATTGGATGACACAGCAGAGGGAAAATACTGAGAATCCTCACCCTACCTTGTTGAGGGTGTTGAGAGCAGCCTGGGCAGCTGCCAGAGCAGGCTCAGCCTTGGCCAGGTCCTCCTCACAGTCCTTCTGCTTCTGCTCAACCTCCTGTGTGATGAGGGCCACCTTCCTCTCCTCCTCGTCAGCCACTGCCTTCTTCCTGCTCACCTTCTCCGTCTCCACCCCCACCACCTGGATCAGCTTGTCAGCATCCTCGTTCTTCTGCTTCAGCTCCACCTCCTGGGCTGCCAGCTTGGCCTTCAGCTCATCCACCTGCAGGGCAGAGGTTGGTGGGAGCTGGGATCTGCCCACAGGGCCAGCCCTTGGCAGAGCTCCGAGGGTCCAGGGGCTTTAAAGGTGATGTCAGATGAGCCTGAGAAGGGACATCCCCTTGAGCTGGCAGCCAGGAGGCCACCAGCACAGCCGTGGTGGCAACTCCTCACACCCTGCTCACACCCAGGAGCCCTCAGCAGCATTTGCAGGGGGGAAGCTCACACAGGCTCTACCTGCAGACAGAAAAGCTCCTGCTAAAATCCCCATTTCAGTGAATTTACTCAGACTCTGGGCAGACCACGGAGGCTTTCACTGCCTCATCTTGGGCTCATAAAGGTTCACTTAGAGCTCCTGGGGTACATCTTTACCAACACAAAAATACAGGAAGGGAAGCCAGACACTGGTTTTGGCGATACCCATTTTGATACCAAAAGGGAGAGCACAATTTACAATCCATAAACTGAGGCTGTTGACACTTGGCATCGGCCTCACGTGGAGAGCAGTTTTTCAGGACTCTCCACACGCCCTCCATCCATCACCATCCCCTGCTGCCTGCCTCTGTGGGGCCAGCACAAAGGCAGAGCTGGAAATCCAGGCTCACACCAGCACATAATCCCTTCGTGTGACAAACTCAGCAGCACCTCCCTGCTCAGCTCCAAGTCTCTGGGGGCTGCAGGAAATTGAAGTGACTGATGGCTGATATGGCTGTGACCCTCTGCCCGGAAATCAGCCTTTGTGTGCTGGATACACGCACATAGCTCCAGGGCTTTACACGGCCGGGACAAAACAAGCCGGGGATTAAAATCCACGGGCATCAACAGCAGCACAAAGAGCAGGTGTAAGCTCAGCCCCGGGGAACAGACAATGCCCTGCCAAGAACACGAAGCAATGGAAGGGGAAAAGGCTTTGTCAGGATATTTAAAAAGCAAGAATGCTGGAGAAGGACTGTTTGCAAGGGCCTGCAGTGACAGGACAAAGGGAAATTACTTCAAAGTGAAGGAGGGCAGGGACACCAGAAAGAAATCCTTCCCTGGGAGGGTGGGCAGGGCCTGGCACAGGGTGCCCAGAGAAGCTGTGGTTGCTCCTGCATCCCTGGCAGTGTCCAAGGATGGATGTGGCTTGGAGAAGCCTGGGACAGTGGAAGGTGTCCCTGCCCATGGCAGGGGTGGAAAAGGATGATCTTTAAGTTCCCTTCCAACCCAAAGAATTCTGTGATTCTATGAGAAACCTGTGAGCTGCTTCCTGAGTGCAGAACAATCTGATAAACAATTAGTAATGTGAGGTGGAAAGGGAAAGAGCAAAGCAAATGAGAAATTCAAGGGTAATGTGCTGTGACTTCATCAGGGAAAGGAAGGGAGAAGCCCTTGCCTACCACCAGAACAGCATGAGAAAAATTATTAAAGAGAAGAAAACCTGGAGGGCAGGCTCCCAGAAGACTCATTTTATCTGATTGTCCCTGCCTTGTTTCAAGAACACAAAATACATCAAAAGGTCAGCGATTAATTGATAGCGCCAGCCAGGCTCGAATCTGGAATCCAGTGATGCAATATTAACCACAGCCATGCTCAGAATTACTCAGCAATGGGCGCTGACCTCTCGGTGGCACACAGCACTCTGAAAAACAAATGACTCATCCCACACATCTTCCCAATCCATTATCTCCTAATAGGAAGGAGGCTTCAGCTTCCCTGAGTGCTGAGGATGCTGCTGTCCACAGGGAGAGATGGTTGTAAAATATTGCTGGAGGAGGAAAGTTGGCCAACAGCATCAAGGTGTCCAAATCTCCAAAGGAAAGGAAAAAAAAAAAAAAAAGAGGGGGTAGAGGTAGAGGGGACCACAGAGACCACAGAAAAAGGAAGTAGAAAGGTTATTTTGAAAGAGGAACAGCAAAGTAAAAAATACCTGCAGCTCCTGATACAACAGCTGAGGCCACTCTGAGCCTACAGAAACACACAAACCTCACCATTACCTTGTCGTGGACCCTGGAGTGATGAGCACCAGTCCCCAGAGCTAAGGCACAGCCAGGTGACACCCAGGGATCAAAATCCTCCACCTTTACTTTGAAATCCCCCCAGCACATCACTCCCAAGCACAGCCTGCAGGTGACACACCTGAGTGAGAGGGAGGACTCCACTTCCTCAGCCCCAAGGCCAAGTATTTCCATTCATCCATTTCCATGGGTGAATGTAAAGTTCAGCCCTGTAAACACCTGTTCAGATTGAACACGCTGATGTGATTTCCAATACTGATAAATATCCACACTCTGGTTTCAAATCAACAGCAGTTTTGACTATTGCGCACATCTGGTAATTTAGGTGTTTAATTTTAGGCCCCCAGTGCTAATTTTAGACTTGAATTTGACATATTTGTCCTCACCGCTCTGCATCTTAATTATCTGCATAAGGAGGCACTTTTCAGCCTGGCCTCACTGCAACCAGACACCAACATTGTGCTCCTTCATCCTTCTTGTGGTTCGATTTTCCCATCCTTCCCATTGCCTCCAAGTCCTCCACCACTGCTCTGTGGCTCATCAGAGAACTCTGCCCACACAGCACTCACTGAAGAGAAGCCTGAAGGATACAGAAGGCTTCCCATGTGTCACAACAGACCCAGGGACTTGTTCTCAAAAGATTCATTTCATATTAGCTGCTCCCAAAAAAATTAAACTTAATCTATTTTATCCATCACTGGGGGAATCTTGGAAAAACAGCAGCACCCCACAGGTCCATCAGAACTGTTGCCTGCATGGGCGAGGTGAGGTTGTTGGAAAATATACCAAGTTTAAAATCCTTAATTTTATAACATCAGTCAGATTTGTTTGCCTTTGTCCCCGGGGAAGGGAATTTAAGTTTCTTTCCAGGGCATTGTTCCACCAGGCAAGGCCTGATGATCTTAAAATCTCAACAGACTTTCAACAGCCCAGAAGACACACAAAAGATAATGACCATCAAGGACCATTAACGACCACCAGCACCAAACACCACCCTGGCATGGTCAGAGACACCTGGTCTGGGAAAAGAGAGAGAAGAATGAGAACCTAATTAACATCTGGGGGGAAGAGATCTGTAACCAACAGGAAACCAAATACTGAGAAGTCCCTAACTTGGAACCAACAAACATTGAACAAATGAAACCCTGGGTTCTGACTGAATAAAGTTTGGAAAAATATGGCAAAATTCAGGTGTCATGGAATGATTTTCTCTGCACACCCAGGCTATGTGTGGATGAAATGATTTCTGTTGCACATCCTGGCCAGAATATAATAATGCCTTAATTCTCTAACAGTAACAACGTTGTTGGAGGGTTTTTGTTTTTCCCACAGTTTTGGTGACAAGGTGAGGTGAGGTGAGGTGAGGTGAGGTGAGGTGAGGTGGGCAGTGAGGGCACAGCCCCGTGGCCCCAGTGGGTGCCACCAGCGCTCTCTGCTACCCCTGCCCTACAAAGGAGCTGCTAAAACCTGCACAGGGGACATGGCAGTGCCCACCCCTGCTGTGTCCTCCCTGAGCAGAGGCTGTCTGAAGGGAGATGGAGATATCAGAGCTGAGAGGCACCAGCCCAGCCCATCCATCACCTGCAGGCAGGGGTGTGTCCCCTCGGGTGTGACAGATGTGACTGATGCCCCCGGTGTGTGGAAAGGCATGGACCTCCCAGTCCTTCCTTCTCAGCAACCCCCTGCACTCCTCCAGAGCAGCTGCAGGAGAGCCTCATTTGCCACTGGGGAAACTTTATAAGCAAACACTTGTACGAGTTAATAGAATATGAAATGGAGAGCAAAATGGGAGCGGAGATGCAGGTGTCACTGCTGAGAGGTTTGGGAAACACCCAGAACAACTTCTAGTCACTGTCAGAGGAGAGTGTCCGTGTGAGTCTTCAGCAGGGGGATTTTGGGATGACTGATGTGCATTTCAAACATGTATTAGCTTTCCTTAAAGATGGATAGCATAATGGAAGGAAAAATGAACATCAGCCTCATTTTAACAGCATGCACTATTTAATTTGAAAGTCTTGCTGAAGTTATTGTAGATTTCCTGGATGCAACTCCAAAAATCACTGGCTGTCCTGTATTTTCCAAGCTGTTTTGTCCCTGCAGCTGAAATGCAACCATTAAAAGAGGATGGCAGAGTCGGCTGGATCCCAATCTCATTTTATTTACCAAAATCTTTCAGTTACCACCCAAACAGCAGAGAATGGACTCACACCTCTCCATTTTCCTCTCCAGTGCAGAGCATCACTTCTGATCCTCCAGAAACGCAGCTCAAGCCAGACTGGAGCCAGGATCCAGCACAGATTTCTTCCCTGTCAAGTTCTCCCTCAAACCAGACACAAAAAACAAGGAAAACCAACCCCAAGGTGTCCTTACCTGTGCAGAAGTGCTCTTCAGCTTCTCCAGGCCGTTCTCCAGCCGCTCCATTTTTGCCTTTAAATCCTTGTCCTTTTCCAGCAGCAGGCTCTGGTAGAGTTTGATTTGCTCCAGGAAGGACTTGGGGGTGGTGTAGTTGTAGCGGCGCTCGTTGCTCAGGTACAGCCGGGACATCTCGTTGACACTGACGTGGACGTGGGCCATGAATTTGCTTATTGAATCCTTGACTGAATCCTGAAGGCAAGATGGGAAGATGAGGAGAAACTGTTTTAAATAGAAAACTATATATAGCACGGGATCTGTGCTGAATATAAAGGAATTTGGTAACTTTTCATTCTGCTGCAGTACAATCCAGGGTGTGACACCTAGGCTGATCTCCTTTCACTGTTATGTCTAAAATAACTTTGTTGCTCATGTACTTTATACCTCTTTTTATATCTTTTTATCTCGCATATTATCTAATTCCAAGCAATTTCTCTACAAAATAACAGCTCTTCTAAGTATAAAATTGGGCTTTTCTCCTGTACAAATGGGAAAAGTGCACACTCCTAAAAAGAAACATTGTAGGCTTTATTCTTCCTGAACCCTGCCTGAAAAAACAAAATAAACAGAAATGAATCTCTATTCTAGTAGCAGATTGTCATTACTGAGAACTTGGCCTATTTTTGCCCTTGAGAATTCCAGAGACTCAGACACAAGTGAGAGAGAAGCAGGTTATTTTCTGTGCAGGTTTGGGGCTGCCCTTGTCCTGGCAGGGCTGTCCTTTCTCTGGGAGTGCCATCAGCCCCCAGTGACATCATCAGCTCCCAGTGACATCATCAGCCCCAGTGACACCTCACCAGCTCCCAGTGACACCTCACCAGCTCCCAGTGACACAGGAGCATGGTGCCCGTGGCTCTACTGGCAAGGCCCATGGAATAAAAGCACGGAATGTCCCTTCAGTGATGGTTTGGTTGAGTTTAATGCACTTCAGTGCTATCAGTGATGCCCCTCTGGACAGCCACTGGCTGCCCTGGATGTGCTCCAGGACAACCCAGCCCTCCCTGCGATGGTGCCAGAGACACGGGGCACTGCTGGCTGTGGCCAGCCGTGTCCCCAGCGTCCCCCAGCAGGAGCTGTGCTGGCGGCTCACCTGCAGGGTGTCCATGTCCCGCAGGAAGCAGAGGCTGACAGACTCCAGGGCCTCCCGGGGCCAGGGCTGGAAGCAGTCGATGGTGGTGCAGCCCACCAGGGCCGGGAAGCGGCGGCTGCGGAGCCGCAGCCTGGGGCCCACCGGGGACAGGCACAGCGCGACCTGCGGAGCACGGGAGGGCATGAGGAGCAGGGCAGGGCCAGGGAGACCAGCATCTGCCCCTGCAGCCCCTTCCCAGGGAGGATCCCAGCCCTCCTGTGCCTGGAGAGACTGCCTAGAGCAGAGGCTAGACAGTATTAAAGAAATAAAGTAGGTGTCTTGAGCTGCAGTGCAAGATGTACCCAGAAGGATGTATTCTATTGGCATCTGCTGAAACCAGGTGGGCCAGTGCTCGTTCTCTCTTCCAGGACCTATCCCTTGTAACTCTGGGGGGATATCTTCTGCTGAAACCAGCTGGAGCTGTGTTCTTTATCCCTTCCATCACCCGTCCTCCCTCCAGGGGATCTCTGCTGTCCCTGGGCCATCCAGGCTCACTGCAGGGCTCAGACAATTCCATCATCCCCTGGGGAGAGGCTCCACC
>JBBMKD010000054.1:10100284-10112377 GCA_037834095.1 Argya squamiceps | reverse complement strand
CAAGCCCCAGTGTCCAACCTGGCCTTGGACACTGCCAGGGATCCAGGGGTAGCCACAGCTTCTCTGGGCACCCTGTGACAGGGCCTCACCTCCCTCTCAGCCAAGAATTTCTTCCAAATACCTAATCTAAATTTCTCCTTGCTCAGTTAAAAAACATCACTCCTTGTCCTGTTTTTCCCATTCAGTGGCCAGTGTCCAGCCATGGAACACACCCAGGCTGGATGCTCACACAGAGGGACTCAGCTGTGCTCAGATGCTTCAGGAAAGAAATCCAAGAGAGGACTGCCTCTGGAGCAATCCCACCCTCTCACACAAACACCAGCTTCCTCCTCATCCCCAGGGGGCAGGAAAAGATGTGGGGAGAGGACAAAAGTGGATCTGCTCTGCATCTTCCACACTTTCTTTCAGCAGTGGTCTGAAATCTGCTCTACTGACCCAAAACCTGGGCAGTGAGTTCAGGTCTGGCCTGACACATCAGAAAACTGGAAAGATTTTCCCTTTAGGATGTTTTGGATTTAATTTCCAAGAGATACAGAACTGATACAAGCACAGGAGCCATCAAATCAATATCCAGGGAGAACCAGATCAGACCAACCAAGGATGGGCAGGAGCTGCCCCCTCACCCCACAGTTTCCTGGAGCTGAAGCCAATGACACTCAGGGCTCCTGGGGACAAGGAGGACACTGGTCAATCCTGGAGCACAGCTGGAAAAGTGGTGAGTGACCACCTGCCCTCACCAGGGAGACACAAGCAGCCTGCAGTGGTACCTGGTCCTGAGGGTGTCCAGGCAGACGGGCAGGTACTTGTCAAACAGAATGGTCAGGTTGGCCCTCTCAGACTGCACCTCCCGCCGGTCAATCCAGCTGCTCACAGGGGGACTCCAGCCCAGGTCTGAGGGGCTGATGTACAGGATCCCTTGAGGTGCAGGAGAAGGGAGAGGAGTAAGGACACAGCAGAGACTCTCCTTTTTCACACCAGAAACCTTCAGCTACTCTCAAAAAACTGAAACCCTGCCAAATACACCTGGTCCCTCATTGCCTGCCCCCTCCTCCTGCCCCATTTCAGAGGGGAAACATTAACAGTGAAGAGATGTAACTCGGGAAACCACAACACCCCTCATGACCCTGCCCCAAATTTAGAATGTGGTGTTGCCTGAACCATGTTATTGCTCTGGGCCCCAGACACCAGGGGACACCTTCATTCCCCATTCCCATGCACTGCTCCAAAAGACCAGGAGCTCTCTGGGATAGAGACTGCTCTCTCCTCACCAGGCCCAGAAGGGCTGTGCAGGAGTGTTCTCTCAGCAGTGCTGCAGCCATCACCCCACAGCAGCAGTAGGAACACCCCGAGTACACCCCCAAAATGATGACAGACCCTGTGTGGGGCTGGGCTCAGGACCCTCCGTGTGTCTGCGAGCTCCAGGAACACACCCTGCACACCACAGGCAGCTGTGCTCCCAGCCTGGCAGCTTTCAAAGGCACTAAGCTGGCCAACAAAAGACTGATCACAGCCCCAGGTGCAGCTCAGGCAGGGCTCACCTGCCCGGGACACGGTGGCCGGGGTGGCCGTGCGCAGGTGGCTGATCTCAAACAGGAGCCTCATCGTGGGGTTCAGAGGGATCCTCTCATTGCTGGCCAGGGTCAGCACCTGCACGTGCAGACAGACAGACAGACAGCCCAAAACTCTCCCAGGAACAGGAATGAAGAGTGATTAGCCCTTCATTCAGCTGAGCTTGGCTGCCCAGCCCAGCTCCTTGAGGCACAGCAGGAGAGGGCTGCAGCCCCAGCAGTGTCCAGCAGGACAAGGGGGGATTGTCCCCTCCTCTGTCCCACTCAGGTCAGACCCCACTTGCAGAGCTGCCCCAGCCCTGGGGCCCAGCGCAGGAGGGACCTGGAGCTGCTGGAGAGAGCCCAGAGGAGGCACCAGGATGATCAGAGGGATGGAGCTAGAACTATTAATAAAGTAACCACAAAACTCAAAAGCCTACTTTGATACCTACTGCATATAGACTATGAGAGTGTAAAACCAATGTTATTATGGCCTAGAATATGTGTGTTCATGCATTTCTAGTCTCCTTGACATAATCCCAGCCTCTATCCAACATCAACAGAAGATCTAAACAGGGGAAGGAAAAATTAATTTGCTGAATGCTGTGATTTAATAACCTCTCTTTACTCAGTTTGCCTTAGGGTTGCTATGGCAACACTGTCTGCCACTTTCTTTAAGCTTGTGACCTGATACTACCCATCATCTGCCACCTAATACACAGCAACACTTCCAATGCATTCACCCTATATGAATCACAGCACCTGTTCCATAAAATGATCCAACATACCAGGACACAAGTTATTGGAATACCGAGTTCCAAAGGCAACAGGAAAATTAACAGTGCAATCCACAAACCCTGTAAAAGCTTTGCATTACATAAGTTACATACAGTTACATAAACTTAAGGGTTGGGACATATTTCACACTCACGTGATGAAACACTGACAAGCATAGTTAGAACAAAAGAAGCCTGATGAGTTTTACTGCGTTCTTGGCAATTTGAGTTACTTTACCTGAAGAGCCAATTAATACAAAATTTGAGAACCTCATTAAATACTGCTTTTAATGAGAACTTCAAAGCACACAGTTGATGACATTCTAATTTACCTACATTCATATGAATATTGTTGGCAGTCACCCTGAAGAAAGGGATACACTCAAACATCACCCTAAAAATCATGCTTTCATAAAGCATTAAAGATGTTATGTATCAGCTTCACCATCGCTGCTGTCTGTGGATGGAGCTCCATCTTCATTAATACCCTCACCATTATTCTCCCTCTTATGAGCTTCATCATTTGCATCCTCCTTAGGTGTGTCATTAACCTCGGGAGATCGTTTCTCTTTGGGCAGTTTAACACTACTTGATGCAGAATCCGAATCAGATGTAGTTTGCTGCTCCTTTGCATCAGGATCCCCTAAAAATGACTCCCACACCTTAAGCCTCTCTTCCCTTTCTCTTGCAGTCTCCTCCACCTGATAATCTGTTGCACCATCCCATGTTCCAGCACTGAGTTGACAGCCACCAAACCACCTTCCAATTTAGAGTCAGCTTGGATAGATCAGCTTCTGTTGCTTCTTTAAATGACACAGAAGCGACGCCATCAGGGTGGCTATCAAATATGAGAACCTTCTTTACTTGACCCAACTTTTCACACTCTGTCTGCAGATCTTCTCTTATCTCATTTAGCACTAAAGGGTCCTTCTCAAAGTCCTTGGGGTGAAACATATTCCTGATAATAACAATGCATTCATGCCATATTCAAGTTGCCCCACCTTTCTTCTCTGGCCTCCAATTCAGCTGTTTCTGTTGTTGGGACAACTTCTTCTTGTAGTCTTTACATTTCTTCTTTTTGCTTGCATCATATTCCCTCTTTAGTTGGAATTTTGCAAATTCCACACACAGTTTATAGCCTCGGATTTCTGCTTCATCCAGAAGCCTTAAAGAAAGTTGAACTGGTTCTCTCTTCAGATAATAACACGCTTGGCTGGCTTGGCCTCCTCCTGCTGCTGGAGCTGCAGCTGCTGGTGGAGTTCCTGCTTTTTGTCCTCGCTGCTCATCCTGCCCTGTTCACTGGGCCTCAGGCCCCCGTGCCCCTGCTGCCGCCGCTGAGGAGTGTGCGCGGTGTCACCGAGGCGATTTTGTGACCACCGACGTAACAGTGTGTCTGTCCCGGAGTGCAGCTACGGCCTCTCCAGACCCCAGTCAGCCTCTCCAGCAGAGAAACTGCTTGAGAAGAGCTCAGGCAGCAAGTCAAGCTCACACAGCCACACACATTACAGGCCTGGCTCAGCAGAGAGGCCGAAGGCTCCCAGGCCCAGATGAATTTCCAGCAAGTGTTTATTCCATGTGCCAAAGGTAAAGTCCGGAGCCAAAGAGAGAGAACATGTTTGCCAAACTTTAAGTTGTTGTCCTTTTTTCTTTAGTAAAGCTGCAGTAACTGTGAGTTATTCTCAAGGCTAAATTACATAAAATCATAATGTACTTGTCACACCTTTATAATCTCTACAGTAAATCCATGTTGCTGCTATATTATGTTCAGCTGTTATATACCAAATTTTCAGTTACCTTTTTTGTAATAATAGAGTCAGAATAGGTTATATTTGCATTTGATACAAATTAAGCGTTGATAGAGTTAAGCACAGTTAAGCTTCACTATGTTTAGGTCTGAGTAATGTTAAGTTATGTTTTGTTACTTTGGTATCTTGTTGATGCTAAGTTCTATTAAGAGCCTAAAGTTATGATCAGGACATTTGCAATTACTCACAAGCATGACTCTCCAGAAAAGGGAAATTCCAATGAAAACAAGCTCTAAGTAATTTCCCTCATGCACCATTGCCTTTATGCAATATTGTTTAGTGTGTCTGAAGAAACACAGCTGCATTATTCCAGGAGATGTTATGACAATCTGCATTTCCCCCAGGCTGAATCACAGTTGACAAGGAATACCTGTTTCTTTACCTTACATCCATTACCTTATTATCATCCATCACAGTGTTAAGAGATTCAATCCACATTGGATCAATATCTCCATCTAGTACCATCCACTTGGGACCATCATGGGAGATGTTGGCCAGCTCTCGCATGATTGATGAAAACAGTCCTGCGAGGGTGACACAAATATGTTGATGAACATTGAAGTTGTCACCTGCTCTAACAGATTTTTCCAGCAACTTCCTAAAAATTATGCTTTCCCCTTAAACATTCATAACTCTTTGCACCTGGACATAAATAATACTATACAATGATACCTGCTTTGAAGAAAAAAGATATTATCAGAGTTATTATCACTGAGAATGGCTGTGGGCCTACATGAGCTTCATTCCCACTGAAAACAATAAGACATAGGAAAAATGAACAGCAGATACTCAGAGGAAAAAACCCCACAAACTACACAATGCAGAGATAACCATCTGAATATGCCTTGGAAATTCTTCTATTTGTGGGTTTCTTTCTGTGGCTTGAAGTATACGGGGAAAATCAAGATGCTTTAAACACTGGGTCATGGCTTTAGTGAGACTGAAGGAAGAACAAGCCCAGACTGACATTGAGTGACAGAACAAAATGTCAGTGAAATCAAGGAGACAGAATATACAGAGTCTCAAGGGGAGTAAATAATGAATGCTAAGAAGAGCGAGAAGCTGGGAACAGAGCAGAAGTACTGCAGGGCAAATGAGAGCTCCACAAAACCATCACTCTGCTCCACACGAGGAAATACCTAGGGAAAGGCTGGTCTGCATGAAGGAACATCAGGCAAACATTAAAAACAGCCTCTCTTTGGTGAGTTGTGACAGGCATGCTTTTTTGTTTCTCCAGGACCACTATTCCCCCGTGATCCAGGTCAGGAACCGCCGGTGGCACTGCATGACCCAAACAAAGCTTGTGCACAGCAAATGCAAAACAGCTCAGCTGACACAGCTACGAGATGGGGTCAGAGATAACACCTCCCTGGCTCTGCCTGGACTGCATTCCTCATGCTGGACACAGCTTGGCAACCACTCCAGCACTGCCAGTGTCAGCAGCAGCTCCTGCCTGAGAGCATCACACACCAGGGAAGCTGCAGGGAAGTGCCCCTCTCCCAACCTCAGGCATCCACATCACAGAGGGCTCTTGGGAGCTGAAAGAAGAGGTTGGTTCTACAAATAACACTTTTAGGATTCCCTTGTGGGTCCTTTTTCCACCTAACATGTACAAACTTTCCAGCAGCTGGCAGTGCAATGAGTGACAGGATGAACTCGGGAAGAGGAGCTGATCCGTAAGGGAACACATCCTCTCTTGTCAAGCTGTGCTGAAAACGGCCTGGCTGCTCTTTGACATGAAGAAACAACGTTTTCAGGAATGGTTAATGCAGAAAATATCTGCCTTGAGCCATCAGAGAGGAGTCCTGTAAGTTCTCTTGAAACATTAGAGCACTGAGAACAGTGGGCAGCCACCTGCCAATGTCTCTCCTGCTGTCCAGTGCCACCCACACTCCCTGATCCACAATCCCCAATGTGCAGCTCTCTCTGCAGGGTGCTGGCTACATCCCACACTTCCCTCTGTCATTATGATTTAGAGTCTCCAATCACAATTAAAAAGAAATTAACCCTGGCACTGGAGCAGAGCAGGGGGCATTAGGGGTGGTGGCAGGGGGCAGGGGAGGTGGTGGCAGCTCCTCTCCTGGAGACCTCTGGCCGAGGATGATTTATTGGAGCCATCCTCCCTCACCTCCCCCTCAGCTCCCAGAACAGCCACACAGGGAATCAAAGCTGCCTTTCTGGATTAGTCACAGCCCAACCTTTTCACTCCGCATCTCTGTAATCTTTCAGCAGGTTTTAAATGCTCATCTCATCCTCCTCAGCAGCAATCAGGATCAACAGCCTGGCAAACGCCGTGTGCTAGAGATCAGGCAGGGATATTTAGTGGAAAAACACCTCTCAAAGGCTGCTGGGAGTGTCCAGCTACAGAAACCTGGTGATGGCACTTTTTGGGGGGCCCCAGTGCACAGCACAGGGCAGGAGGGAATTCTCTTCCGTCAGCAGCCCAGCCCCCCCAAAAAACCTGCCCCAGTTAGGAACTGGGAAGTGTCAGTGTTAATGGACATGATAGTTATCCTTATGGCAAAAGGATAAATTCCCAAAAAAAGCTGTGCCACCCCACATGTCCTTCCAACAGCAAACCCTCACACAGCTGGGAGCAGCACCTGGGCAGTGAGACCTGCACACAGAAACCCATCACCCTTCTACCACTCAGGAGCTTCATTAAAAACATCCTTTTCATCTCCAAATTCAGCCATGAAAAGACATTTACCATCTTTCCACTCTCTGGTTGCTGGGTTAATGATGCCGAAAAGCTCATCGTTGGTGACTGCCTTGGGGTTGAGGTCTGTCCAGACAGGACGGCGCTTCATCCTCTGGTAGGTTTTGTGCAGGGACCTCAGCACCTGGGACTTGCCTGTGCCTGCAGCTCCCACCACGAACACGGAGTGCCGGACACTCAGCAGCTCCTCCAGCTGCACCACCTGGGGAAACACCCCCAGAGCTCACACGGAGATGCCAAATTGAACTTCAAACATGCAAAATCTGGTCTAGGGGAAAGTGTTCCTGCCTATGGCAGAGGGTGGAATGAGCTGATCTTTAATGTTCCTTCCAACCCAAACTTTTCTACAATTCTGTGACTGTGCAGAGCCCTCTTTGAAGAAGCAAAGATGGTTGAGAAAACCCATCTGAGCTGCTGATGTTGCAGGTTAGAGCAGAACATCCCTTGGTCTTACTTTGAGCACAAAGTTGTCCTCAGGCTGCAGGCGCAGTTCCAGCACAGCCTCCTTTACCACGGCCTCAAAATCCAGGTCATGCTTCCGAGGCACATCCAGGGCAGGGAACAGGTCCCCAATCAGCCCCAGGAACACTGGCATGTCGTCTGTGACAATCTTGGGGACGTTGAAGTCGCGGAGGGAGCGCATCAGGACCTGCTCCTCGGGCCGCCCGGGGTCCGCACGCTTCAGGGAGCCGGCCACCACCAGCACCGACTTGATGGCCCTCAGACCCCAGTCGTAGTGATCCTGCACCAGGGGGAAGAGAGAAACAGCCACAGGGGGGAGTTTATGGCTAGACAGTGCCACGCAGGGGTAAGAACCAGCACTCCCAGCTGCCAGAGCAGTCAGCAATGGAAATGCAGCCAGATTCATTATTTGTGTCGTGGCCAGAGACCTCCACCAGCCTGAGTCACCTGGTCTCCATTTCAGAAGGTGAGCTTCCCACCAGGGACAGTACTAATGAGTAGGTCATTCAATAATTCAGCTGTTCATGCCATCACATGGGCTCAGAGCTGGCACTAAGTCAGCAGTAGGACTTGCACTCTGGACACCTAAACAATTTTTTCCCCCTAAACCCTAAAACCTGGGCCTTTGTGCAGGTTAAGCAAGGCCTGCCAGAGCCCTGGATCTGAGGAGCTACTGAGGTGGAAGGCTTGTTAGTCCACTCTGAGGCCTCAGACACCAAAATTTCTCCATCACCAGGTCACCAGGGACATTTGGTCCTGGTGCAATGCACCAAGCAGGGGCAGGGAGGACACTGCTGGAAAGGCATCCTAAAGAGGCATGAGAAGAACTCTCAAGCCAACAAGCCAGTCCTTCTATTTCTGCTCCATGAAGACCCTGCAGAGCACAGCCCAAAGCTTGACTGCTCATGTGGGAGGCCACAGCTCCCACAGGGCCTCCAGCTGCACAGCACAAAGTTTCTGTGACAAGACAGAAACCCTCCCAAGCTCATGCTGGCACAGCCAAGATCAGGTTTTCCATCTGGAGTCCTGATTCAACTCACCCCAGCTTTGATCTATGCAGATGATGGCAAGTTAAAATCTGATTAACCACAGTTTTGCACTGGAGGTGACCTTACATGGTCAACCCTTGACATGAAAGAGAAGTATTTAGTTGGACTAAGAGAGGAATCATGAACCCCTTGCAGGCAGGAGAACCAACAGGAACTAAGAGACTGGAAAGCAAAGGGTCACTGAACACTGCCCCAGCCATGGTGGCATTTGAGGCTTTTGAAAATTCTCTCTCACTAATGCAGTTGGTCCAGTGCTTCTGTCCCTGCAGATCCTCCAGGAGAACAGTTTGAAATGTCATTGCTCTGGTGATCACAAGCCCTCCCTTCTGCCAGCAGCTGCCACAAAGGCAGTCAGGAACTAAAAGCTGTGAAGCTTCAGCCATGGAGGTGCATGGCAGTGTGTCACATCCCTGACTTTGAGGCATCTAGAGCCGAGTGTCACATCCCTGATTTTGGGAGGATCTAGAGCAGAGTGTCACATCCCTGATTTTGGAGGATCTAGAGCAGTGTCACACCCCTGATTTTGGGGATCCAGAGCACAGCAGAGGGCTCACCTGCTTGGACAGGAGCTCCTTGCAGAGTTGGTAGAGCGTGATGAACTTCCTGGCTAAGGCCCGGGCCTGGAGGAAGCCCTCAGCCACCAACATAATCTCACAGATCAGCTCAAAGTCTGGCACAACCATTGCACAGGGCCTGGGGAGACAGGCAGGAAAGGACTGCAGAGCAAGTGTTGACTACAGAGCTTGAGGGCAGTGGATTTGTAGCTTTATCTGCCAAGTCCTCTCCAGTGAGCCACTGGAGACTCTCCCAGTCTGCCCACACTGCCTTTCCCACGGCACAGGACAGAGCTCCCCTGTTCTTCCTGTGCATTCCCTGATCCAGGCTTGGTGCACAAGGCTGGAACCATCTGTGAATCCCCAGTGTAAGTGAATTTCCCAAGAAAATGAAGCCTGGATGTTCCAAAAGACAACTTCTGCCAGTTTTATTACACAGGTCACAAAACCTGACCTCAACTCACCTGAAGAGAGCTTTTAAATTCTCAGGTAGCTCAGTTCGTCCTGCATAGCCAGGGTTCATGGTGATGAAAATCCCCACTGAGGGGACCAAGTTAATGTCTTCTCCAAGAAAATTGAAGGATTTCTTCTTCTCCCGGATTGCATCCTGCACACTCTTCACCTAGGATCCAAGGTAGTGCTTAGGGCTGGTGTTCAGGTATGAAAAACCCCAGATGCTGCCCTCCCTACACTTGGCCCATGATGACTGGGGCTTATCACTGCTCTGGTTTGGGTTTTTACTGACCATATAAAACTTTTTACACTGTTTGGGGTAAATCTGTGTGTCTCTCATCACAACCCAACTCTGACAAAGCAGCAAAGAGCTGAAGAGATTGGACAGTCCAACTGAAAAGAGTTGCAAGAGTTTGCTTCAGAAGACACTTGGCTGGTCTTTTCTACTTGCCTGATTGCAGCTTTGTTCTTCTCCTGCCCCACTTTCCAAAGAGAGTGAGTCTATTACAGCCAAACTACCTTATTCCCCCCATTCCGTTCCCATGGAGTGAGTCACAGAATCACCAGGCTGGAAGAGACCTTTAAGATTGAGTCCAACCCAGCCCCAACACCTCAACTAAACCATGGCACCCAGTGCCACATCCAGTCTTGTTTTAAACACATCCAGGGATGGTGACTCCCCCACCTCCCTGGGCAGACAATTCCATTACTTTATCACTCTCTCCATAAAAAAAACCATGTTTTCATAAACGGGACACACAGCCAGACCGCTTTGACTTCCATCCTGGAGTCCACTACAGGCAGACCCTCCTTGCCCACCTCCCCAAGGGAGCAGTTCCTCGCAGCCAGCTCACCTCCTTGAGAGCTTCACCGAGGGAGGGATCTCTCTGCTCGCTGCCCTAAACTCACCCCTCTTTGCCACCTTAAAGCAAAGCAATTAAGGGAGTTTCTCGGTGTAAGGACCCACATCGACAGGAGCTGCATGACTGAGGCAGCCAATTAAGCATCGCCATGGTTACCCTCCAATCGCAGCGATGATGGAGTGACAGCCCTGCCTGGCTCAGACACCACGCTCCAGCCAGGAGCCAGGGAATCAGCAGCTGAGTCATATCTCGGCTTCTTTTGTTCAGCTCCCCCTTTTATTTTAAGATCCTCAAAGGCGTTCTTCAATGACAACTTTAAACTAGAACCTGATGGAAGGGAAATGGACAGGGAACACACAAACACCTGTACCTGGCTGGGATTTCTTTGGGACATCACATGAGGTACGATGATGAGAGAAAGAGAGATGAGAGTGAGGAGTTCGTGGAGGAGTTCAGAACAATTCCTTTGACCAAAACTTTTACAGAAGTCTAGAAACTTCTGGGCTCTAGACCTTGATCTCTGCAATGTCAAGCCCCAAAGCGGGTCTAGGATGAATTCAGCACCTCAGTCAAACTGAGATCTCAAACTGAGAGCTCAAACTGAGTCAAACTGGGATCTCAAAACCTGAACTTGTGGCTGACATTTGGGACCAGAAGAACTTTGATATTTTGGCAACTCAATTTTCAGCATTGAAGTCCCCCAAGACTCAAACCCTTCTGTTCTGACCCTGTGGGAGGGAAGGGGAAAGAGGAAAAGGGAAAAAGGGAAAAAAGGGAAAAAAGGGGAAAAAGGAAAAAGGGAAACTTGTATTTATCCACAAGCTTTTCTCCACTTACCTGTACAGCAACCACAGAAAGGACCTCAACTGAGATCCTGTTAAATTCATCAAAACAGCCCCAGGCTCCTGTCTGGGAAAGGCCTTTGTAAATATTCCCACAAGACTGAAAAAAATAAAATAAAATTATAAGAGTGAAATCACAAACGGAATCAACTCCAGCAAAAAATGGATCTGATTTCCCTGCCTGTTTATTTATAGCAATTTACAGTCTATTGTGGGTATTTAGAAAAGTGCATGGGAGCAGCAGGCACAACTCAATTATAATATTTATAGTTCTGCACAGTTTGCCACTTGATTTGCTAATTGCACTCTCTTGACATCTCTACACTCTGGTTCCATCCAAAGGTCACCTGGGCTGAGTTACCGACAGCCCCACGCCCATGAGAGACCTCAGGTGGACAAAATATGATCCAAGGCCACCAAACCCACTGCCCCATGGAGAGCACAGGGATCAGCCCCATGACCCAGTGCTGGCCTTATCCCAGGAGAGCATCCTGAGAAACCAGGTGAGGTCTCTCCCCATGCCATGGGTCTGGAGAGAGGGAGTGGACCAGCACAGCCTTGGTCTCGACAGAACAGGCCAGAATTTGTGAAAAATTTCATGTGGAACCTAAGTCCAGAGGGGAAGGGAAAGGTGGAGCAGGGCAGAGAGCACAGTTCAGGGCTCTTCCTCCTCAAGAATCTTGTGCAAATCTTAGAGACAAAAAGGAATGAGCAGAAAAAGCTGTCCAGCAGGAAGGGAAAGAGCAGTAGTGCGAGGAAAGGGGATGGATCAGAGCAAGCCCAGCTGGATAACCCCCATCCTGCAGGTTCCAGAGGGCCCTGGGCAGCCTGGGGGGAGCAGTACCTTGTAGTCCATCTGCTCGGAGCAGTTGAACACGTACACCATGATGCCCAGGGCACGGCCCAAGTCCTTGGTGGTCTCTGTCTTGCCGGTGCCAGCAGGGCCAGCGGGGGCCCCACTCATGGTCAGGTGCAGAGACTGGGTCAGGGTGATGTAACACCTGGGGAGGGAAGGGAAGGGGA
>JBBMKD010000054.1:10080210-10095316 GCA_037834095.1 Argya squamiceps | reverse complement strand
TGCTGGCACTGCCCAGGCTCCCCAGGGAATGGGCACAGCCCCAGAGCTCCAGGAGTGTTTGGACAGCACTGCCAGGGGTGCCCAGGGTGGGATTGCTGGGGGTCTGGGCAGGGCCAGGAGCTGGATTTGATGATCCTGGTGACCAGGCTATCCTGTGATCCATCCTATGGCTTGGCTGTCCAGTTCTCAGTCCCACAGAGGATTCCAAGCCCTCCTCAGGAGCTGTCCCACAGGTGGCCACAGCCCATGACTGTCTTACCTGGCCAAATCCCGGGAGATGCCAAGTAGATCAAGAAGCAAAGGACACTCAGCTTCCCCACCAGGACAAGCAGACATCCCTTCAAATCTTACATAAACCACGAAATCCTGTTTTCCAGCTGTGAGTGGGCAGGCTCAGCACTCCCCACTGTCCACTGCCAGCCCCTGGCCACTCTGCAGGGCCTTGGCTGTGCTCCAGCACTCGATACAATTCTGCCACCAGAGCCTGGAATGCACCTGAATCTGCACCAGCTCAATATCCAGTTCAAGTGGATAATATCATTGTCTATTTAATCCTCCTTTAGGAATTATCAGGCCTTGAAACTACAGTGGAAAGGCTGAGAGCGTATCCGTGTGTGATCCTGCCTGACATTTACTTTGATTTTACTGCAAATGGTTTTGAATAACAGAAAGCACCAGGAATTTCTCCTCACTCCGTGGAGCATTTCAACACAGCAGCTTTTCTCTGCTTCCTGTGTTTTCTTTCTCTCTCTCTCCGTTTTAAGCATCAATCAGCTGTGTATTTATGACACTCTGTGGGCTGAAATCACCCAGCAGCAGCAAACAGATCCAAGCAGAGTTAAAGGTTAGTGGCAACAAGAGCATTTCCAAGCCTGCCCCATTCACGTGCTGACACGAATGCTGAAAATGAGGAAAAGCTTAAGGAGGCTGAGATTGCTCTCTGCTAAAAGGTGGGACAAGGAATTGATTCCTTACCCAACAGCCTCCATTTGCTGTGAATATGTTGATTTGGTTTACACACCAACCTTAGGGTTGGTGATGCCTCCCCAAACCAGGCTGGTCAGAGCATGGCAGTGCCAGGCTAAGTGGCTGAGGTCTCCTGACAGCAGCTCCACATGGAAAAACACCTGCAGGACTGAATCCTCTGAACTGAACTGAATTCTCTGAACTCTGCCACGGGGGACAGAGGGTTCTGATCCCTGGGAATGGGGGGAAGGGGACTGTGAAGCCATTTCCTACAACAGGAAGGTTACTGCCAGCTCCTGCTCAGGATGATCCAGCAATCCTGGCCAGCCAGGAGGAGGAATGGTGTATCTGGGGGGATTCCTCACACCTGGAATTCGGACCCCATCCCAGAAACCCAGTGCAGGGTCAGACAGCACCTGACCCTGAGGCACAGGCACTGCCTGACCAGCAGCTGCTGACCTCCTGCAGGCTGTGCTCCTCCCTGCCCTGCCCTGCCATCAGCACAGCCCAAAGGCTTTGCAGGGGAAAGGCAGAGGCACTTACTGGAAATTGCCTCTCCTGCCTAAAAATCCAGCCCTCTGAAAGCCCACAGTGGTCAACACTCCCACACTGGAATGAGCAGTCTGGGGCTCTTTGTTTGGTGGCATCCCAAGCTGGGATCCAAAGTCAGCAACAAGTTCTGCATGAGATCCTCAACAAAGTTGTTTTTCTGCACCCTCACTGTATCCCAGCAGAAACACAGCCCCTGTTCCTATGGCACAAAACCCATGGAGGTGCTCTCTGAACCTGCCACGAGCATCACCAAAGTTAGATCAGACAACACCCACAGCAGGGCTGCCTGCCAGTGATGAAAGGTGGAGATCAGCTGGGAAGGAGTTGTTAATCCATGTAGGGTGGGAGAAAATCACTCCAAAAAGGACAGTAAGGAGAGTCCCAGGACAACAGCTTCCACTGTGACACTCCTGACAGCTGGGAAATGCAAAGGTGATGCAGTACAAGCCTTACCAGATGTGGGTTGGTGCCGTTGGAAAGAATATCCAGTAAATCAGCAGAAGAAATGAAGTAAAATCTGGGAAAGGCCAACCTTTTCATGTCCAAATATTCAGCCAAAGCCTTCTCACACAGAGACAACCTGGGGAGACAAAGCAGAGCCCAGGACAGGTGGGTAAATACCTGATACACCTTGTGCTGCCCTTTGGCTTTTCAGGAAGTTTCTTCCCACCACGGGGAAATGCCAGGCATGAGCTGAGCCTGCAGGCTGCTCCTTCCCACAGCCCTGAATAGATCCACAAAGCACACGGGAACTCACTCTCTGCTCCAGGGGTCAAACACCCGAGAGTCGGGGCAGCCTCATAAAAAAGCAGAAGCACAAGTGGAAGAAGAGGCTGGAGAGGTTTGCAGTCTGACCCACTGCTTTAGACAAGCTCGTAGCTTTGCCACAGGTGGTGGCATCCACTGGGATGAACATTTCCAGAACTGCTTTTATTCTAATGAGCCACATTTTAAAGTCTGATTCCAACCAGCTCAGCTTTTTGTGTTTGCAAAGCATGAAAGGAAAGTTGTTTGCTCCGATCTAAAATGAATCTTGCAGTGTTCACATGCTAAACTGCTGCTGAGCTTACAAAGTTCCTAAATAACATTCTCTGTGAGGAACATTGGCCTTGTTCGATTGAAAATAAAATCAAATCTTTATTTGAAATGGAGAGCTGCTACTGACACAACAGCTTAGCATGGACTTTGAAGAGTTTTTCAGGCAGATTCATATGTAAAGTTAGAAGTGTCTCCATCTCAGGGCACTCAGGTCTGTCTCAGGGAGCTGTTATGGCTCGTGTCAAGGGTACACAGGGATAATTTTGTAAATTAAATGGGCTCAGCTCTGCTGCAAGCATCACAGAAGGGTTTGGGCTGGGAGGGACCTCAAAGTCCATCCAGTGTCACCCCTCCCCTGGGCAGGGACACCTTCCACTATCCCAGGCTGCTCCAAGCCCCAATTTCCAACCTGGCCTTGGACTCTTCCAGGGATCCAGGGGCCACAGCTGCTCTGAGCAAGATCAGGGCCTGCCATCACTCCCAGGGTGATGGGTGACAAATACAAAAACTTGAGGAAGACCAGAAAACCTGGAGATTTGTGGCAAAGCCTCAGAAAAAGCCTTGGAGCACAGGTTCAACCAAGTTCTCATGGCTGATTCCAGTCTCTGACAAACTCCTGGGACTGAGGCTCTACCTACCTACTCTGGATGTCCTCCAGCTGTTGGGACAGACCTGGTTTGTTGGTGGCTTCAACGACATTTGGGGTTTTCTGAACTTCATAGGCCAGTTCTTTAAAATCCACATCGATGCCTTCAAAACGTTTGGAGTCCTACAAAGGGACACAAAGGTCACAGCAATGCTCTGATGGTGTGCTGAGAGATCCCATCCTCTAAGGGCTGTCTTTGGGGTGAGGGGAAAGTTCCTCCCTCACCAGTGAAAGGCATGTTCCCCCTCAGCATGGCTGTGAGTCTGGAATAACACTGGGAGCTGGGCTGGAGGCACCCCGAGGAGGCCCCCAGAGCAGGAGAAGAAGAGCTGCTCTCCCCCAGCACCAGTGTGGAAGGACAGGGAGGGAAAGCTGCCAAAGCTGCCTGGACCAGCTCTGTTTGATGATTTGCAGTGTCTGAGTAGTGATCTCAGTCCTCTCCCCTCCAAAGGAAAAGGGAACACGCCTGCAGTACTGAAGGAAGGCAGCAGGTCTCACTCAGCACCCAGGAACTCTGGGACCCCCCCCCAGAACACACAGAGACCCCAAAACACCCAGAGCCCCCCCAGGACTCCCAAAGGGATGCCCTCGAAAGTCACAGGGACCCCCTTGGGACCCCCCCTCCCAGAACTCACAGAGACCATTTGGGGCCCCCCCAGAACCCACTTTGTGTTTGCCATGCAGTGATACAAGGGAGAAGATCAGCCCCTCAGCACAGCTCAAACATCCTTGGGGCACAAAAACATCCTCGGGGAACAACCACAAGCGTGGCAGCATCAGAGCAGCCCTGATTTGGATTTGGGCACTATGGATAACCCCATTTAACAATGGAGCCTCTACTCCAGCACTTTGCAAAGAGGAAATGTGGGATTTGGGGGCTCACACCTGGGGCAGCTGTGCCCGGATGTCCTCTGAGCCAATGAAAATACTCTCCAGGTGAGACCACGTGCGCTGCACCTCGAACCACAGGGAGATGACAGAGTCAGCAGTGGAGAGCTTCCTCTGCCAGGCAGACACCTCCTCCAGGAAGAAAGCAATGTATTTGGATGACATCAAATTCTGCAGCTGCACCTGGTTGTCTTCTAGAGTTTCAATGAGCTCCTCATCTGACTTCAGCAAGGGGATGTGGGTGCGGGGGTGAGGCTCATACTGAAACTCCCTGGAGCTCCAGGTCATCCTCAGCTCCTTCAGCACCTTCTCCGTGCTCATCTCTCGCACTGCTTTGTCCACGATGCCGTGGACCTCCCCCTCAAATTCATGCAGGCTGAGCTTGAGGAGGTCAGCCAGGGTGGTGTCCGAGTCCATCACAAACCTCACGCCCGTCACCTGCATCAGCTGGTTCCAGTGCCTGTCCCTGATGGCAGGGTTTTGAAGCTCTGCCACAGCCTTCAGGGCTGTCAGCATGTTCTTCACCTTGCTGTCCAGCCCACTGAAAGCATCCCACGCCCTCATTTCCTTGTCCAGATTCCGAATCTCTCTTGCAAACTTTCTGCATTCCAGATCCATGTTCTCCACATTAATATCCACCCATCGGGTGGTCTGCCAGTCATCGAGGCTGGTGTTCACCAGGGAGATCATGTCCCAGAGCTCTTTGAGAAGACACAGCTCCTTCCTGCACTGCTTCAGTTGTTTATACTCTGGCACCATGACTTCAAACAGACCAGCTGACTCATAAATTGAGGTCATGGCTGACTCCATCTGTTTAATCTCCATGTGCTTTGCATCCAGCAGTTGATAAGGCTTTTTGGTGTCAAACCTAGAAATAAACATTTATTCTTCATAAGTGATATTGTAACGACTTCTAAAGAACCCATAAAACAAACAGAGCCTCTGAGAGCCAAGGGAGAGATGAAAGGTCTCTACTACACCCTGATGGCTGAGCTACGTGGCACTGCTGGCACCACCCAAACCCAACCTCTTCCCAGGGACACAACACCACAGGCACAGCAGGCTGTGAGCAGGGAGGAGATCTGTGGATCACCAGGACATGCAGGTGATACATTAAGATTTTAACTTTTATATTTTTCAAATCCTATAGTGCATTAATGCATAGCTCTAAACTCCATATAAAGCATTAGTTAACTGTCTTCACATTTTGGTCAGACAAAGCAATCCCTCTGGGCCTGTGATCCAAGGACACACCACAGCCTCAGGCCCAAAAGGTACAAACAAAAGTGAATTGGGGTGGAGCAAACTGGGGGAATATGACTTCATTACCTGAAGCTGTAATAGGATGATTAACCCCTGATATGCAAACAGACCAAACTTGTAATTGGCTGAAAAACTGCTGAGCATCATCCAACTTGGGTGTAGCCTCTGGGAGGCTTTTGACTGCCCAAGGTGCATCTATCGAAGGCCTTTAATAAACACCCACTTTATTCTCTTAACTCTGTCTAGTCTCTGCTCTAGATAGCCACTCCAAGGCATCACAGGGATGAGATCTTTTCCTCTCCAGGCTGGTGTGATGCTGGCCCATCTGTACCTGAAGGGAGCTTCCCTCCCGAAGCGCTCCCGCAGCCGGAGCTGCCGGGCGTCGAAGGCGGCGCAGCTCTGCCGCAGGGCCGTCACCTCGCTGGCCTGCAGAGGGGCCACCTGCTGCTTCACGGCCTGGGCCAGCTTCTTCACCTGGCTCCACTTCTCTGGCAGCTCCTGTGGGCACAACGGCACTGCTGGGGAGGCAGGAATGGCTCTGCAGGGCGAGATCTGCTCATGGATAACCACGGAAAGGGAAAAGACAGATCCCACGGCTGGAACGGTGAGGGAGGTTGGTTGGGATGGCCCAAGTCGTGCCTGGGGAGGTTTGGATTGGAAATGAGGAAAAATGTTCACAGGAAGGGTTGTAAAGCATCAGGACAGGCTGCCCAGGGCAGTGGTGGAGCCACCATCCCTGGAAGTGTTCAAAAAACCTGTGGATGTGCTACTTGGGGACATGGTTTAGTGGTGATGCTGGGAGGATGGTGAGGTTTTATGATCTTAAAGGTTTTTTCCAACCTTGACAATTCCATGATTGCCAAGGGCTCTGTTGTCCCTGGGTTCCCTCTTCTCCACGTGCTGTGCAAGCCCACAGGAAAGACTTTGGGTTTCTCTCCATGCCAGTTCACACTCTTGAGCAGATTAATGGAGACCCACCACAGAAAGAAGGGGAATAGCTGCAGGCAGCTCTGAGGCAGCAGAGATGGCCAGGGTGGGGCCGCCCCCTCCTGAGGGGGCTCTTCCTGGCATTTCTCCTTACAGTCTCAGTAGAAATCATTACCCATGACCACACACAGAGCTGCTTCCTTCTTCTCCTCCCGAGCTCCAACCCATCCATCTCCGCAGCCACGGAGGGAGAGGAGCCTAGAGGAATTTCTGCTTTTCCCACTCCATGCAGGAGGAAATGAATCATTCACAACACACACAAGTGTTGCTGTCACTCTCCAGAAAGAACAATTCTTTTGCTGCCTCCTGCACCTGGATGGCTGCTCAAAACCCTCATCACTTCTATCTGGGAAGTAAATCAGTTATTTGAAGGTATTTGCACAAGCAGACACACACCAGCAGCTCACAGGCAGGGGGATTTAGTGCATTTGGATTCCCCACAGGACTGGGTTTTATGGTGGATGAAGACACTGCTGGTAGGGCTTGTCTCTGTCCCCCAACATCTTTTACCACCTTCATCTCATAGTCCCTTTTGCAGAAATGAAAGGAATTCCCAAAAAACTGACTCATGAGAGCCAGATGTGGAAAGATGCCACATCTTTCCATTTTCCAAAACATTTTCATAACCTGCTCCCAGGGATGTCTTCTGGGTAAATCAGATCTGGTGGTCTTGCCCCAGAGGAGGACTGAAGTCCTGTGAGAAGGCAGCTCCTCTGCCAACATCATCCTTCCCATCTCCATAGCTGCCAAGAACCAGCTTATTTAAAAATAATTATAATTCAACCTAATTAACAGATGGATTTGAAAGTGCATTAATTTTTTTCAAGAGTAATTGCTGGGAGTCGGAGCAGGCAATTCCATGTTTTTTCACACATAACAAAAGGCTTAATCTCTGCTTTAAAAGAAAAAAATCTCAATATAACTCCAAGATTCAGAGCTATTAAGGCACATCCT
This sequence comes from Argya squamiceps, assembly GCA_037834095.1. NCBI lineage: Eukaryota > Metazoa > Chordata > Aves > Passeriformes > Leiothrichidae > Argya > Argya squamiceps. Next base: position 10,088,022 of record JBBMKD010000054.1, on the reverse strand, counting down.
GCAATAGCAAAACACTGCCCACTGAGGCCCTCTAATGACAGGGAGCAGGGCCTTGAACATCCCTGGGATGCTCCTGTGCTCCTGCTCCCTTTTATTTCTGCTCCTGGGCAAACTGTTGTGCCCACCACACGCCCTCACCCACCTCCAGCTGCTGGTGGACTTCCTCGGGCAGCTGCTGCTCGTAGGCCCTCAGCAGCTCAATGGTTTCCTTCAGGGGCTCAAACATGGCATCAGTGGCACTGTGACGTTCCTTCACAGCCAGCAAGTGACCCATCACCTCCACCAAGCCACTGTAGTCACCCTTCTCCACCTTTCTGCTCAAACCTTTCTCAGCAGTTCGGATGAACTCCTCCAGGTCGGCCAAGCTGCAGAGCAGAAAGCAGGGAAGGAGGAACAGGAATGAGGGCAGTTCCTCTGGAATTAATATCCAACCTCAGAACTGGAATTCCTGCTCAAAGGTATCCCTGGATGTGGTACAGCTCCCTTCAAGGAACAGAAAGACATGTTGGGACTTGTCAAGTTGGAGACAGAGTACCTGAACAAAGGGAGCTCAGGAGGGTTCTGGAGGGGTATCCAGTTTTTACTGGGAGGGTGGGCAGGCCCTGGCACAGGCTGCCCAGAGAAGCTGTGGATCCCTGGCGTGCCCAAGGCCAGGCTGGACAGGGCTTGGAGCAGCCTGGGACAGTGGAAGATGTCCCTGCCATGGCAGGGGTGGCACTGGATGGGCTCTAAGATCCCTTCCAACCCAGACCATCCTGGGATTCTGTGACAGTTTTCACCCCACCTCTTCCACTACAAGAATCCAAACTCCACAGGTGAACCTGACACATTTCAAACCTGTAACAAACAGGGATTATTTGCACTTCATGCACTGCCTCTCTTCACAGGGCAGCTCCCTCCTGCAGCTGATGCAAATTCACAACAGTTTAGAAAAGCAACTGGACATTTGTGGGAGGGAAATATCCCTCCAGGACTTTAAAATTAATATCCTTGTCTCTCAAAGCCCTTGAGCCATAAACCATCACAGATGAGGAGAGTGCTTGAGTCACATTTCCTCACCTGCTTATCCTGTTCTTAACCTCACCAGCTACTGGGCACTGTCAGCAGAGGAACAATGGGCTCCTGGGTCTCAAAATGCTTTTAAGTGCCTGCTTAAATTCTCTGGATGCTGCTGGGCCTAAAAGTATCCTTAAATACTTCACCTAATAAAGACTAAACTGCTGAGTCAGGGACTCTCAATAACACCTCCTAAATGCTTGTTCTCTGCCACACAAAACCTCTTTGCAAAGAAATTATCAGACAGATTTATGGTGCTGAAAAGCACAGAAGAGATCACATCACCACCCCGCAAAGCAGCCTCCTCTTCAGATGTCTGTGAGCACTCCCCTGGGAGCATCCACAACCTAAGACACCCTTCAGTTGTGACTAAGTCGCAACTGATAAATCACCCAAGGCATTGTCCTGCACAGATCTGAGCAGCTCTTCAGAGCAAGGAACATGTGTTAATGCAAAAGTTGGAGCCCAAACTACTCCTTTTTTTAGCTGGAAGACACCTCCCCATGACTGCTCATGCCAGGCTAGCTGAATCCTCCTAACATTACTGCAGATTGACTAATGGCAATCATCAAATCCATAATCTCCTAACATTAATGCAGATTTACTGATGGCCACCATCAAATCCAGTAAAGCAAGCCCAGAGCCATGGCAGAGATGGGATTGTTTGGTTCAAGAGGAGTGGGCAAACACACACCTTGTCAAACATCCTACACTGGGTCCCAGGGCATCAGTTCAGGGATGTCCCAAGAATTGTCACTGTTCCCAGTGGCACCAAGTGATGTCACTGTTCCCAGCTCACACCCCAGCAGAGACCAGGGCATGAAAGACATGGGATGGGGTGGGATGGGGTGGGATGAAGCTGCTGTGCAGCACAGGCCCTTCTCTTGCTGCTGTATTAGCTCTGGTGGCTGTCACAGCTCCGAGGCTGCCCGAGCTCCAGGAGCGTTTGGACAATGCTCCCAGGGCTGCACAGGGTGGGATTGTTGGGGTGTCTGTGCAGGGCCAGGAGCTGGACTGGATGGTCCTTGTGAATCCCTTCCAACCCAGGATATTCCATCATTCTCCACCTGACCTGTGTGAAACGATACAGCCCAGCCAGCCATAGTCAGGATCAACCCCATGGAAAGCAAGACCCTAAGTTCAGGGACTTTGTTTCAAGTCTGGGAGAGTTAGAGTTTGTTCCAAGGGATCACCGGAGTTACCATGCTGATACGGTCGCTCCTTATGATTGGTTAGAATGTTGCTAGAATGTTCCATGTTAGTGTACATAAATTGGGATCACCCGGTGTTCAAGGTCTTAGTGCTTGGCTGTATTTAGGAGCGCTCCTGTTATTCCTCTTTCCTTCTTTCCCTCTTCCCTTCTCTCTCCTTTCCCTCCTCTCTTCTCTCTCACCTCACCTTTTCTCCCCTGTCCCTCTGTCCCCCATCCAGGCTGACCTGGAGGATATGCCCAACCTCGGGCTTGAAGAGGTAATAATAATAATAAAGAATAAAAAAGAATAAAAAAAGTAGGATAAAAGACCCTCGGATTTTCCACCTAAGACTCGTCGCCCGCTTTTCTTCCATGCCCACCCATCACCATCATTGCCTGTCCTCATGGGTGTGGGCAGAACAAGCCAAGAGAAATCCCAGGAGCAGAGGCACAGCTCTCACCTGTGCGTGACGTGGTCCAGGAGGTGCTGCTTGAACACCAAGCTCCACCTTCTGATCTCGTTGAGCAAGGCGGCCTTGAAGGGGCGCGCGTCCAGGCGGAGCCAGCCCAGGAAGGTGCGGAGGGGCGGCATGGCAGCCACCTCCTGGTAGAGCCGCTCGTAGGAGCCCAGGTGCTCCCCGAACTGCCGCAGCGTGGGCGGGGACGCCGCGGGGACACCCTGGCCCTGGGCCTCCAGGTCAGGAGGTGCGAGGGCGCGGCCGTAGAGCAGGAGCTGGCGGCACACCTCCCTCCTGTCCTCCCCGCAGAGGTGCGAGAAGCGCTCCAGCCCCGCGCGGTGCTCGCGGCATGCGGCCGCCGCCGCCTCGGCGCGGACCAGCAGCTCCCGGCGCCGCGCACCGAGGTCGGGCATGGCCTCCAGGTCTGCCTGGATGGGGGGACAGGCAGAAAATGTGACGTGGGAGAGGAGAGAGAAGAAACAGGAGAGGGAAAGGAGGGAAGAGAAAAGGAGAGAGGGAAGGAGAGAGGGAAGGGAGAGGAAGGGAAGGGAAAGGAGAGAGGAGAAAGTTGGAGAAGGAAGAGGGGAAAGAGGAGAGTGAAAAGAGAAACGGGGAGAGAAGAAGGGAGAAGGCAGAAAAAGGAAAGGAGAAGAGAAAGGTGAGAGTTGAGAGGGAGAGGAGAAAGGAGACAAAGGAGAGAGGAGAGAAAGGAGAGCAGAGAGAGTTGGGAGGGAAAAGAGAGGGAGAGAGAAAGGAGAGAGGAAGGAAAGAAGACAGAGAAATCGGGAGAAGGGAGAGGGGAAAGAGGAGAGAAAGGAGAGAGAGAAGAGAGAAGGGAGAGAAAAGAAAGGAGAAGAGAAAGGAGAGAGTGGAGAGGGAGAGGAGAGAAAGGAGAGAGGAGACAGCAGAGCCAGTGATGTGGGAGCATGTGGCACCTCCTCACAGCCACCCGGGCTGGGGAAGCCCCAGAGCACAGACCTGGTAGTGGCAGAAGCCACTGTGTGCAGCCAGCCGTGGCACCAGCGAGGAGATGTGGTAGATGCCCTGGAGAAGACTTTCCACCATGTCACAGAAGCCATCGTTGGTGCCAGGGTCCAAGGGAGGGTGAAACACCAAATCTGGGACCACCAAATCCAGCTGCACCTCAAACAGGGGAGCGAGCCCTGCCTTGGGATCTGGTAGGGAAGAACAGAGATGTCAGGATCTTTTTCAAGGAATCTTGAGCCACCACTAACATCCTATTACACGATGCCAGATGCCCTGCAGGGACAGCAGGAGGGTGGCAGACACTCACTGGTGTCTGCACAACCCATGGAGGTGTTGGCAAACCAGCTGTGCTGTGGTACCCACCAAGGACAGTGGGGAACAGGTGAGACACAAGTGATTTAAGGACCAGAAAACACCCTGAGGGGAAAAAGCTTGAAGAGACCAGGCTCTTCAGCTAATGCAGAGGGAGTCTTAGAGCTGAACAATGCCAGCGTGGAAGTGCTTGCAGAGGAGAAAAACAGGAACCAAGTGCCTCTTTAATTTAGTGGTGAAAGGCATGAAAAAAATCCCAAAAACAAACGGCAACCAGAAACTGAAGCCAGATGCAAATGTGACAACATATGCAAGTTTTTAACAAGACGGTGAAGAACTGCATGCAATTCCCTGGCTCATTGTGCCACCACAGCCAGAAGGGGGGCGTTCCTGGAGATGTGCTTTAGCTGAACACAAGCTGCTCTCAGCAGAGCAAGGAAAGCTGGGCTGGTGCCTCCTGAACCCAGCTCTGCCCAGGACTAATGCTCAGGGGCTGAGGGTTTTATTTTGTGCCTTTCAGGAGAAGAACTGGCTCTTGAGACCCTCCCCCCCACAGAGGAAGGATGGTGCCACCCCGATGCTTTGGGCATGGGAGGGTGGGAGGTGACTGATTCCAAGCACTGAGGTGGGAGGAAGCCTCAGTTGTCTCTATCCATTAACCCTTGCAAGCAGTGCAGTCACCTCCATCCCTTCCCCTGAGCAAACCAGTGACCAGTGATGGAGTCACCCTCCCCTTCTGCAGGCTCCAGTGCCAGAGGAAAGCCAGGAGAGAGAGAACAACCATTGAGTATGAGGGAGCACAAGCAGAGACGTCCCCTTGGAGGGGCTGAGCAGCCAGGGGACAGGAACCAGGAAACAGTACCACCTGTGTTCTCCAGGAGGTACTTGAGTGAGCCATCAATGGCAGTGAAGAATCCATCCAGGACTATCTCATCCACATAATCCAAATACACCTTCCAGGCATCAGATGCTGGGTCTGCAAGGAGGAGGCTCTGGTTTTCCTGGAAGATAAAGAAGATGCTTTCACACAACGGGGCTGGGCATGAAAAATGCCAGGAGGCTTCTGGTCCTACAGAGAGCTGCCCACACCCAAGGGCAGCACAGGAGTGTCAGCCTTGTGGAGGTGGATCTTCCTGCTGGGGCATGGCCATGATTTGTTCCTGTCAAGGGCTGCTTGGTCTCCAGAAACACTTCAAGGTAAAAATGGAGTGCAGAAGAGCCTTAGAAGGTCTTCCACGTATTCTCCTCCCTCTTCTCTGTGGCCACAGGGATTGGGGCTGCTCTGCATCCCTGGGGCAGGGAGAGCTGGGGGTCTCAAAGGCCCACCCTGATGAACCCTTGTGGTTCTCTTCAGAGTCCAAGGCCAGGCAGTGACCCTCAGGAGAGGGCTGGGCCTATAACCCATCTCCCTCCAGGTCAGGGGCTGTCCCTGACATGCACAACACCTGGCTCCAGGCAGGTGAGGAGCAGAGCTTTGGGGCTTCTCCTGGCCTGCAGGGGACCCTGAGCTCTGGCAAAAGTGCTGGGAAACACCAAGGTTTGGGACAGCAGTTTTCCTCCTGCCACTCAGCTTCTCCCTGGGCGGTCAGCATCACCTCCTGCTCTACAGAAGGACATCGAGCCTGAAACCAAAGGCTCAGCCCCAGCCTCTGTTCTCAGGTAAACACATCGGAGAGGATTTTTCCTTGGAGCAGGATCCCAAACCCGATGCACTACTCCCCTCTAGTGGCTCTCCAGCAGCCAGGGGTGGAGCCAGACCCTTCCCTGGGCTGCAGCTGCTGTCGGTCCTGCCCCGGGCTGGGAGCAGAGCCAGCCCCACATCCCCATCCCAGTTCACCCCTCAGAGACAACCTCAATTAACACCGGGTCAGCTTTTCAAACGGGTGCAGAGAGTTCATTTAAGGCAAAGCATCTCTGGACGTTTTCAGTGCTGCAGGGACCCCACGGAGCCTCTGAGGAGCCCCCCAGCCCTGGAGGTGCCCCCTCACCTTCACCAGAGAGTGGATCCTCTGCCCAGAGTCCCTGACGAGGCTGTAGCGCCGTTCCAGGTGCTCCTGGCACTCCTCCAGGCTCAGCACTGAGTCCCTCTTGGAATCCCTCCTCTCGAATATGGGTGACCCCCAGGAGCACACCACGCTCTGGATCTCCTCAACGTTGTCCTTGGCTTTCTGCACCCTCTGCTGCAGGTCACAGACATCGCCCATCACCCCGGAGATGTGCTCCCAGACACCTGGGGAAAATGAGGTGATGGATCTGCTATTTTCAGAGCTGCTGAGCCAAGCTCTGGTGTTCTCTCCTTCAGACCTTTTCTTCATGGTCTCACATATTTCTCACTCATCCTCAAACTAAGAGACTCTCCACCTCAAGCAGCAGAGCCACCTCTACCTCTCACCTACCCCAGTAAGCCACAGCAGGGACCACCAGAGCCTCTCCTCCCCAGTGCCTGGGCTAAACCTGAGGGGAACAAGATCCTGTCCCCAGCCCCAGGGGATCAAGGGAATGTGGAAAGGAGCAGGCATGCCAGGAGCTGCTCCTCACCTCCCCAGTGCTGGACATGCCAGAGAGTGCCCTGTGCTGCAGGGAACTGCCATTGGGAACCAGGGAGCAGAGACTGAGGAGACCCAGGTGTCACACAGAGCCAGCTCACCCTCCGTCTTCCAGGTCAGTGTTTCTTCTGCCTCTCTCAGCTTCAAGTCGATGTCCTGCAGCTGCCCTTGCACCAGAGGATATTCCACCTCCAGCACCGTCCTCAGGACCTTGTTGTACCTGTTCCCCATCAGCTCCAGGCTAGCCACCAGCTGCTGGAAGGATTCCTTGCAGGAATAGACCTCGGCTGCTGCTGGGGGGATATCTCCTGCCCCGCTGCCCTGCAGGTAGCTCACCTCCCTCAGCACCGACACCAGCTGGGAAAGGAAGGCACAGAGCTGAGCACAGCACAGCCCTCCCAGCTCCTGGCCTTCCCTCCAGCCCATTCTGAGCATCACAAGGGCTTCCTGCTGGTTTATTCCCAAAGCAGCAAGCTGGAAAGGGCCTGGACAGCTCCTGGTCCATCCCACCTGTGTCCCATTGATCTCTGACTCTGGATTTCTTCCCCAGCCCTGTTAAGTACCAACCAGCCTCTAAAAGCCACCATCATCTCTGGTCCTCTCAGCCATCCCCTTTCCAATGAAGGCTGAGCCACATCACAATCCTCAGCAATACTCTTCCTGCAAGAGCCACTGGCCATTATCAAAGTGAAAGATAAGACAGCTCCAGTTCTCTTGGTTTGCTGGGCTGATTGGCATAAAAAATAAATTTAAAAATAGGACCATGACCTCAAACACACTGACTCAACTCCTTCTGGTGCCACCTTCCATCAAAGCTTTCTGGAGTCACAAACCTTCCCTGGGTTTTTACACCCTTTCAGAAGCTCAGGTTCAGGTACACACAACACAAATGTGCACCTGTGGATGATGTCCCATCACCACACCAGTATCAACCCTGGTCTGGACATGCTGACACCAGTTACACATCTGGCTCCTGAGGGACTTCCTGCCACTGGCTTTAACATGAATTTGCTCTGCTCAAACTGAAATCCTGTTACATAGGCAGAGCAGACCTATGGTAAGATCCTTGTTACCCCCATGGGAGGGGTTCCACAGAGAACAGATCCAGTACCAACCCCACCAGGCGTCCCCCACAGCTTTGGGACATGCCCTGGGGGACAGGAGAGCCAAGGGGCAGCAGCTCTTGATGCCCTAAGTTTTATCTTTCCTGTATTTCAGGTTCTGTGCTGCCCAGGGGTGCAGCTCTGAGCTCACAGTCAGT
>JBBMKD010000054.1:10053608-10067746 GCA_037834095.1 Argya squamiceps | reverse complement strand
CGCGCCGCGCCCCGCTCCTCCGGGGACTCCTCCCGGGGCTCCTCCGGGGACTCCGGCACCGGATCCCCCTCGCCCTCCATCCGCCCGGCTCCGGCCAGTGTTTGCGAGCAGCAGCCGCCGTTGCCCGGGGGACTCCCGGGAGCCGCTCCCGTGTCCCGTCGGGATGCGAGGGCGGTCCCAGCGCTGCCGCCTCCCTGCTGCGGCTGCTCCAGCCCGTTTCTCGCAGCCCAGCGGCGATGTGCAGCCCCCCAGCAGCAATACCCCGGCCCGGCTCGCTCCGCGGGAATTTCGCCACGTCGGGCAGAGGCAGTTCCTGTCCCTCACCCTCTCGGGCTGTTCCCGACCCCGGTGTACCTTCATCAACCACCCGAACCTGAAAGTTGGGTGCTGTGGGCTCCTGCCACCACTGCATTTCCACTCCATTAATATCCTCTGTGAGAACCAGTTCACTGTTCGCCAGATAAAAGACCCTTCTTTTCATGGAATTAAAGCCGCACATGGGATCCCTCTGGGATCCTGTGCAGTCCCAGAGGAGCTCGTGTCACCTCAGCAGTAACCAGGTCCTCCCTAGGCACCCCAGCCCACTCCTACCTCGACCTGACCAGTAACAGGAACATTCTGTTTTTCCCAACTCCCCTGCTACTCATAAAAGCCCAGCAGAGCTTTCCTGGGGGACACAGATGTGTCAATTCTCCAGTCCCTGCTTTAGACAAGCATAACACTAAAGTGTAGCTCATCAACAAATGATGCTTTAATGACAGTTTCTCCCTTAATTTCCCATAAATTTAAAATGAAGTCTCAAGACTTTTGTGCAAGTATCATCTCCTGAGTGGGGCCTGGGTGCCTTCAAGCTGCCTCTAAAAATGAACTCCTTAATTGAAACAGCACAGAATCCCCCTTCCTACTTCCAAACACAGGCAACAACAGCAGGGGCAAGAAGCAAAGCTGACCCACAAAAAGCCTCAAAAAACCTCCTCTCAATCACAGACCTTCCCCCTCTCTGCCTGCTGTGCCAGCTTTCCTGTCCCCTGCATCCAAAGCTAGATTCTGCTCAAGGACACACACAGCTATGAGGCTCCAGCATGATCCAGATGCCATGGGCAAAATCTTGGTCTTTACCCCAGTGCTGAACCAGCCAGCCAAGGCTGTTCACCAGAGAAATGCAGAGGTTTGTTTCCTCATTAGTGATGACACACTCATTAGTGATTAGACAGAACACAACTTTCTGGAGGATGGCGAGTGGTTTATTCAGATTCTAAGTAAAGTGTTTGGAAAACTGATCTTTTGAAACAAAAAACCAGCAGAGAAAACCAAATAAAATGGGAACACTGATGTACAGATGTATTTGCACCCCTAATTTGACCTAAAACCAGGTCCCATTTTACTGTTAATTTTCTTCCTATCACCTGGGTTCTGATAGCTGGTTATGGCCCCCTTCACTGAGACCAACTCACCTTCTCCTGGCAAACCCACGGCCCTTCCAAGGCTTCTCACACCTGATCTCTTGCAAAGGTCACACCTGCTGCAGTTACATGATCAATACCTTGTAGTATAAACCCCCAAATTAAAACAGTTCTGAGAGAAGAATTTTTTGGTTAAAAGAAAAAACGCCCCATGGACTGGTGAGCCCCCAGAACAGGAGCTGTGTGGGCAGATCCTGTCTCCACGAGGACCAGTGCTGCTGACAAGGCACTGGAGCTGCAGCCCAGGGAGATCCATGCTGACCAAGCCAAGGCAGGGGCCCAGGCCAGCCCCTCTCCCGTGGTGCCAGCAGCACTGCGCGCTGCCCGGGCCTGCCGAGAGCCAGGCCTCTCTCTGAGCACAGCACTCCCAGCTCTGTCCCTCTCAGTTGACTGTTTTAAGCTTCTTGTCTGGCAGTTCCTGATGGTTCTTGGCTTGTTTCCGTTTCTGGGAGGCTGCTTCCGTGCTGTCCCCCCTGGTCAGCTTGTCCAGCACCAGGGCAGTCTCCTTCAGCAGCCGCAGCTCCCGCTTCTCCTTCCTCTCCTCCATCTCCACGATGTCGTCGGCAAACAAAGCCTTCAGGGGCGGGATCAGCTTCGGGATGGCCGGGAAATCCCCAAAACGTACCTGAAACACAAGCACAGGAGCTCCTGTGGCATTGTTGCCATTTGATTTCCTTGCCCTGCCCTTGCAGCCCTGACCTCAAGGAGTTATTGATGTATTCTTCACAAAAATGCTATGGGCCAGTACAAATTCTGACAGTGAGCTGCCCTCACTGCCACCTTCAGCCAGCTTTTCTCTCCCAGATGTCTGCTACAGAAAGCCACTGGAGCAGCTCATCAGTTGGGATGGGAATGGATGCAAAATTGGTTTTTTTGGCTGGGAGTAGCGAGCACAGACTTGAGGTGACACAAGGCAAGTACCCAGTGTGTTAAGAGTTGGACTCGAGGGCCATCAGCACCTGTCTCACACCACTGTGGGGAAAGGTGGCACAGGGCATCTGCTGCCAGCAGTTAAAGGAGCTGCTTCAGAGACTGCTCTTCAGGAGATGGGGTGTTGTTGCTCTGATCTTTTTCAGCCTTCTGATGTTTGTATTTTTGTAGTGAAGTTTCTCACAGATTTTCATGTAAACAAAGTAATGTTATTGTAAACTGTTCTTCTGGTTTATCCTTCCTCTCTTGAGGAGGGACAATTGATGGACTTCTAGTTTGACCAGTGTGGTTAGAGAGGTGTCAACCTCATTGTCCAATCCATGGTCTTTGTCCAAAATCTATATAAATCAAGGTAGAAAAATAAACTTCCCTCTTTTTGCCCTGACGACTTGACTGTGTGTGTGTCATTCATTTAGTGTCCTATAGTGACAGGGTATTGATACAGTACAAGAGGAGCATTTAATTCACGAGCAGCCATCCCAAACAACACCAACACCATTCCCAGGCCTGGCCCCAAGCTCCCCACTCACCCTCATGTGGTCGAAGGCAATGCCGACCCTCTCGCTGAAGTCCTCGCTGAAGAGCGGGATCTTGGCGTACCTCTGGCTGAAGTGATTGAGCATGATGAACTCTGCATTCATCTTCATCCCAGTCTGGATGGCCTGGGAGGTCGTGCTGCAAAAGGAACAACATGCCCTGGTCACAGCCAGGCTGGCAGGCACTGCTGGCTCTGCACCCAGGCTCACACCATGACCTCACGGGCACAGGCCCCTCTCCCTCGGGCAGCCGGCACTGGTGGCAATTCTCTGACTTCCACACAACCCTGAGTGCAGGAATGCAGCTGTAATTGTTGGAGCCTTGCAATTGAGGGCTCCACAACCAGGGGACAGGCACTTGTCCTAGGGGTGCCAAAAGGCCCAGCTCGTGCACTGTGACTCACAGGGAACTCCAGGCAGCTGCTCTTGGTCTCCCATATTGCTGGGGCAGCACACGGAATCCCTGGCTGCAGTGCTCTCAGTGAGCTCTGGGGGTAAGACAACTCCTCTACCCCCTGAGCTTAGTCCCAAGATGTAACCATGCAGAGGGCCTTTCCCTTGGGCTGGGCTATCTGTAGAGTTACCAATGGCTGCTTGAAAGCTTTCCCTGTTTCTTTTGGGGACGTTGAGAGGAGCTGTGGTGGTTTCAGAGCTGCTGCAATGACCAACACCCCATCTTTAGTGTAGAAGAGATTTATGCACACCGGAACCTTTGACAGGACTTGGACACTTCACCACCAGCTCCAAGGACTGTGCACCTTTTCCCTCCTGAGACAGAGAGCAGAACACATCCCACCTGTGGGTCTTCTCTATAGCTTCCTTTTCCATGCCATCTTCCAGCGTGGCTTCGTGGATCAGCAGGTTGGCATTTTTACCTGTGCAAACAATCACATATTCCATCTTCAGATGCAGGCTGACCAGCCCAGCTGCCCACAGGAGCCCTCCTGCCCCTCCTCAGCTCCTGGCTGTGTGGCAGACACACACCAAAGGTTTGGGAGTGCCCACTTTGGATACTGACAGATGGAGACCTTTCTCAAAGAGATTCTTCACGCAGAGGGTTTTGTTACCTACCCATTTGCACTAAGGCCATGCAGGGCATTGTATCACCAGAATAAACGACCTTCCAGCCAGACTTGTGGATCACTGAACACGCAAAAGCATTTTTACAGTGTTGGACCTCACAGGTCTGAAACTGAACAAGGATACAAGCATTAGACTCCAGGTCCCCTCCAGCCACGGAGCCTCCAGCCCAGGAACTCACCTCAGCCAGGTCGTAGCTCTCTAACAGAGAGCTCACAAACTCCTTGGCTTTGGGTCTGATGTTCTCACAGCCTTTCACAAGACACTGAGAGGGAATCATTCTGTGAGGGAGGGAAGAAGAGATAATGAAGGACAGGTACAAAATGAAACCTGATCTTCTCTTCAAGCAGCCAATTTCTCCTGCTTCTCAGTCTCAGTTCAGTGCCTTGGTGACCTGTATTACCTCTTGCTTTCACTGGTGCCCCAGTAACTCATCCAGTCACTTCTACCCCCTATCAAATACCCTTCCTTCTACTTGCCCAACTCCCTTTTCCTACAGCAAAGGTGAACCTCTATTAAGCAGAACAACTGAGTAACAAGCCCTATCCTGCCCTCTGCAGACTGCACATCTCTGTTCTACAGGCAGTGGAAGGAGTTAGAGTCACCTCCAACAAAGGGATGGGGGAATGGATGACAGGGGTTTGCCTTGAATAAAGACATTTCTCCACACACAACACTCACTGAATGTCTCCAAGAATCTCCTCACAGTGGTTGTGGTACTCATGCAGCCATGGCATGATCTGCTCAGGTGCTACTAGAAACAGAGGGCTGAAAGCCTGACCGAGGGCTGCCTGCAAAAGCAAAGGTAAGGGGAAAAAATCAGTACTAGGTGTACACCAAATCAGAGAGAAGAAATGCCAGGGAAAGGCTGGTGCTTCTACATTGCTCTGTGACACACTTTCGGACACATAAAGGATGAGGCAGACAGCAGAAGGTCAGGCAGGAAAGTTCTGGTTTAATTTTCTGACTCTATCTCACATACACTTTGGTCAGGAGGCAAAAGATTGGCTACACAGGTTGCCCCCTTTTTGACCTCGTTGGTGAACATCACTATCCATCATTTTTCTCCTCCCAGAGGAGAAATACATAAAAATAAATTCTAAATATACATAGTTTACATGAAGCTGCCTGAGAATCTCCACTACAAAACTGCAAACACTGAAAAGCAGGCAAACACAGGGGGCCAGCTCTGAATTCCCCTCCCCTCACCCCAAGCCAGAAGCAGAAAGACTACTTACAAAAGCTCTGCGCCGCTCCATCAGGATATTCACCAGCCCCTGCAAAGGGAACACAGGACACAGCAAGGGCAGTCAGAAGTGTCTGGGAGTTGGTGACACAGGGCCAGCACAGCCCAGCCAGCCCAGAGCCAGAACAAAGACGGGCCAGGGGATCAGAAACACAGACAGATTCAGTAGTGAACAGAGAGGACTGCAGAGCAGGGCAGCCCACATCCATCAGCTGGAGCCCCAAGGCTCAGAGCAGAGCTGCACAGAGCCCTTCCCACAGGCTGGACCCACCGAGTGATGATCCGTGTGCATGTGGGACACGAACACAGCCACCAGGTTACACAGCACTTGGTCCACCTGCTCCCCATAGTGCCTGCACAGCTGTCCAAAGGTGCCTTCCCCACAGTCCAGCAGCAGGGACCTGGTAGCACTGGGGAGAGGTGACACAGACATTTAGCAGCCACTCAGAGCTCTGAGCAGGGAGGAGGATCTTTTGGGGTTTTTTTGGGGTTTACCTGGTGTTCACCAGCGTGGAACTGACATTGCGGATTTTCATTGGGATTGCAGATCCTGTTCCCAGGAACACAATTTCAGGATAAGCAGACACGTTTCCTAGAGAAAACAGACAACAAGGATTTGTAAATGTTCTCCACACACTGCCCAGTCAGACACCATCTAATTCACCAGCCCAGTAACTGCAGAGCCAACATGGCCAGCACAGTCATTTTTGCCCCTCGCAGCAGTAGGTTTACAAGGGAAGGCAGAACAAGCCCCACCACTTCACAGCTTCATCTGGGCTCTGAAGCAGTGGGTCACCAAGAGCTCCTATTTCCCACCACACTGATCCAAGCTAAGCTGATGATCTGTACCTGGCACAGCAGACAGGCTCTCTTTGCACTCCTTCACTCGGGTCTGGAAGTCAGGGAGATCCAAGGCTTCACTAACAAACATGTCAGGATCACAGACAGTCACAGCATCTCTGCAAGAACAGGCCACCTATCAGGATGGGGCAAGGCAGGAACTGAAACAGCCCTTTTCACAGCTCAGTGCCAAACTCCTGTGACAAAACAGCCTTACAAGGGAACAAACTATTTTGCTCTCTCCATTCCGAGGGGTTGGAGAAGACACCTCCATGAGTGTGGCGTGTGCCAAAACGGCCTGGTTGGGCTGAGGCAGGCACAGAAATGATCATTCCACCAAAGTGGAGAAGCTGCTGCAACAGCACTTCATCCCATGCAGAGCTGCCAGGCACTAGAGAGCACTGCAAGGTCCTGGAAGAGGAGCAGCCACCTAAAGAGATCCAGGCACGGCTGCAAAGTGTTAGAAACCTATGTCCTGGGCCTGCTTCAGAGCAAGTGCAGCACTACAGGCCTTCAGATAGCTTAACAGAGAAACTTAAACTCTTCTTGGCACCTGTGTCCTCCTGTCGTGCCCAACAAAGGCAGAAATCTGAGCCATGATGGCTGAAATCCCCTTGCCCCTGTGGTCCCTGGCCCTCTCACTGAGCAGCTTCACCCACTTGCCCACCAGGAGAAAAGCCAGCCACTGTTTAACCACCTGGAGTTTTCAGCTCTCATGCCAGACTTTCTAGGTCTTCAGAAGGCAAGACTTTCCCTGGGCTCCCCAAAAACTCTCTCCCTGCCCCCCATATGCTGTGCCACAGCCATAGCTGGGTACAGAGCATGAGTCAAAGCAAAGCACCACAAGGTTACAGGGCAAGGGACAGAAACAACACCCCAAAGCACTGGACAGGTGGTGTTTCCAGTGTTCATTCCTCCACATGCTACACTTTATCTGAGACTTTCAGAGGCAGGGACACAGCCCTGAAAAGTTCCCCCAGCACAGGCACCAGAAGGGATCTGTAGGGGATCCTGACAGTTCCCTCCCTCACCAGAAAGCTGCTTTCAAGCCAACACCCAAATCCCGGGAAGAAAAAGATTCCCACTGACCTCTGCCACTCCTGCTGCGGCCTGAGGTGGTATTTCAGGAGGCACTCCCCTCGCACGATGGGCACAGGGCACACAGCCTCTGCTTCCTATGGGAGGAGGGTGACGTGAGGCACAGTCCTGGCTGAGGGCAGCAGGCACAGGGGCAAGGGGTGTGGATTACCTTGCTCTGGTAGGTGGTGAGCAGAGGGAAGATCTCTGGGTGGATGAGGTTCAGCTGAGTCTGGATCTTGTAGCTGCGTGGGTTGTGCACAGCAGAGGAGTTTTCATTGAGCACCAAGTGCTGAGTGCCAGGCCCAAATCTGTCAGAGGACAACAACACTCAACAGCTACAGCCCCACGTTACAACTGGGCACACGTGCACACAAGCCCTCTGTGTAGAGCTCTTTCTACTCTGAGCAGCACCACAAGAGGCTGCTGCCCACAGAGCCCAGGGAGGCAGGAGCAGGTACCTCTCCATCCACTGCTGGTAGCGGCGGTCCCGCAGCACGGCCTCGGGGGTCATGTGGATCACCAAGGCCACCCGGTGCTCAGCAGCCCCCTCCTGGTACCTGGGACACATCCAGACACAAAGAACATCTGTGCTCCACTCCACAGGGCAACAAGGCTGGTGAGGGGCTTGGAGAACAAGCCATATGAGGAACGACTGAGGGAGCTGGGGTTCTTTAGCCTGGAGAAAAGGAGACTCAGGGGTGACCTGATCACTCTCTACAACTTCCTGAAGGGGGGTTATAGACACTGGGGGTTGGTCTCTCTCTCCAGGCAGCAACTGACAGGAGAGGACACAGCCTTGAGCCGTGCCAAGGGCAATATAGGTTGGATATTAGGAAGAAGTTTTTCATGGAAAGAGTGAATGGAAAGTACTGGAATGATCTTCCTGGGAAGGTGGTGGAGTCACCCTCCCTGGATGTGTTTAAAACAAGACTGGATGTGGCACTGGGTGCCATGGTTTAGTTGAGGTGTCAGGGCTGGGTTGGACTCGATGATCTTGAAGGTCTCTTCCAACCTCCACATTCTGTGATATGTCCTTGGCATCCCCTCCCCTCTCCTGCTTTGGTGCTACAGAGACACCCCCTGAGGCAGAGCAGGGATTTTCAGAGCACGGCCCTGGATCACCCAAGGCACAAGGCTCAGGCCACCATCTGCTGACACCTCCACTGTCCCCGACAGGGCAGCTCTTCTCCTCCATCAGCAACATCTGCAGAGCCTCCAGGAGCCCAAATGCTTTTGCACAAACCCTACAGAGCTGCTATGTGCAGCCCAGGCTCCCAGCAGCCAGGGAAGCAGCAGGATCCACTGCTCCCCAGGCAGACACCAGGGCACATTCCTGCTCTGGAGGTCTCTGAGGGAAATCAGGCACGTGGCAGTCACAGAACCCCACACGTCATGCCTTTCCTAAAAGCCTCAAAATGCACCACACCAATCCTTTTTTGCTCCTTAACAGTGCCAAAGAGCTCAGACATCAGCCATGAGAAACAGCACATCCAGGCCAGCACAAGAGCAGAACTCAGCACAGGTGTCCTTCCCCAGACACTGCAGGTGGCCCAGCCCTACCTTTGGAAGGTCTCATTTTGGCAGACAGCATCCACAAATCCCTCATGAGGACACTCCAGCACCAGGAACACTGGGCCAGGGTCGGTGGGAGTGCACAGCTCCTCAGGAAAGAGCTGCAGGAAGATACACAGTGGTCACACCACAGTCAGCCTGGACACACAGCCCTTCCTGCACCTCTGTGACCCCCTGGGTCAGACAGAGCCCAGCAGCCACTCCCAGTGCTCAGGACACCCAGCCAGGCAGCCCTTGGGCCCTTTCTGCTCTCATTACTCAGCAAAACGTAAACACATGTAACACCAAATCCCAACCCTGGCCTCAGAGAAACTATCACCTAACCCGAGGAGAAGAATTTCAGCAGTTTCTAGCTTCCCATGACAGACTCAGATGGTAGCAAAAGCATGTGTAAGGAAAAAAAAAAGCTTTACATAATTCTTGTGACACAAAGATGTGCTGATCCTGTCTCCCAGGTCAGGATCTTCCCCTGCAGATCACCTGGGCCATGGCCAGAGCAGGCTCTGCCTCTCACTGCAGTGTTTGAGAGATCCAGACCCTGCACCCCAGAACTAGTGAGTTTCTTTTGGCATCAGAGGTGCAAACAGGGTAAGGAGGGAGTGATGGCTACACAGGCATTCAATCCCCAGATTTAAACAATGCAGGGATTAACTCCACTAGCTCACTCCTAGACCTGCATCAGCTTTAGGGAAGGGACATGGAGCAGCTCTGCCAAACAGCAAACACTCAGCCACACCCACACAGGAGTTCATCTCCTGCTCACCACCCCAACAGCCCCGGGCATGTCAAACTCAGCAACAGCCTGGAGCTGGAATAGTCCCAAGATATACTGGTAGGCAAAGCATCCTGCACAAAACCCTGTCCCCCTGGGAGCCCAGTGAAGGAGGGAGAGTGGCAAAGCCACAACAGAAGCCCAGACACATCTTACCTCTTTGCCTTCAAAAGTGACACTCTCCCCATTTTTGAGAGCCGTGATGATGGGAAGGATGGCTGGAGTCCCCCTGAGAGCAAGGCCACAGAAATATTTAGCTTGCCAACACCCACAGGCCTGCTGCTGCCCCCTGGCCCAGGCTGGGCTCCCATACTCACACTGGCAGGCCCAGCTCCTGGGCTTTGGCTGCAAGGAACTTCCCCTTCCTTGGGTGAACCTGCAAACAGTTCAACACAATTAGCACCCAGATAAAGAGGGCCATGAAACAAGATCCATGAACTGCCAGCTCAAGAGCTTCCTAACAAACCAAGGCAATATTTTGTTCCTTTCTCAGTCCCACAGCCACTGCTCCAATTTAGCCCAAAAAGGCTTTTCTGGACTCTCTGCTCTCTAGGACCATGGTGCTGCTTCTGGCTCCCCTCTTTAGCCAAGCAAACACGACAGCCTGCCCTCCTCTGAGGGTTAAACAACAATGGAACCTGTACACTCATAACCACTGCTGGGTTCTAAACAACACCTCCACTTTTACACATTCCTACTCATGCTGCAGCAAGTCTGATACTTGAAAAGCAGAAACATCAGAGCTTCAAAGTCCTGCTTGAAAATGCTGTGTCCAGTTAAATCCCTGCAGCAAGACAACATTAGGAAACATTTCCTTACAGAGGGTGGTCAATGACCCAAGCCTGCCAGTGTTTAAGAGATGGTTGGACAATGCCCTTAATAATCTGTTTTCAATTTTGGGCAGCCTGAAGTAGCCAGGCCACTGGACTGGATGGTTCAACCCTGGAAGTGTCCAAGGCCTGGCTGAAAGGGGCTTGGAGCAACCTGATCTAGTGGAAGGTGTCTCTGCCCACAGGGGCATGGAATGAGATTATCTTTAAGGTCTCTTCCAACTCAACTCATCCTGTGGTTATAGATGATTACTGTATGTCCCTTCCCCCTGAAATACTCTGCTCTATGTTGGTTTAGAGACCCTGTGCCCAAACTCACCTTACAAAGAAAAGCTGTCACCAGATCAGGATGCCTCCTTGCAGACTTCTGCTCATCACCTGGAAAACAAAGCAAAACTACTAAAAATCATCACTCACCATCACTTTTCTTAAAATCAAAACATGCCAAAATTTGCTAAACCTTTAACAGGAATATGATCCACTTAACTTGGAGCCCAGCAGCAAAATGTTATGAACACCATAGAGCCCAAGACTTTAGACACAGGACACCAAACTAAAGCCCAAGACTGAAAAATAATCAGCAGAGCATCCACCTGTAATTACATTACAAAGGTTGGAGCATCCACTCCCACCAGAAGGAAACTACTACAGGGGCTAATCACACCAAGCACCAACCATGTCCAATTTCTAGGCCCTTTAAGTTCTCTATCAACTTCCAAAGTACCAGAACACTTTCTGCTCCATGGAACCTTCCAGCGGAGCTTTTCTACAGGCCTCACTTTTAGAGAGCAAATGGCTCAGAGGACAAATTCCTATCCTTACTTTGGCTTCATCTCACTGAAGTTAAAAAGGCCATTCCACGTGTTTCACCTGTTTTTTTGGGGCTTTCTTTTCCCTCCTCCAAGCTTTGCTGTGCAGCTCTCGGGGATCCAGGCCCTGTGCCCCCTTTAGGGCTATTTCCACCTTGGGGAGATGCTCCAGGACTCTGAGGGGATGAACTTCCAGCAGCCAGTGGCTTTCCTGTCCCAAATCCAATAAAAGCAGACAAAGGCCACTCAATCCAAAGCAACATAAAAGAGAAGCAGGAGTAGCATTCCCTCTTCCATGGCAGTCAGGTTTAAACTGCACCAGAATACAGAGCTCTTCCCCCCAGTCCAGCCTGCACTTGTATTCTCCAGTCACTTATTTCAGGAGCCATCCCTCAGCCAAGTCCTTCTCCCCAAAGTGATAAACTCTGTCAAGGCTGTGCTGCACCCTCAGTATGCCAGGTTCCAGCAGAAAGCATGCAGCTGGCTGAGAAAGCCAAACCCAGGGATGTTTCACAGTCATTCCACCCACCCACACCTAAAGGAACAAGCCAAGGCCCTGACTCAGCAGGTCTTGGTGTTTAAATGAGATCCTTCTCCTGAGAAAAGCAAATTAATGAACCTCTGCTTACTCAGGCTGGCAAACAGAGGCTGCTCCTTGAACCTTCACTGTGCTCACTGAGCACAGGCTCCCCCTGTGTCTCTGCAGCACCAGTGCTCACCTGCCAGAGGGATTTGGTGGACAGTCATTGTCTCATCCTTGTACTCAGGCTCTGTGTGCAACTGCACAGCTGGGAAGAGACCAAAAACCACCATTAACAAGTGCACAAGCAAGGATTCACACTCTTCAAGAATATAAATTAGAAGAGTGTCTTTATCTTTCTTAATCATGACCTGCTGAACATTCCCCTCCACTTTCTCTGCCCAACTGCAAACTCCAATGAATAATTAAAGTTTTAAAAGCCCATCATCCTCAGGGAGCAGGTCATGACAACACAGCCAGCAAATTCACTGGCAGACTCTGGAAGGAAACTGCTTTCAGTGCTTGAAAACCAAATGCTGCCTGTATCAGGCAGCCTGGCAGCCCCTGAGCTGGAAACACTGTTGTGAGGGGTTTGAACAGTGTATCAGAGCAAAACAAATGTTTCAAAGATCCTCTGAGCGGACCCAACCCAGAGGCTGAAGCTGTTACTCAGCAATGCAGCCATGGCTAGGGATGAAACAAAAAGTTCTAAGTTCCTTTGCTACAGATCCCTGACCCACCTACCTAAATCCATCCTTTTGAGGGGCCCGGGAAAGAGGCGAATGGCTTTCAAGTAGTTTTGCTGGAAAAGAGACAGAGGATCAGGAGGGGACACAAGCAGTGCAGGGACAAACCCCCTTCCAGCAGCTACGGACTGCACCCGCAGTCAGAGCAGCGTGAGCAGCTCAGGCAGCTCTGGGCAGGTGTCCCACCTCTGCCAGGCACTGGGCCTTCAGGAAGAGTGTCCCCACCCCTCCAGCCATGCAATTAGTCAGCAGAAACCGCACGGAAATAAACCCACTACAACAATGCTGAGGACTGCAAATTTCTGGTCCAGATGAGGCATTAGGCTGGCAAGGACCACGTTAAACAGGAAATCTGAGTTTCTATGAATATAAAACGGGGAGGGAGCAGACAAGGGGACAAAGATCCTCCCTTCTCCCAAAAGCTGGTTTATCAGGATACAAGATTACAAGACAGGAGCAGATTTCTGCTGTTCTGTAACTGAAGAGATCTGGATTTTCAAGCCAGCCCTTTGGGCTGACACTAACTCAGACCAGCATTTCACACCTGCACAAAGATTCCCTTTGCCACCAGCTCTCCCAGTTCCAGGCTCTAACACCTGGAGGGCTTGCTCTCCCTTCTGCACCTTGCCATACTCACCAGCTTTGGTGGGCCCAGGAACACACACCTCTGGAGCCCTATAGCCTTCAGGGTGAGGATCATACCTAAGAGCAAGCAGAGAAACAACTTTATCACAGCTCCAGCAATCACTGGGAGATCCCAAAAGAAAGATCCCTCTCTGTTCAGGAGAGCTTGGTCTCTCCACAAAGGCCAGAACTGAACTTGGAGCTGAATTCAGTTTTGCCTCAGCTTTGTGGCTGTTTCAGCAAGTCACTTGCCTCTACAGATAAAGAAAATATCTACACACCTTGATAAAACTAATCTGGAGCAAGGCATCTGAACAGACCGTTAATCTCCTCCTTTACGTGGAGATTTCCAGAATTTCAATGGACAAGACCCACAGCCATCTGCCCTAACCCCATCCTGCCCCGAGCACAACGGTGCCCACAAACTTCTGTGTGCTCCTTTGGACTGAAACCAGCTTAATCCACCAACAGCTCCCTGCTGGCAACACCGGTAACACCTTTTGCTCCAGGAGATTTTGGGAAGCTGAAGGCAGGCACGCTGGACAGACAAGGCCTGTCCCACCACGTGTCTGCACTATGGCAGAGCCCCAGCACAGCCCAGCCCTCTGACAGCGATGTCTCCGTCCCCACCTCTGCCTAAAACACCCCCGGCAAGCCACACCTCGCTAAGCGACCGCGTTCTGCCCGAGAGCTGCTGCCCGGGGCTCCCCGCGCTCACCTGGCAGCCCCCCGACGTTGGGCCAGGACACGCGGCTGAGGAAGATGCTGTCCAGGTGGGAGATCTTCAGCCTGCGGGGCAGAGGGGGGTGAGCAGGGCCCGATGCAGCCCCGGGGTGTCCCCCCCGCGCCGCCCCACTTACTTGTGCTCCTGCATGGCGCGCTGCGTGCCCTCGCCGCAGTTGAACAGATACCTGCGGGGAAAGGGCCGTCAGGGCAGGCCCGGGCGGGGGGAGCCCCGCCGCCAGCCCCGGACTCACCTGTTGAACTCGGAGAACACGTACACGGCGGCGCCCGCGTCGCGGCTCCCGGCAGCCACCACCTGCACGTACACGGTGTTGGGCCCCGCCAGGCCCGTGCCCGAGTTCCGCCG
>JBBMKD010000054.1:10029385-10041623 GCA_037834095.1 Argya squamiceps | reverse complement strand
CACAGGGTGCCCAGAGCAGCTGTGGCTGCCCCTGGATCCCTGGCAGTGTCCAAGGCCAGGTTGGACACTGGGGCTTGAAGCAGCCTGGGACAGTGGAAGGTGTCCCTGCCCATGGCAGAGGTGGGATGGGATGGGCTTTAAGGTCCTTTCCAATACTTCCAAACTTTCCTATGTTCTCTCTGTCCCCTCCTTCAGCTCACCGTAGCCAGCACTCCCAGTTTCATCCAAGCACAAGCACCTTGCAGTGCCAAGGACACCAGTTCCTGCTCACCCAGACTGACCTCCCTGGGCTGAAAGAAATGCCCAGCACAGGCTGAACCAACGAGTCTGGCAGGGACTGCCCCATAACTCCCACCTTTAGCTGGGATCCTGCCCCACTCCTCCCTGCCAGAGCACGACTGTCTCAGGTGCCTCTGCTCCCCTCTGCCAGGGCACAGACACTTGACTGGGGTGCAGAGAGACTGGGGGGGATGGGGCGGTGCTGCCCCCTCCCCATGCAGCCCCGGGACGGAGCGTGGCCGGGCTGGGGCAGCCGCAGCCCCGGGGCTGTGCCAGGAGAGGGACAGCAGCGGCAGAGGCACTCGGGCAGCTCTCCCGGGAGGCCCCGTCCCCCGCCTCTGCTCCGCGGGCTGCAAGAAGTTAATTTATTTTTGGAAAAGCAGCTCGCAGAGTTTGTCTAATTCCACCCGCACCAGCTCCGTTCACTCTATTTTAAACCAGTTCTTACTGTGCTTCAAGTTTATAAAATACAATCAGTGCTCCCTGGTCAAAGCAGCCCTAACCCGCGGAGCAGGCGAGGAGTGGCACAGCAGCATCTCCTCGAGGACGCTCTAGCCCGGCCGAAAAGCCCACAGGTAATTAATTAATTAATGCTTCCTACTTCGTGTTGTTCTGTCCTCTCTGGCCGCGTTGATGCCGGTGACACACCGGTGCGGTGACGGCTTTAGGGAGAGCAGCACGGCCGGGCATCGCCGCCGCCTGCCGCTGCTCCCGGGGTTTTGTGGGATCTCAGCGGCCCCTGGCAGCTCCTGGGCTACAGAGGGATCTCTGAGGAGCGTGACACTGCTCCGGGAGCGGGGACGAGGTGCATTTGGCGCTCAGGAGCCGGGCCTGCCCGAGGCTGGAAGGGAGAGGTGCTGCGGGGGCAGCCTGTGCACAGGGAGGATGGTGCTGATGGGCCGCTGAGCTTCCTAAAGCTCCTCGCTGTGCTGCAGCCATCTGGACCCTGCTGTGGTGGTTTCGGTGGTGTCCCCAGCCCGGCTGACACGGTGGGTCCCCCCCAGCAGCTCAGCTGTGCGGTGACACCCTGTTTTTACTCCTGATGTGCTTTGCCATGAGCGTGTCACGGCTGCCTTAACTGCGGAGGGTCACTCTGGTTGCACCAAACGCTCAGTGTTTAGTGCAACTTCTCAGTGACTCACCGCTGCAACCCACAAAAAACCGCTCAGAAGAAGCTCCCGGCATCTCTCACACGCAGAAATCCGGGGCATTTACGGACCGCTTTGTTTCTATTACACGAATACTTTTGAGAAACGCTGCTGCCAGTCAGAAGGCACTGATGTCATTTGCTGAGCGCTGGAGCGCTCGGGGGAGGTTTGTCAGCCTCGTGCTGGGCTCTCCGATGTCTCGGGGTTAAAGCTTTCGAAAGCACCGCCTTGGCAGCCGCAGCCGGGACGTTTCCAGCACGGAGGGTTCGGGAAGGGCGGCAGCGCTGCCAGGGCTGTGCCGGCTCCGATCCCCCCGGTGCTGCCTCGTGGGCATCCTGTCTCCTCATCCGAGCGGCCCTCGGGGCATGCACAAGTGTTTTGGGGAAAGGGAAGGGTTCAGGGTTCAGCGCTACAACCGCTGAGAGCCGTCTGTATCCTGCTTTTTTTCTTGTTGCCTCTCATAATTTCAGCTGTGAGCAGGGCGGGGGAGGGGGGGGGGCGGGAACACCCCAAAAGGCAGGAAAATGAAAGTGCCTTTTTTAGGATTGCACGAGCCGATCTCTCCTGTAAATGTCATTTGTCAGACGGCCCCAGGGACAGCAGCAGGCAGTGACCCCAGGTCCCCCTGTCCAGTGCTGCTCTCTGGTGCTGCCCGTGTATTCTGGTGGTCCAGCTTGGAGGGGAAGGGAAATGCGGTTGTTGTGTGGAGTGTTTAGGCTAAAAATAGTTTCCCTCTCGTGCTCCATCTGAATGGACAGCCACATATGACTGTACATGGATTTGTCTCATAGTCCCGTTTCAGTGTAAGAGACAAAATATCTTAGTTATGGCTTTGTTCTTCAGCTAACAATGGGTAGCTAAAAATATCCGACTTTGTTCCACTCAATAAAGTTCTCTCAAGGGGAGACACTAACGTTACATTTTTGCCAGATCCACGCAAAACGCAGCCAAAGAAAACGCACATTTTTGCCAGCAGCTTTTCATAAAACATGTAACCAGCAGAAACCTCCGCTCTGTGCCGTCTGCCGTGCAGCATCCCGGGACTCCTGACCGCCTCCCTCCCCGGGAGCATCCGAGGGAGGGCGAGGCACTCGGGGCTTCCTCCCACCCTCATCCTCCTCTGGGCACGCTCCAGCTGCTCCCCGGCTGAGGTGCTGCTGCCTGCCCGTGCCTGGCAGAGGGCGATTGCCGCGCCGCTGCCCGTGCTGGCTGCTCGGTGGTCGCTGTGGTCTCGCTCCAATTCCCTTATTTCCCGTCTGGTGGCAGCCAGGGCTGGAGGCTGGCCAGGCCGGCCCCGTCCCGCTGTGCTGGTGTTTGTGAGGAGCCTGACAGCCAAGAGGAAACCGGCAGGGACCTCACCGAGCTGGCACTGCGGACATGGGCTCTCCTGCGCTCATCCCCACAAAGAATCTCACCCTCCCCACTGCTCTTCCCCAGTCCCTGGTGGGTTTTTTCCAGCTCCAAAGCTGGGACCTGCTCCCAGAAAGGCTCAGGGAGGCAGGAGAACCATCCCGTGGTACCTGTGTGTGGAGGCCAGCCTGCTCCGTGGGTGACAGTCCCCGCTGGGCAGAGCAGAGATGGGGAGCTGGCAGACCCAGCTGAGGGAGCCCCTCTTTGCTGGGCTGGTCTGGATCAGGCACACAGTTTGCATCAGGCACTTTGCTTTCCTGGTCTGGATCAGCTGGAGCTCCATTTGGTTTGGGCTGCTCAGCTGCCCAGCAGGTGCTGGCTGAGTGGGACCAAGTCCTGTCTCACTTGTGCCCTGCTTTGGGAGAAGTGGTTGGGCTTCTCCTGCCCTCCATGGTACTGGAGTTCCCCAGGTTTTTTGTCTCTCAGTCATTCCTGTAGCTCTTCTCTGAACCCATTCCCATTTTCCATTCCCATTGCCCATACAGGCAATGATTTCCCTGGTTCTGATGCCTCTCTCTGTGCTGTGTTTGCTGTCCAAGCCAGTGCCAGGCCCAGAGCTCCAGCTCCATCAGTTTTCACTGTGTGCCTTCCTGCAGCTTTGTCCCCTTGCTGCTTTTCTCCAGGCTCACTCCATTTTTTGTGTATCCATTGGAATTCAGGGACAGGCATTCCAGAGGAGCAGGGGAGGTTTGGGTGTTGTGGCAGGAGCAGTGTCCCGTGCCAGGTTGGTGGAGTTGGTTTTGTGCTGGTGAGCAGCTGAGGGTGCAGATGGAGGAGGGACACAGGACAGGGGACTCTGTGTGCCTCTCCCACCCCTCATGGCTGCATCAAACCTCCCTCTGCCTGATGGTTATCCCACTCCTCCAGCACCCCTGCCGTGCAGGACCTGTGTGTGCTGGACAGACCGAGCTGCAAAGGGGGGATGCCCACCCCAAGGGTGTTTTTCTGGAAAGAAGACACATCCCAACGTGATTCATGCAGTGTTTGCTGCTGCAGCATTCCCGGAATGTACCTGCTTTATTTCCTGGCCTTCTTGCCTGTTACTGGAGAGGAGCTCAGCTCCTGCACTGGGGTTTAGATGACAGAGATCCAGCCCTGCTCTCAGGCCCAGGGGTGTCTTGAACCAGGACAAAGGCCCCAAAGGCAGGGACCTGCCAGGATGTTGCTCTGCCAGATGTGACGCATTTGTGGCAGGGCCATTGTCACCTCCCCACCTCTGAGCCCCCAGGAGGCTGGCTGTGTGTGTCCTCCATCACAGGCTGGCTGTTGGGCACAGACAGTCTGCAGGTGTCCCCTGCTCTGGGGAGAGCTCAGTGACATCCCACTGTGCATGATGGGGGCATCCCCTGTGGGAACTGAAAAAGGATTTTCAGCAGTGTTGCAATAAGTTTACATAGACAGAGGTTTGAAACAGAGTTGAATTTGAGGCCTTGAAATATTTGGAGCATAGAACATTTCTGAGCTGCAAAAAATATAAACCAAGCAAGTCTTGTATGCTGTCAGGTGTATGTGTAGTGTTTATTGACTGGCTTTAGTAGATGCTTGCAAACTTTTAGCATCAGTCTATTAGCTAAAAAACTTTCAAAAGGCCTTGGAACAAGGAGAACTTTGGCTTCTGTTGTTATGGTGTGAGTTTTACCATCTTTTATGTCTCCACCTTCACTGAGACTGACAATGAAATAAAAAACTCGTGGAACGCCTCTTGGTCACCCCGTTACTGGTGTTCAGATCCAACAATCACTCATGGTGCCCGCTCACCCGTGTGCCCACCAGCACAGCCCCACGGGTGGGTGATGCAGCACAGACCCCTGCACCCACCAGAGCAGTGGCAGGAGGCGCCAGACTCCTCTGCCAGCCTGTTCCCCAGCTCCTGCACAGAGCTGGACCTCCCCAGCCCAGTGTGTGCCCCAAGAGCAGCAGCCCTGCCCTCCCTGCCCTTCCCTGGCTCCCCCAGGGCTCACACTGCACAGACAGGATCCTGCTCAGGGAACAGCCCCCAAATCCCTGCCAGCCTCCTTGCCATGCTCTCCTCAAGAGCCCAACCCACCCTTGGGGTGAGACTGAACCAGCACTGCCAGGTTCCTCCAGGATTCTCTGGCCACTGCCCCCAGGCCCTGCCTGCATCCATGTCCCAGACACAGGGCAGTCCCCATCCCGGGCTGCTGGCAGTGCCCTGCAGAAGGCACCAGGGAAGGGCACATGCTGGCAGGAGGCTTTTCTGACTCACATTGATTCATGGCCTAACCCCAAGCCAAAAAATTCACCCTGCTTGCCACGGGCATTTTTGGAACAGATGCAGAGGGCTTTTATCAGCTGTCCCCCAGGACTTCCTGGCTCTGAACCCTATTGTGACAGTGTGACAGCCACCACAAGCAGCCTCAGGGCAGGGCGGTGTCCCCCCTCACAGCCCTGGGGTGTGGGGTCTGGGGATGCTCTGCAGGGCTGGAGTGGCACTGGGCTGATGCTGGTGCTCCACTCCAGACAGAGCTCTGCTTCGTGGGGAGCAGCCAGTCTCCCAGGAGGGTTGGTTTTGGTGGGATATTTGCCCATCACCCAGCACTCTGTGGCTCCTGGAGCAGCCCTGGTGGCCAGCAGGTGTGGGATGAAGGAGCAGCAGCTGCCTTTGCATAGCCAGCCACACTCCCCTGAGCCCTCTGAGCTGTCACCAAGTGCAGCATCTCATGGCCAGCATCTGTGACACCCCGGACCAGTCTCCAGAACTTTCTTTTCTCTTTACAGCCTTCTAATCCTTTTAACTGCAGGGCTGGTTTTATCTTTTATGTGATTTTTTTGGGCCTCCCAAAGGCAAATCTTCACCATGTGCTGCTCTGGCCACTGGAGGGGAAGAAAACAGAGTGGCTGTGGCCTATTGAGGGTGACATTGTGGGGTGCTCTCACTTCAAAAGGCTTCTCTGCACTTGGGTGAGTTTGTGAGCAAGGGGGTGATGCTGCTCCCAAGGACCAAATTTGCAATTTCCTGCATTTCTAGAAGCCAAACTGCTGCAGAGGTAGGGCAGAGATCAGGAGACAGGGCTGAGCACCTCCTCAAAGGAGCTGGTTTTGGGGCAGGGACTTGCTGAAACGCCGGGGATGAAGAGCTGGTGAGAGCACGGGGCGCTCTGGGATCCAGCCCAGCACACGCCTGTGCGTGCTGCTCCCCGTCTGCACGGCAGGCTGGGCAGTCAATCCCGGACCGGGGGAGAAGGGCTGTCACACAGGTCGTTCTGCAGGGCTCTGACACGGCCCAGCCAGCTGCTGGACGGGGCAGAGGGAGTTGGTTTGATGTTTAACTCCCAGCAGAGGCACACACACTGCCTCGGGTCCGACAGCGCATTTGCGCTGCGAGTAACAAACAATAACATGCCTTTGCTGTTGACGGAGGGTTGTGATGCCGTGTGGGATTTGCTCCCAGCTCAGGAAATGTTCCTGGGAAAGTCTTTTTTCCCTCACAGCGTTAGCGGGAGAGGCGTGAGTCCTTTCTGCAGCGGGTCGATGAACAACAGCTCCCCAGAGATGCGGCAAACGCTGCGGAACAGCCCCGCACGGCTGCCAGCTCCAGCTCAAAGGATCCCGCTGCTTTCTGTCCCTGGAAGGCTCGCAGGGCCCTATTTCTGCCCCACAAACAGCACGTAGGCATCGCCACGGTGGCTGTCATCGCCCTCCCGAGGAGCTGTCCCAGCACGCAGTGCCCAGCCCTGGCCCCGGGGCTGACAGGCTGCTCCCCGCGCGGGGATCGCCCCTCCGTGCGTCCCTGTGCCACACGGGCTTCTCTCTTCTCTGCATCCTTGTGTCACATGGGATTCCTTTTTCTACATCCCTGTGCCACACGGGCTTTCTCCTTTCTGCATCCCTGTGCCACACGGGCTTTCTCCTTTCTGCATCCCTGTGCCACACGGGCTTCTCTCTTCTCTGCATCCCTGTGCCACATGGGATTCCTTTTTCTACATCCCTGTGCCACACGGGCTTCTCCCTTCTCTGCATCCCTGTGCCACACGGGCTTGCACCAGAAGGAAACTAGAGATATATATCTGTAGAAGCAGTGCTAGCTTTGGTTTCTTCCTGAGGAAACCCTGCTACTCCAGAGCCTGCTGCAGGTCTTCAGGGCCATGGAGAACAGCAGAGGCAGAGGGCTGAAGGGCAGTGAGGGCCCTCAGAGCTGCCTGAGGAGGTATCTGCTAACTGTTGTGTCCCACCTGAGAAACCTCCCACCAGTCTGGACTCAGATAAGCCATCACTGAGCTCCTGAGTCCAAGCTCTGTCTCAGCTGGGCTGAGCACAGGGAGATGAGAGGTCCTGGGCACAGCATTGCCAGGGCAGCCAGGAAAAGGGACAGGGCTGTGGTTTGGGACCACGGCAGATGGTGTCCTTGTAGGGGAGGTGTGTTTGGCTCAGCCCTGGCTGTGGGAGGTGATCTGCTGCTGCTGCTGGAGCACAGGGCACTGATGGAGTGCTCTGAGGAGTGGTGCTCAGAGCAGTTAACCCATAGCACACAGTGGAAACAGATAAGGGATGTCTAAGCCTGGAGTGGGAGGCAGCAGCTCCTTGGAGGAGCGTGGGATGTGCCAAGAGCCCTGGTTTTGTGCTCTGTAGCTGTACAAGAGACTTGACACCAAGCCTGTGCTGGCTCTTCCCCTGGGGACTGTGCCCCGTGCAGGGCTGGTTGGGACCTGCTCCCCTGTGCTGCCTCCGGGGCCACGCATGGCCTGCCCGCCCAGCTCCATTTGTCACCAAGAAATTTAACTTTCTGAAGTCTGCGAGCTTGCTAAGAATAAACTTAATAAATTAGTGAGCATATTTAAAGTGCAGCACTGCTCGCTGATCTGGCATTTTAATCTACTTGTGAAACTATCCAGAGTGTTTGCTCAGCGTGTGGCCAAGTCCTGAAATATTTGCATGCTGCTATTGTCAGTACATCTCCTGACCCTTTGCAAAAAGGATGGCAGGAGGAGTGAATTTATAAGAATCTTCCACTGGCGAAGGTAGCAGGGCCGTTCCTGCTCACACACTGCTGCAGTTATCTCCCTGAGATCACCCTCGCCTGCTCGTCCAACCCGGTGCATGAGGTACTTTTAAACAATGCAGCTGTGGTTTATGTTCTCCAGGGCTACATATCCTCTTCAGTGACACACATTCCTGGCAGGTCAGCTGTAAAACACGCAGGATGTTGGCACCCGGCAGCCGCAGCCAGCCCAAGGCACTCTTTCCAGCCGGGAATGCCGGCGGTAGCTGCGGGCTGGCCCGGCCTCTGCAGCCCCTGCCCAGCTCCTCCCTGCGGGGACAGGTGGAGCAGGGGGAACAGGGGCCTCGTGTGAGCCAGGTGAGGGCCAGAGCTGTGTGAAGGGCTCCAAGAGCTGCTGCTCCTCCTCCAACCTTCTCCACCTCCTCCTTCTCCTTCTCTTTTCTGCAAATCACCTCCTTCAGCACTCAGCAGTGTTTGCAGAGCCCTGATGGACTGGGGCAGGAAGCCCTTGGCACCAGGATGAGCAGAGGCATGGAGCAGCTCCGCTAAAGGGAAAAGCTAGGCGAGCTGGGGTTGTCCAGCCTGGAGAAAGGAGGCTTTGAGGTGACCGCACTGTGCCCTTCCAGGACCTGAAGGAAACCCACAAGGGCTCGGAGTGACAGACTTCCTATAAGTTGGATATTAAAAAAAAGTTTTTCATGGAAAGAGTAATAAAGTACTGCAATGATCTGTCTGGGGAGGTGGTGGAGTCACCATCCCTGGATGTGTTTAAAACAAGACTGGATATGGCACTGGTGCCATGGTTTAGTTGAGGTGTCAGGGCTGGGTTGGACTCAATGATCTTGAAGTCTCTTCCAACCTGGTGACTCCGTGAATTCTGTGACAAGGGGGAATGGCTTCACACTGGCAGAGAGCAGGTTTAGACTGGATAAAGAGAACAAATTCTTCCCTGTGAGGGTGAGGGGGGGCAGGACCTGGCACAGGGTGCCCAGAGAAGCTGTGGCTGCCCCTGGATCCCTGGCAGTGTCCAAGGCCAGGTTGGACATTGGGGTTTTGAGCAGCCTGGGACAGTGGAAGGTGTCCCTGCACATGGCAGGGGTGGAATGAGAAGGGTTTTAAGGTCCTTCCCAATGCAAACCATTCTGGAATTCTGCTGTTCCATAAAGTTAAGAGCTGTTTTGGGTCACTGTGAGTCAGGTGTGCTCTGAGGGACTCTCGCTGCAGGGTTGTTTCTCTACAATCAAATCCCCAGCTTTTCCTCAGTCTCCCAACACCCTGGTGCCCAGTGAGCACTGGAGCTGGGTGCTGGGCACAGCCAGGCACTCAGGGGCAGGGCACTGGCATTTCCCTGCTCCCCTGGGAATTTTCACCTTCACCTGTGAGGAGGCACAAGCTCTGCCAGCCTGGCTGGGGTCCCACAGCCCCTCTCCCCAGGACAGAGCACCCTGATTATCATCTCTGTGGCTGATAATCTGTCCCTGGGTGTGTGGCTGCATCAGCTGCTTGTGCACATTGACCCAGCCCACTCTGCAGCAGCCATCTGGCCTCTCCATTTGTTTGTCTCACCACCTCAGTGTCAGCACAGATGATTTAATATATTTCCAGATCATTGATAAGGCGGTTGAATAGCCCAGGGCCCAGCCCTGACCCCCAGGGAGCTCTGTTTCCCCCCTCTGGATGTGGAGTTCCCACTGACAATTGCAGCTGGGACACCCCACAGTCAGCTTTTAATCTATTAAATATGGCCCGTGTTGACTGGCTATTGTTTTCTTCACCAAAATGTGGCAGTACCACGGCAATCACCCTGCAGGAGTCTGACTGTATTATAACACCAATATCATTTTATCAATCAGAACCGTGATTTCAGGAAAAAGGTGGGGCTTAGTTTGGCATGTTCTGTTTTCTGTAGGTCTGTGTGAGTTAGCTTCAATCGCGTTTCTCTCACCTAAATTTGTCTGTCTTTTGGAGGGGCCTGCCCAGAGATGATGCCCAACCCCTCCAGTGCCTGATTCAGCCAAATAAACACTGGTGAACAGATTTCTTCTGCAGCTGCTGCCTGCTCTGGTGCATCCATCCCAGGTCCATCACAACCCACAGCCTCCCCAGAGCCAATACTACTCTCTTCACACTGACAGAAGTTGCTGCTCCTTCGCTCAGGTTTGCAGCCCACACCTTGTCCTCAGCTCTTGGCTTTCCTTATCAGCTTTCTACACCTTCTCACTTCCCATTCATTATTATCAGTTTCCACTTTCTTAAGTTATATATGATTTTCTTATTTTTCACTGTTGTCTTCTCTTCCCTCACGAGCCAGAGTTGTCTATTTTTTTAACCAATGTTGCCTTCTTTCTCAATTGTGGGATTGTGGTTTTGGGGCAACGTGTAAAATGTTTTTCAACAATTCCCACTTAGCATTCACATTTTTCTGATTAAATTCCTTCTCCCAATTGATTTGGTTCATAATTGTTTCCAGCTCTGTGAAACGGAATCGTGTTAGCATTAAGTGGATGTATTTTCAGAACAGAGCTTCACTTTAAATATTCCCTTTATTGTCATTTTGCTTTTCGGTTAAATAAACTAAAGCACTCTTAGAGACTTTTGGCGTGCATTCTAGGGTCACAGAACTGGGAAATGGAAATTGTTCCTGAGAAACGTTGTTTTCATGAAATGCTTTTTGTCAACATATATATTAATTTGAATAAACCAAGGCTTGTCTGAAATCCGGCAGCTTTAAATGGCATCATCCCTCCTTTGGCAACTGAAAACTGAGACATCGGGTCCAATTTTTTTTTTTTTTTCTGATTCTCCAAGTTTCCCCAACATTTTGCATTTGGCAGTTAAAATTAGAAATTTTTCACTCACTTTGAGGTTTTTCAGATTTCATTGGAAATATAATTTCTCCTCTTTTTTGTTTGTTTGTTTGTTTTTGTTATTGTTGTTTTTGTAGGAAAATTAAATTTCTCTTTGAAATTATTAATTTGATGTCCAAAATACCACATTTCATTGACAAGCATTTGATCAAGCAGGGTGACTTGTTCTGGGGAGGATGCCCCCAGCTGGAATGTCTCCTGTGGGTCACCCAGCTGGTGGCTGGACTCCTCTGAACCACACACAGCTCCCACCCCTCACTCCCAGTCCTGAGGAAGGAAGGGAGGAAGGAAGGGAGGGAGGAAGGGAGGAAGGAAGGAAGGAAGGAAGGAAGGAAGGAAGGAAGGAAGGAAGGAAGGAAGGAAGGAAGGAAGGAAGGAAGGAAGGGAGGGAGGGAGGGAGGAAGGGAGGAAGGGAGGAAGGAAAAGGCAGAGACATGACAAGGCAGGTGGCTGCAGATACATCTGGACAGGCAGTCCCCCACCCAAAACCCACAGAAAACTGTGGGGAGCAGGAGAGAGGACTGGTCACTGACACCATGGTTTGGATCTCTGCTGATGCCCAGATTTCCAGGTGAGCAGAGGAGGAGATCTCAGCACAAGCCCTGCCTGTGCAGGAGCCTGTGGCTGTGGGAGCCTTTGTGAGCTGCACACTTTCCTGCTGGCTCAGACACCTCAGGCACTGCCTCTGGACGGAGGATTGCAGGAGTTAATGTGCCTTGTTCTCATGAGTCACTTCTTCATTCACACATTAGAGATCTGCAGAACCATTTATTGGCTTTTAAGGACAGAAGGGATCATTTCTGATCTCTGCACAGCAGGCCAGGGATGGTTCTTGCATCCTGTCTGCCATGTCTGGTCAACAGAAAGCATTTATTTTACAATGAGGTGCCCAGTCTTGAGTTAAAGCCTTTCTGCTGAAAGCAAATCTGCTGCATCCCCAGCCAAGCTGGGTCAATGGTGCTGTGTGTTGAAAGTGCAGTGCATATTTCTGTGCAGAACCTGGGCTCTGCCTGCCAGAGGAAGCAGCACTCTGCCAGAGAGGGCTCCCTCCCACGCTGCAGGGGCTGCATCACTGGAGACGCTCCCACTTGCCTGCAGAAAATAAAGCCCAATATTCCTAGGATTGCTTCTAGTTTTCTCCACATCTTTCAAGCTCCTTTAACGCTCCCAGAGCCCAAGGCAGCCCAGACGGGCTTCTCCTCCAGCTCCCATCCTTCTCTTCTGCTTCCTCCCCTGAGAGACCTACAAGATGTACACACACTTCTAAGGGCAGGATTTCTTTGAGGATGCTTCCTCATGGCTTCTCTGCCCCAGTCCCTGCCTGGGAGATTTGATTGACCTGTCCACTATGGACATTCCTTCCTCAGCCACCTGGTCAAGTGTTGTTGTCCCCACCATTGTCCCTGGGCTCAGCAGCAGTGGGGCTCCCAGCCCTGGTGGTGGACAGACTTGAGGGATCCTCTCACATTGGCCACTTCCTCTGATGCCTTAAGTTTGATCTTCCATGTATTTCAGGTTCTGTGCTGCCCAGGGGTGCAGCTCTGAGCTCACAGTCAGTGTCACTCAGCTCTGCA
>JBBMKD010000054.1:9999893-10026207 GCA_037834095.1 Argya squamiceps | reverse complement strand
TCCCACGGGCCAGCTTTTCCACGGGCCAGCCTTCCCACGGGCCAGCCTTTCCATGGGCCAGCCTTTCCACGGGCCAGCCTTTCCACGGGCCAGCCTTTCCATGGGCCAGCCTTTCCACGGGCCAGCCTTTCCACGGCCAGCCTTTCCATGGGCCGGCCTTTCCATGGGCCAGACCTTCCCACGGGCCAGCACACCCTGCTGGGTGCACGGAGCTGGGAACGAGCTTCCCAGCTCACCCCTGGCTCCTGGGGACAGCTCAGTGCAGCCCCTGGCAGGAGGCAGTGATGGCCACCCTTGGGGCATGTAAAAACCCAGTGATGGCCACCCTTGGGCCATGTGGAAACCCTCGGTCCTGCTGCTCCACCAAGGGCTGCTGGAGGTTGAAGGTGGTTGTCCAGAGCAGCCAGGGGTGTGACCAACAGGCCCTTCTGGTCATTAAAGGCACCTGGGCAGAGCGGGGTGACCACCAGGCTCATTTGGAACTGTGTGTATCCTTAGCATTGGCCAGGTCTTTTAGGATTTCAACCAGGAATTTCTTTTGCTTAAATGGCTGTTTGGGGAGTGAATACTCCTGTCTTGTATTTTACTCTGAATTATTGGGATGTACTTTCAGTACTGCAGCACAGTGTGGCTTTTGTCTGATTTTTGTACTGATTAAAAAAAAAATCTCCTTGGAACATTAAAAAAAGAAAGGTGAAGGGAATGTTCCTCCAGCAGGACATCTCCATGTGCTGATCTAACTTTCTGAAGCTAAGAGTACCAAGCTTGCAATTCCAAAACAAGAGTGAATATGCCAATTTCATTGATCCCCAGCACAGAGCAGCTCCCACACAGCCTGAATGGCGGCGAGGAGGAGATGGGCATGGGCAGGACCTGGACTTTGCATAGGATGTGTCCTGCTGGAGGGCTGTTCTTCTCACACGGGGTCAAAGAGCATGGCCTGGAGTGAAATGTCCCCAGGAGGTGTCTCTGGCTCGGTTTGGCATCCTGGTGCAATGAATGGCTGGGAAAACCAGACGGGAGGAGAGGTTTCAGCAGTCAGCTCCAGTGGACCTGTCGCTGCCAAACTTATCCCCATAAAAAAAGAGTCTCAGTGCTCCAGATCTGATACCAGCCCTGGATGTGTGGCTGGGAGCCAGGCATCTCTCAGGGCTGGCCTGAGCAGAGCTGAGAGCTGGGGGGAAAGGGCGAAGGGAGAAACCCCACCTGAACTGGCAGAGGGTCTGCAGAGACTCAAGTGACAAATGTGGCTGAGTATCAGTGAGGGCTTCCAGGATAAACTCACACTGAGAGAGCAAATAGTCACTGCTGGGGTTGGAGATCAGTGGAGGAGGCCAAAGACTCTCCAGAGCCTCAGAGTTTGCCACAGATCCCAAATCTTTTCTGGCAGAGACTCACCTGAAAGGGAGGGAGCTGTGAGGGAGGGAGGTGGACACTGGTTGAGATATGGAACAGTGTCTGTTGTTGATGGCCAAACCCTCACACGGGTCCTGGCCAGGCAGTCCCTGAGCAATTAGAAGAAGTGATGTGTCCTGTCTGTAAAGCAAGAGGACTGGCAAGAAGGCAAAAATTAAGAGAAGACAAGGAGTTAGGTGCTGACACCTTCAAAACTCACGATTTAAAGGCCAATTCTGGTTTTCAAGGCTGGTCCAAAACTGGCCTGAGGGAAGACTGGCCCTGCCAAGGCTGGGACTTCCTGGCTGTTGTTTCCAGCGACCATCAGAGCTGTCTCCAGCCCAGGCACTGCTGCTGACAGGGCTGCTTTCAGTGAGGTGAGGAAAATATAAACCAGATCTGGTGTCCACACCCAAGAGGCAAAACCTTGCAGGTCATTGCAGCATGGGCAGTCTTGGGGACTCAAACACATTTTTGCTTCCAGAAATGTCACACTGGGAGTTCTGTAGGTTTATAGATCCCATGATGGGGGCCAATCTCTTCCTGGATGCATCTGGGCACCCCATACAAGTTACATCCTTAATTCCTGAGGGACATGAGGATGTTTCTGCAGGATTTGCGGTGGTTCCCTGAGGATCCCAAATTTCCAGCTGCTCCCCAGCCCCATATCCTGGTCAGTTTTCCATCAGAATGCTGCACCTACTCTGCTTCCTCACCAGGCTTTTCCTTGCCCCCTCCCCTCTTGTGCCCAGAGCTGCAGAGGTGGGAAGGGAAGGGAATCCTGGTGGCTGAGCAGAGGAGAAGGAAGGAGGACAGCATCAAACATGCTGTCAGGGGTCGGAGTTTGCCTGTTTCCCCCTGCTCTCCTGCCTCTCAGTCCCTGGAGAGCAGAACCATTGCTCCTCCTGCATTATCAGCAGCATTTTGCCTTTTCCTGAAGGTTGGGGCCATGGGAAAGCTGTATGTTAGGAAGAGGCAGGCTGAAACAAGGAATGGGATGAGGGACTTGCCACTGAGCTGATGTACATTTGCCATCTTTGTGTAGTGCAGATCATCAGGGAGGTTTGGAGTCTACCCTGAGATTCCCATTGCTGCCCACAAGGCGTCTTGGGAATAACCTGTACTCTGCCTGGAGCTCTTCTGCCTCATTCCTTGGAGCTGTTGTTCCTTCTCAGCCTAGGATGAATTGACTGTGGCCCCAGCAGCCTCTCTGGTTCTGGCAGTGCAGCTCCTGTCCAGCAGTAACTCCAGCAGGAATTGTGAGGTGCTGCAGGACGTTGAGCCATCCATTATTGCAGATCTTTGCCTTCCCCCCTGACTGAGGTGGCTGCAGCACCGAGGGCTGGAATTGCCATCTCGGGGGTGTTTGTCAGAGCACGTCACACCTCGGGCACGGTCCCTTATCTCCTCTCACTTATTTGGTTTCCCGTGTCCACCCAGAGCTGATTTACGGTGCCTCCCCTGGCCCTGGGGGGCGTTGGGCACGAGCTGTGGTTAAGAATAGCTCTCAAGCTGTCAAGATAATCCTGCACTCAGCTGAAATGGATCCGCATCAGCTCGAGCCAGGAACCACAAGGGACCTCCTGTGATTTCAGTGGGGTTTCAGCTTTCTCTGTTCCTCCCTCAGGCTGGCCCAGAACAGGGTGTGTTGGGAAGAGGAGATGACTTTTCAAGGGCCATCACATCCAGGAGGTGATGCAGAAGCTACCTGAGCCTCCCTGAAATGCTTTTTTTCCATCCCACCTCTCTGTGAGCTCTCCTGGCCAGCACCACTTGGCGCCTGGCAGAGCATCAGTGCTGTGTCTGCAGAGTGCTCTGGGGCTTTACAGCACCCTGATCACTGTGTTGCTTCTCCTCCCTCCACCAGCCTCATTTTTGCAGACCACCTTTTCCCCTGCTCTCTGGACAGTATTTGCCTGGGAGTGGCAGAGTAAACTTTGCCCTGTGACAAAACCCCCCCTGGATCCCATCAAGTGCTGTTCACTCCTACTTGGCACATCCCATCAGGGTCCTGCTGCAGATCCCAGACCTTTCTGAGCTGCCTGGTGTTGTGCTTTCCTGAGAGATGTGGGAATACACTTTCTCTTCCTTGTGCCAGGGAAGAGCCTTCACTCATGACTGGTGTGTGCTGCGTGACCTCCCCTCAGCTTGGGAAAGACTTGCCACACCATTTTTAGGTGTAATTTTCACCATTTAGGGTGAACAGTGCCCCCCTGAAAACGTGATCACAGCCCAGGGGTTCCTGCCACATGCCCCAGAGTGGTTCACCTCTCTCCGTGTTTTCTCCCTGGCTTGTTTTTGAATCCTTTCTGCAACGATTCAGCTGAGGTAGGTGGTCCAGAGCCAGGACTGAATTCACAGAATCGCAGAATGATTAGGTTGGAAGAGACCTCCAGAATCATCGAGTCCAGCCCGTATTTAGGGCTGTGTGAGCTGCAGGATGCTGGGGAATTGCTGGAGGAGGCTGATGGAAGCAGCAGAGTGGGGACTGCACTGCCCAGCCCTCCTGCCTCCCCCGGCTGGTGTCACCCCGAGGGGCCCAGCACAGGTCTGTGCTGGGGCAC
The DNA here is from genome assembly GCA_037834095.1 of Argya squamiceps. Lineage (NCBI taxonomy): Eukaryota > Metazoa > Chordata > Aves > Passeriformes > Leiothrichidae > Argya > Argya squamiceps. The sequence continues at coordinate 10,022,248 of JBBMKD010000054.1, read as the reverse complement.
AGCTCGTGCAGGGGCACTGGCAGAGCTCTGCCCCTGGGCCAGAAGCTGCTGGCACTCATCTGCCCCATCAGGAACCCCAGGGAGCCACGGTCCCACTCCTGCATGGGGCTCCTGGAGCTGCAGCACGCGTGGGCAGGGTTCCCTCAGGAGGTTTGCAGGCGTGGTGGCTCCAAGATGCTCGTGATGATTTCCAGGATGAGGGGTGTCAGTGCTACTGAGCAGAGTGAAGAGTGCTGCAGGCACAGTTCTTCCACCAAGCACCCACGCTGGGCTGCACCCTCTGCAGACTCTCTGAGTTTTCAGAGAGGAGGTGTCTGGTGCACTCAGCAGCTTCCTTCCCCTCCTAACTGGGAGATGACTGGAAGATCAGCATCCAGCTGAGGTGATCTCTGAGCTCACAAACATCACTGGGCTCTCATACAGTTTGGGCAGACCACCAACACCAGAACTGAGATCCAGGTAGTTCCCTGCCTCCCACAACCCAGCCTCAGGGAGAGGGCCAGCAGGAAAGCTGAGATCTCCAAAGCTGCAGGACACACTTTTGCCTGGTTCTGAACATCAGGTCCATGGGAAGGAGCTGTGAAGAGCCTTTCTTCTGTGCCCTTTTATTGCAGCCTCGGGCTGAGGTGTCCTGCAGTTCGTGTGGCACCATGGCTGTGTCCTGCAGCTGTTGAGGGTCTTGATGGCAGTGGGTGTTCCCGGAGCACAGGGGTAGAAGGAGACCATCCGTGGGAAGGTTAAGAGGAGTTGCCTCCCCAGGGAAAGCAAACCCAAATGTATCAGGCGACTGAAGGGTGCATTTCTGAGAGTGGTTTTCCAGCCCTGTGGTCAGGCTGTGCTGTGAGCCAAGCCAGGCCACATCCACAAGGGCTTGGCCACCCACCCTCAGGACACGCACTTCCATCAGACTGCAGTGTCGTTAGGCTGCCACGGGCTTCCAGAGTTTCCCTTGTTCCTGGAAAGATGCTGTGCTGTACTAATTAGTGGGAACATTTGGAATCGACGTCGTTTGCGAGTCCTGCTGCTCGTGCCAGTCCCCATTTCTCTGCTTGATTTAGGGAGGGGGTATTCTAAAGAACAGCCTCTTCTCCCTGCCTGGAGCAGCTAAAGGCACCGAGGCAGAGTTGCATAACCCAGTGCTGCTGCTTGTGTACATGCTTGAGAAGAAACAGCCACGGAAAAATCCTGTAACATTCCTGGGCTGGTCCAGCTCCTGGTATCAAAGAGTTTCCTGCTGTGCTTTCACCTTTGAATCTTAATCCAAAGGCTTTGGAGGAGTGGGGAGAGAGGCTGGGCAAGGCAGCAGAAGACCCTTGTGCTGAGAAGAGAGTGGGTAAAAGCTGAGTCACACTGTCCTCCAGAGGTGCAAGAGATCCCTGGTTCAGTGTCCCTGACAGGAGGAAATCTCTCTCTCCCCTGGGGTGAGCTGGGCTGTGGGTGCTGGTTGCAGTCAGCAGATATTGCTGCTCCCCCTGGTTCCCTGGGGAGCACCCACAGCTCTGGCTCCCCATGTTCCCTGTGACCCTTCTCTCATTCAGCAGCCAAAGGCATCTCTGGAGAGGTGTCCCCCAAACCAGCTTTTAGATCACAACACATTTCCACCCTAACCTATCCATTACTGAACCCCTCCTGGCCTGTGAGCTCCCAGCCCAGGCACAGCTGGGTGGATCAGCTTGTAGTTCAAAACAAGCAATTTTGTTTTCTCGTGTGCCCCTCTGCTGTGTGACTGATGGCTGGGTTTTCCAGGGAAACAGCAGCACGTGGAGACAAAGAGCAGATCTTTTTCCTTCCTGGCCTGGGCTTGTAGGATCCAAACTGTTAGTGCCTGGGGGAGGTGGTGAGGTGCCCTCTTCCCACCATGGGCATATTTTGCTCACCTCCTCCTCCTGTGACAGCCCATTTTTCTGGAAAGATCTGGGCAGGGAAACCTGAGCAGAGCAGAGCTGAGATTTCTCACCCTGTCCCTTGAAGAGGTGCCTTTTCCTGCTGGTGTGTGGGCGGGGAAGGGAAGCAGAATGGATCTTCACAGGGTGGGTGTGAGAGTGGAGAACACAGTGTCAGTTCTGCACCAGCCCCAGGCTGCACTCAGCCACCAGCAGCCAGGTCCTCCTGCCACCCCCAGGGCAGGGAAGTGCCCACCTCCCCTCCTGCACAGCTCTGGCTGGCCAGGAGAGGAAGGAGGGCTCTTCCCAGGCTGGCATGGGGGAGTTTGGAGGGGTGGCTGGTGCCCAGCACAAAGCCTCCTCTGCTCTGGGAAGCTGTGCTGCCTCTGCTAGTCCTGAGCCTTTCAAAGGCAGCCACAGGCTTGTCTGCAGGCTTGCCCATGGCACAGGTTTGATGTACCTGCCTGCCCTGGGGAGAATCACAGGATTTCTAGGTTGGATGGGACCTTCAAGATCATCCAGTCCAACTCATGCCCCAACAGTGTCACTCCATGACACTGAGTGCCACATCCAGTCTTTCTTTAAACATATCCAGGGATGGTGACTCCACCACCCTGGGCAGCCCCTTCCAGTACTTTACCAGAACCACCTGGTCAGATCAGCACTTTGTTCTTAGTTCCCTGCCTGGCACGAGGGCTCTGGGGGTGGTAAAGGACAGCCTTGTGCTGGGGACACTTCCCCTGAAGCAGCAGTGTGAGGTGGTCCTGCCTGTGGGGGCTGTGGACCCTGCACTGTGGCAAAGCATGGGTGCAGAGAGCCCAGGGACATGAAGCACAGTAATGTCTTGGGACCCTCTTCCTCCTCACCCTCAGCTGGCTCAGCAGCCCTTCCAGGGCCAGGAAGAGGTGAGGTGTGTGCCTGCTGCCCACAGGAAGGTCAGACTTCCCATGACATGACTCCACAGCCAAAGTGATCCATGCATGTCCCTCTCCCTCCCCAGAAAAGGTGAACAAATGTGGGACAGGATTGTCACTAAGGGTGACTCTGGCCCATGAGTGTGAAACAAGCCAGGAAGGAATGGGGCAGTCTCCTGCTCTCTGCCATCCCTGGCTCATCTCTGCACTGTCTGCAAGGGCTGCCTTCCCTTACAAGCTGCACAGACGTGTCCAGGGGCCTTCCAGCCCACAAGTTAATCCTCTGAGAGCCTGACACTGAGCACAGGGTGTGCTTCAGATGGAAACCCTGCTCAGTGGTGGCTGACAGAGCATTGCCCCACAGCAGCTCCCACACCTGCTGACGTGCCAGGGTGTGTAAGGGAATCCACAGCACATCCATGAACCCACATCCCTGCTGGATTGAGTAGGTGTGAGAAAGGTTCACTCATGTGCTCAGCTCCATGCCCAGCTCATGGGGATGAAGTGACACTTCTCCTAAAGCAGAGCCCATTCCTTGGAGAGCAGAGATGGCTGTTTATTGCCTCGTACCTTGAGTGTGACATTTGGACATTGCCAGCCCTCGGCCCAGAGCAGCACCTTGGCTCAATTGTATAGATTCACTTTATGACTCACCCTGCAACTTGATGCATTGTGTCCAGATAAAAGATACTTTATCCCTATGATAAAAACGGACAAAGATGATGTCAAAATAAAAGAATGTTTTCTCATCCGAATAAAAGTCGGAGCTGCTGTTCTTGGGGTTATTTTGCTTGAAAACCTCCAGAGAAAGCAAGACTTTGAGTTTTTACCATTTATAGTTAGTTTCAGAAAATTCAGCATGCAAAGTTTGCTATCTGCCTTCCTCCCCTGGTTTGGAGAGGAGTGTCTCTGTGCTGGTTGCCTGGGACCCTGCTCTTACAGTCGGGGACGTGGGGGAATGTGATGGATGCACCCAAAAACCCCAGGAACACTCCTTGGGCAGGGAGGGGCTGCTCTGTGCTCACAGCCTCCTGCCAGGACAGCTGTCCCACGTGTGGGCACCTGGGGGACCTGCAGTCACAGTCTCCAAGGGCTCATCCCACTAATGAGGGACTGTCCCTGCCCGTGCCACCACCACCAGTCTGGGCATTCCTGCAGTGGGATCACGGCCAAGCACCAGGGCAGTGGGCTGAGGGACAGGGAGGGCCCAAGCCCTGGGGGAGCTTTGTCTTCCTGGCTGTGTTTCATTGAGTAGGGGTTTAATTTTAGCAAACAATGCCAATTAGAGAGGGATTGTTCGATGGCTGTGTCTCAGTGGAGAGCAAGAGCTGCTGGCAGGGCTCTGAAGGACCCCATCTGTGCAGGGACCCTCCCGGGACAGGGGAGGGCACAGCTGAGCTCTGCTCTGTGGCTGCTTCAGCTGCTGCTGCTCCTGCTGCTCTGAGGTCGCCATCCCTGCTCCTGGAGCTCACCGAATGTCACTGTGGTCTCCTGGGGCAGTGTTCTCTGGAGACACTCAGCCCAGAATTCACAGAATCACAGAATCACCAGGTTGGAAGGGACCTCCAAGGTCATCAAGTCCAACCCAGCCCTGACACCTCAACTAAACCATGGTACCAGTGCCACATCCAGTCTTGTTTTAAACACATCCAGGGATGGTGACTCCACCACCTCCCTGATCAGATCATTCCAGTACTTTATTATTCTTTCTGTGAAAAACTCTTTCCTAATATCCAACCTGTATTTCCCTTGGCACAGCTTGAGGCTGTGTCCTCTCCTTCTGTCAGTTGCTGCCTGGAGAAAGAGACCAACCCCACCTGAGCACAGCCACCTTTCAGGGAGTTGTAGAGAGTGATAAGGTCACCCCTGAGTCTCCTTTTCTCCAGGATAAACAACCCCAGCTCCCTCAGCTTTTCCTCACAGGGTTTGTGTTCCCAGCCCCTCACCAGCCTTGTTGCCCTAACCCTAGAAGTTGTAGCTGCCTTCACTCCCAGGTCTCAAAAAAGCCTGTGCCTCTGCCCACCCATGTTTGCTGCAGCTGGGGAGGGTTTTGGTGTGGCTGAAGGGCCAGAGAGGGGTGGGCAGATCCCTCTGCTCTAGAGAGGGGCACTGCAGCAGCAGGACTGGCAAAGTGCAGAAAAAACAAGCACGAGTAGGAATCATGTATGGGAGCATCCTTTGTCAATTCTCATTTCAGAGCTGAATCGATCCCATTGCTTCAGTTAAACTGTTCTTATAAATGCACTTAAATGTTTTCTGGAGAAGGATCATGGATCACCCACACCCTGAGTGAATGCAACCATCAGACTGTGCCAAGGGGAAATGCTCCATGGGAGCCTCAGGGTGAAAGTTCCAATCTTGGGGTACCCACAATTTGTTGCCTTTGGTATTTCTCTGGCTGCAAAGAAAGTTCAGGCCTTTCAATACAATCATTAAATTTGTGACCTTCAGCCTGAATGTGTCCTTCAGAGAGTGCCCTGGAGAGAGTGTGGAGATAAATGTGTTAGGACTGGTGCTAGTGAGAAGCCCTCAGAGAAGGTGAGGTTTTCTGGATGTGCCAGGACACGGGGCCCATCCTGAGGGCAAGCAGACAGTCACTCTTGCTGGCCCAAGGAATCTAAATCCCACTGCTCACTGTGCGTGGGGATCTGTGCCCCGCCTGCAGCTAATTTGCCAATGAAGCAACTTGTAATAAAAGGTGAAGAGAGACCACAAGAGGGAAAGGAACAGAATGACAGAGATGTTGAACTGCCTCATTTTGGAAATGAAAGAGCCTGTTGGCAATGGCAGAGCTTCACATGCTGAGCTGGAATCGCAGCCCAGGGAAAAAGGGAATGGATTAAACAGAACAAGAACTGAGGGACTCTAAATGCTGTCTTCAACATTTCAGTAGGGGCCTCATAAATCTAGACAATTATGAGATGCACTTAGAGAAGCCCAGCACTATTATGTTGGGGCAGGAGGGCAACTCTTTGGGAACAAAGAGTTTCCAAGAAGCTCTGGCATGAGGACATCCCAGAGCAATGTGACCTGGGTGACTCTTTAGTACCTGGAAGGGGAAGGCTGGATGAATGGAGCAGGCTGGAAACACCACGTCCATTAACTCCTCCAACACAGGACAAGACAAATGTTCCTTGGCTTCAGCCTCTTTCCTTTTTTGGATGCTCTGAATCCCGAGTAGCCAGTCCTGGAGTCCCTTCTGGGTGTTGAGGTGACTTGTGAGAGGAGGCTCAGGGTGAGCCCCTCCAGGCAGCTGAACTCATGTTCTTGGTGCTGACTGATTTTGGTTTTTTTGGTTGATTTTCCACCACACTGCACGGGCTCTGCAGGAGGGAGCAGTGCCTGCCTGCCTTGCCCCGTTGTACAGGAGCCTTTAAAGCAAAAACGTGAAGAAACATGTTTTAACGCCCAGTTCCGTGCTCTTTTCCCCTCAGACTGCAGCAAGAAAGAGCCTTTTCAGTGTGTCAGAGCACTGATGTGAGAGATGTGGCCCCGTGGCAGGGGCTCAGCACCCAGAGCTGCCTGGGACAGGGAGGATTTTCCTGTGTGTGGTGGCTCCAGGCTCTGTGTGGGACACCTGTACTGCTGCTGCTGCTGCTGCAGGGCTCAGGGGGCCTGACCCCACACCGGCCCCAGGGAGGGGAGCACAGCCTCGGTGCAGGTGTGGGGCTGCCCCTGCCCCACTCCAGCAATGGTGTGCTTTGCCCCCACGTCCCCTCCCAGCCTCGTCCAGCAGAAAGGCAGCACTGCCCACGGTGTCTCCTCACCCGGAGGAGGGGGTTTGGCACTCTCACAGCTCACAGAATGTGAGCAGGGGAGGAAGGCTGTGCTGAGGGGGAGGCTCTGGACAGCGAGGTGCTCAGGCTGGCATCATGGACAGCACTGTTTTGGGGGTACAGTGAGGTGGGCAGCCCCTGGGCAGCACCATCGCTCCCAGTGCCCAGGAGAAGGAGGGTGAGTTGTGCCCTTTGTTGGCTCCTGCAGTGTCACTGGGTGAAATGGGCAGGGAAACCCTCAGAGCTCCCCGGAGAGGGCTGGCAGAGCAGGGACTGCTCGTGCCCAGGCTCCCCACAGAGCCCCAGCCCTGCCCTGCAGCACTGACAGCGCCCACAGCAGGCACAGCACAGACCCCTGTGAGTGAGGATGTGTTCGCCACCTCCTCCTGCCTCTGTGAGCTCACTGTTCTTGACATCTCCTTTACTGATCACCTCCTCAGTGCGGGCCAGACACAGCCCTGGCTGCCAGGAGGAGCTCAGCTCTGGGCTGCTCTGGATGTGTGTGAATGTCCAGAGCTTCCCCATTCCCAGCCTCGTCATGCAGGCAGAGAGGATAAAGAAAAAGCTCAGCGGGCACTGGCTGGGGAGGAGAGCATTTCCCTGCCTCCCTTCTGGGGAAGGTGAATGAGCCAACCACAGCAGAGGCCATTCATGATGTGGATGTGGGCCAGGGGCAGCTGATGGGGTCACAGTGCCCTGTCTGACCCCAGCCCAGGCTGGGCATGGTGGCAGGCACAGCCCCTTGGCCAGGAGCTGCTGGGAGGGATGGGCTGTGTCTCTGCACGCGCCTCGCTCACACCCCTGCTCCAAGAGCAAATCCAGAGGTATTTTATCCTCTGTACATTTGTTTAAGGAAGTTTAAAAGCAAATTTGGCCCCTGCCTTTGAATCCTTGCTCCTATAAATTCAAACACCTTGGACAGAGCATGTCTGTGCAGTCTTACATGTGACATTTAGCTAAAACCACTTACAAACAACTTGCATTGCAAGTTTATTCATTCCCCACAGAATGTTGGCTCCACTGAGTGTCTCACGAGCCATCTGCTGTGGGCGAGCTGCTTATCTTTGCTATCAGAGCCCTCTTCTAAATATTATGACCAAACAGAATTCCAAGAACAACATCCATCCCGCTGCACTGCAAATGCGCAAAGCCGATAAACTGTTTATATATCACCAGCTAAATAAGTTGGGTTTATCTGGAAGGCTTTGCAGAAGAAAGTCTCTTGGGGTGCTCAGGAAGAGTGCATTTTACAGGTGGTGCTGTGAGTGGGGAGGTCATCGGGGCTGCCCTGGGCCTGCCACCCCTGCCTGAGTCAGCCCAAGGACGCCCATGGTGACACAGGGATGGGAGCCCACCAAGGCCAACAGTCCCTCCCCAAAAATGAACCCAGGGCCTGATCAGCTGTGGTGCAACAGTGGTTGAGCATCAGCTCCTTGCCCAAACTCAGGGCAGTTGGGGCTGGGCTGAGCCACCTGCCCCATCCCCAGCAGTGGAGGAAGAGCTCCCAGGCCCTGATTCCTGGGATGCCAGCGTGTCTGCCTGCTGCTTCTGTGGTTCTCCTGCCCACACCTGGCCCCTGCAGCTCCAGGGTGCCCTTGGCCTGTCCTGCTGGATCACCTTCTCAGCTTGGGAGGAGCTGTGTAACCCCCATGGCTGGGACAGCAGGGCCAGCTCACCCTGGCGCCTGGGACAGTGCCCAGAGCCCTAACCCCAGTGCCCCAGCATAAATTATCTAAAGCCTTGTGAAATCCACCCAAAGTGTCCCAGCCCTTCCCAGCCCAAATTGGGTATCACAGGCTGTGTTTATTCTTCCACACTGGGTTCTGCTCGTTGCCTTTTGGTGTCAAGAAACCTTGGGACAAGGCCATGAGCAGAGGTCAGTGTGGGCTGGCACAGCAGACCCCGGCCATCCCAGCAGATGGAGAGCATTTATTTTCCCTGGGGGACCTCATATTTAAGGACATTTTGTCTGCTGGCTGCCAGCAAGCACATCTCACAGCTCTGGCCCCGGCTGCCCTCTCCAGGGGCCGGCACAGCAGGGTGGGGCACGGCCAGCCAGGCTGAGCACAGCTCCTGTGCTGACCCCAGGGGTGGGAGCAGTGAAAAGAGGGTCTGTGGCACTGAACACCAGCAGGTCTGTCCACTGCCAGCTGCTGTGTGCCATTTTAGGACCATGGGGAGTGAGGAACTGTGCCTGGGGTGGGGAGCTGGTGGCCTCAATAAACCCCAGGCCAAAGCCATAAATAAATCCCTGCTGCAGCTCAGCCTGGCAGGAGGAAGAGGAGCAGGAGTGGGGAGTGGGACTTTATCAGGATCCTGAAGCAGAGCAGGTGACTCTGGGGCAGAGCAGGGCTATGAATGGGTCAGTGCTCAGCCAGAGTGCCAGTGCTGCTCCACTGAGCCAGCAGTGGAGTGTTCCTTTTGCTAATGCTTGCAGAGGATCAAAACCCCTGCAGAGGTGGAGACAGGGAAGCTGTAGGGAGCCAGACTGGGTCCCATGGCTCATCCAGAGAAGATTCATCATGCAGGAGCTGAAGTTCTGTCCCTGTGGCACAGAGGGCAGGGACTGAGGAGGGATAAAGCCAGAAGGAGAGCTGAGAGGAAAGCTGCACAAATGCCAGGTGTGCCAGGGCTGGGGAAGAGCAATGCTATGGGGAAGAGCAGTTCTGTGAGGTGGGACTGAGCTCTTCTGGGGTGTCCAGGCCTCTCTGCCAGCACAGCCACTGTTGGTGGCACTTTGGGGTCATCGTTGCATTTTGCCACTCCTCACTGAGGCCAAGTTCCCCTCGGGTCACTTCTCGTCAGCTCTGCAGGGGCTCTGGCCACACAATGTCCATCTGGAGCTTCCCTGCAGGAAACAAGTTATTCCCAACCCACCTGCTGCTGCAGTGGGCACTCACCCTGCCATGACCAGACCCTGTGGAAACTCCTTCCCCAGGGGAGAATCTGTCCTTTTCCAGGCTCCCTGCCATCAGGGTGGGGATGTTTCCCTAAGCAAACCTCCAGCACACAAAGGCACTCCTTGTCCTGGAGGTTCAGCCTGGCTCCGAGCCCCATCGCTCAGCATATCTTGTATATATGAAGCAACTCCTTTGCATAAAGATATGGAGTTTATTAGGAGACATTGGAGCTTAGGAGCTGTCAGGAGTTGAAGTCAATTCTGTTTCTGACACGCAAAGAGCCTTTTATAGGCTGGAATGGGCACTGTACCGGGGCTGGTGCCTCTCCTTGGCTCGCTCGCCCCTGGCTGGAGCCTGATTCTGCCCCTGCCTCTGCTTTGGGTCCAGTCCCCATCCCTTGCCATGAGAGACAGCACCACAAATCTAAGGAATCTCTTGAGCTGAACTCATTTAAACACACCCACAGGCAGACTGTGCTCCCCCAGGCTCTCCTGCTCCCCAACACGCTGACTGAGCTTTGTCTCCTCTCCTGGAAGCTCAAGGAGGTGACAGGAGCCCCTGAGCTTCAGGGACACTGACCTCTGCCTGCTCTTCCCTGAAGCTCCAGGAGTGCAGGAGCAGCTCCTCTGCTGGGGCTCCTGGCAGACCTGCCAGGGCTTTCACATTCCCTTGGCTGCTCAATAGAGCTTCAAGGAGTCAAATATTGGGCATTTTTCTGTCACAACCTCTCCTCAGCCTCTCAGTCACTCTTACCACAAGCAGTATTTTGTGTTTTCCCATGACTTCTGTCTATCAGAGAGGGTTTTTGTCTCTCTTAGGTCTCTTGTCCTGGTGTCATCCCCAGGCTCCTCAGTCCCTTCAGCCACGCTACGTCCTTGCACAATGCAGGTGTCCCTCCTTTTCCATCCTCTTCCTGGTCTGGCCTTGCTATGAAAAACTAACAAGTGACTTTTACGAATTTTGTGGTCAGAAGATTCCTTTCCTGGCCCTCTCCCAGGGAACACCTGGGGTTGCTCTGTTTCTACAGAAGCACTGGCCATGAGTTTCAGTGGTGAATCCCATCCAGGAGCAGTTTGGGCAAGGAGCTCACTCACGCCCAGGGTTCCAAGCTTAGCTTTCCCTCTGGATCCAGCTGCCCAGGTGTGCCCCAGCTCCTGACTGCTGCAGATGATCTGTCACCTCTTCCCAGCTGCTGGAGGTGGGAGCATGTCCAGGCATGTCCTCCAAGCCCTGGGAAAGCCATGGAATTTTTAAAATCTGAAAAGTGGGAGAACGACCCCAAAGGCAGAGTCGTAACGTGTTTTCAGGACTATTTCAAAGGAAAGTGCCTCCTACCAGTGTTTAAGCTTCAGCTGGGGCTGCAGGTCCCCTGTCCCTGGCTGTCCCTCTCCTGCAGTGGGCTGCAGCTCCTGCTCATGTCCCACCCTGACCCTCTGGAAGCACACTTCCCTGCCTGATAGTCCTTGCATGGGTGCAGCATCCCAAAGGAGCCTTAGAGACAGAGGTTAGTGTGTCACCCTGAACCCTGGGCAGCCTTTGCTGAGGAGCAGAGGAGACTCTGTGAGCTAAAACCTCCTGCCAAAACTCTGAGCAGATTTGTGCTGCTCCCGGGGGACAGAGCCCTCCGAGCGCTGCGCCGTGGGCGGTGGGAGACTCCAGCAGAGCTGCAGACACGTCACTGGGAATCTCACTCATTTGTAGCTCATTCCAGTTGCACAGCTGTCTCCTTTAAACAAAGTTTACTCGGTGTTACTCAATGCTCCAGCCGTGCTGTGCCAGGAGAATGCTCAGCTGCAGCGTGTGCGACCGCGACCCACCAAGCTGCTCAGGGGATGCTGATCCCACAGGGCTTGGATGGGGTTTGGAGCTCCATGGAGCTCTTGGGGACTTTGGGCCAGCTCTCCCACCACTGACACCCCCCAGAGAGAGGGCTGACCCGACCAGCTTGTCCTGGGCTTTCCGCAGAGGCTCCTCCTCACCCCCATCCAAGCCCTTTATTTCAGTCCTGCTCACATCCCTTTGTTCTTGCTCACCTGGCAAGGCTGGGTGCTGCCCTGGTGAGAGAGGACCAGGAGGGGACAGAGCTGTCCTGAACCTGCCAGGCTGCAGGTCCTGAGCTCTCGGGGGTTGCTCCATGTCCCCAGGGCACGGGGGTCCACTCTGACCCATCTTTGGTCCGTGGCACAAAGAGGAGTCAGCACCAGGCTGTGACTCAAAGTCTGGCAAGACCCAGAAGAAGAAACTGGCCTGGGCTGTGCCTCATTGCCCCACTAAAAAAGGGGGAGGAGTGCTCTGAAAGCTTCAGGAAAGCATGCTGGGTGCCCACATCATCAGGGATGCACATGAACCCTTCTTCTGAGCCCCCAATGTGCTACTGAAGCTTCCCAGGTGCCCAGGAGGGGTGGCTTTGGGATATATTCCTGTAGGATCCTGCCAATGCTTCCAGACAGTCTGTCCATAAGCCTTTTTGGACACTGAGCTCCCCATCAGGATGTGCCAGGTTTGCCTCCCTCTGTCCCAGGGATGGTGGGAGTGCTGCACAGAGCAGCAGCCAGCAGATTTATGGCCTTGGTGTCTAGACCAGCTCTGCCCTGCCTGGGAGGACAGGTACATCCTGGAGAAAGGCAGGAGGCCTTCTGGCCCTTCATCTTAGAGCCAAGCAGAGGGACTTTGCCAGAAAGCACACTACAGCATCCCCCTGGGACATGGGGGGGTTGTCCATCAGGTCACCCTGCTGTACTGCCCACCCCCTGTTAAATCTTCCCCCTCTGCAGCACAGGGATGTGGTTGGGGTGAGATCCTGGCCATGGGAATGGCTCTGCAAGGAGCCTTTTTGGCACTGGAATCATCTGCCCAGGGAGGTGCTGGAGGTGTTTGAAGTAGACTGGACGTGGCACTCAGTGCTGTGGCTTAGTTGATGAGGAGGTGTTGTGTCACAGGTTGGACTTGATGATCTCAAAGGTGTTTTCCAACCTGGTTCATTGTGTGACTCTGTGATTCTGATGCTGGTCTATCCTTGCTGGGGGCCTCAGCCCCAGGGGAGCAGAGCTGGGCTGGGTACAGGGGATGGGCAGTGGTGTGGAAGGGCTGGAGCAGGACAACCCCCAGGCTGCCCACGTGCAAAGGGGTGAGAGACCCCCACGGAGGGACTCCCTGCAAATGCACTCTGGGGAAAGGAGGGCAGCTCACTCTGAGGGCACAGGCATGCCCAGCTGTGGCGCTCAGTGGTGCTGGGAGTGGTGGCAGAAGCAGGGGGGCACTTCTATCCCACATGGGAGGTGGGAGCCAAGAGTCTGGGTGCCAGCAGGTCTCCTCACCCCACAATGTGCTGGGCCAAGCAGGGACAGGCCCTGCTGCAGCCAGGCTGTTCCCTGCCCACTGGGCTGGTGGCATGCAGGAGTACCAGGGTCAGTGTCTGGGGTGGGCAGTGATGCAGTTTTGCAGTTCACTTCCTCATTTTTGCCATTTTTCAGGGGGTTTATCACAGGTGGCAGCACCTTTGGGTGCTGCCGTGAAGATCCGTGTGAGCACGTGCCCGGTGATAAACATACAGATGTGAATGTGAGGGAAAATGTAAATATATACAATAGTTTTCCACAATTAAGAGATGTTTTAGAGCAGAAAAAAATCCATTTTTGGCGTAGGAACATCAATTTTATAAATAAAAAAGATTTAAATAAACATTAGCATGGCTACATCAACACACACACATACACACACACACACACACACACACACACACACACTCACTCTCACAAGTACACTTTAAATAGGCTCCTACACTGTAATTTTAAATGGTACAAAACAAATGAATTCCCCACATATTATTTAAACTGGCACAGGGGGTTATGATGTCATTTCTGTAATAATCATGAACTTGTTTTCCTGTAATGAATATGATCTCTTTTCCCATTAACAGTTGATTAAGGCTTTGGGTGTGTGCAAGGCCAGGGCTGTGGCAGGGTTTGATGGCTGCAGGTTCCATCCTCACACTGCTCTCCAATTGGATTTTCTCATCTTTTTTCTCCTGGGAAATGAGGCTCAGTCCCCAGCTGGGGGGAAGGATGGCAGTTCTGAAGCCTTTGTGGGACTCTGCTGGCTCCAACTCCGCCTTTGCTGGGGGCAGGAGCAGGAGGGATGGGGGTGCAGAGGGAGCTGGGCTTGTGCTCCCCATACCCTCAGCCTGAGCCCTCCCAGGGCTGCTGAGGAGGTGCCCAGCCCAGGCTGTGTCACCTCCCTGAGTCAAGGTGTCACCAGCCAAGGTGTGTCCCAGCTGAGGTGTCCTGGGGGAGCATCCCCACAGCTCAGGGGGCCCAAGGGATGCTCTGACACCTCAATGCTTGCAGGACCCTCTGCTGGAGGGGGAGGTGCAGCCCCTTCCCCAAGGACAGAAAGAGTCAACCTGGCAGAGATGGGATATTGGGAAAAAATTCCTCCCTGTGAAGGTGGGGAGGGGCTGGAATGGAATTCCCAGAGAAGATGTGGCTGCCCCTGGATCCCTGGCAGTGTCCAAGGCCAGGTTGGACAGAGCTTAGAGCCACCTGGGATAGTGGAAGGTGTCCCTGCCCTTGGCAGGGGGTGGGACTGGATGAGCTTTGAGGTCCCTTCCACCCCAAACCACTCTGGTTCTCTCCCAGGTGCTCATCAGTGGATTTTCACCTGTGGGTGCAGATGGGCCCCACTCCTGTGTTGCCCAAGGCCAGGCTGGACAGAATGCAGAGTTCAGTGCCATCCCTGGGATAATGGAAGGTGTCCCTGCCCTGGCAGGGAGGGGTGGAATGAGATGAGCTTTGAAGTCCCTTCCAAACCCAGAGTGTTCTGTGATTCCCCGACAATTCCATGATTTCCTAGTGCAGCCCCAGGGCTGGGTGTCCCTGCCCAGCCCAGCCCAGCCCTGAGGGAGCACGGCCGCTCCTGCAGCTTGCTTCATTCACGCCAGCACCAGGACACGGTGTTTCTCAATGACTTAGAATAATATTTGGAAAAATCCATCTTAAGTATATTAGTCCACTAAGCCTTTAAGTCTTCACAAGGGCCTTAATTCCAAGGATGCTGGTGCATGCCTGTGCCAAGGATTTTGCAAGGCAGTGACACAGAGGCGGGTGGGCTCGTTCCACGCCCCGTCCTGCAGCCTCCAAAATGGTTAACAAATGTCTTACTGCTGCAAATCTGTTTCTGCTTAGCTGGGAAGCAGTGGGGTTCTGAACCCTGCTTTGTAGCACCCTGCTGGCAGCTTTTGTCATTCCCAGGCTTGGGATATTATTGGACCTATTAAATGATGTTGCATTGCCTCATTGTATTTAGATTTTAAACATATTTGTAAGGCTTTGACAAAAAAAAATAAAAATTGTTCTCATTATTAAAGCAATGTACCAAATACCTTCTAGTAAATAATCTGTTCCAGAAGTGCTCTGCTCACCCAGAGCGGGCTGGGGAGCAATAAACCAGCAAAAGGGAAGGAAAGAAAAAATAGTCTGGATGTTAGAGGGATGTAGAGGCAGGAGGAATGAGAAGTGGGAAAGCAGGGGATGATGCAGCTGCACTCCCTGTGAGCTTCTGTTGGCAGGCACAGCCACCCTCCTGGCAGGGCAGAGCTTCCCAGCCCGGGGCCCAGGCAGGGTGGGCAGAGCCAGCTCCAGAGAGGGGATGGCAGCAGTGGGCCGTGCCTGGTGACACTGCCCGTGGCAGCCTGTGACAGCCAGGGCTGCTGGCATGCAGGGTTTGGCAGGAGGGGAGGCACACAGGGCTCAGGGGTCCCTGCAGGCAGCCGGGGAGGAAACTGCTGCCTTTGCTCCTCAATCCCCCCGGCCCAGCAGGACAGAAATCAGCAGGAGAAGCCTTTGATTCTCCAGGCTCCCAGGATGTCTGAAACCAGGAGTCAGTGCCAACCTGCCTGCCCACCTGCACAGCTCTCCACGGAGATGGAGATGGATGGAGATGGAGATGGAGATGGAGATGGAGATGAGATGGAGATGAGATGGAGATGAGATGGAGATGAGATGGAGATGAGATGGAGATGGAGACACCTGTGCTTGGAAAACCAACTTAGCCAAGCCATTCTGGCGAGTTTCCCCTGCCACTTTCCCCAGCTGTTTCACTCTCTTGTAGAGGTTTTTCCACAGTCTGGCTGATTACCTGAACTTACACCTGCTGGCAAGTGTTTGTCTCCTTTCCATCTCATCAGGGCAGACCCCCCAGTGCAGAGTCCAGTGCCACCCAGCCCCTGTGCCAGTGTCCCCAGGCTCCAGCACTGCCATGGCACTGCTGCCCCCAGCCACAAGCCCACAGCACTTGAGCAGCACCAGGAGTTTGACTGACAGCACAGCCCGGGCCAAGGAGGTATTAGGTCAATCTTCTAGGAGCTGGGAAAGCACCAGAAAGCAAACAAAACCAAAACAACAACAGCACAACAAAAAGCCAGGAGGAAAGGAAAATAGCTGCCACGCTGTTGTGATGTCTGTGCATGAGTATTTTTGTGGGGAAGGAATGCAGATGCATTTTTGCTGGGTTACAGCACAGCTCTCCACAGACCAGCAGTGATGCACTGTAAACAGACCATGCTAAAACACAGAGTTCTCTCTAGATCTTTCTGCAGCATTTTCTCCAAATAGTTATTTTGTAATAGGCATTTTATTTGCTTTGCAGAGTCCCTAAATAGTATGAGCCCAAGTTCAGGAACATGCATGTTCTGGTATTTATTTTAAAGAGCTCTTTATTTAGCAAACATAGTGCCAGGAGATGTCCCCTGCCCACTGTGTCCACTCCCACTGCCCAGTCGGGGTCCCTGATGCCCTGCAGAGCCCCAGAGCAGCCCCCTCCCCACAAAACCATCTCCTCTCACCCACAGGGCAAGGCAGGAGCAGAGCTGAGTCTCTGTGCTGTGTAACCAGCAAAGAAAAGTTCTCCAGGTAGATCTTTCCTCCTCCAGTGAACAGGAAAGGGCCACAGAGGATGGGAAAAGCAGGTACATTAGAGCCCAAACTCCTTTGAATTGTTTCATAAACCATCAGGCTGTGTGAGGAAGCAAAGGCAAATTCCTGCCCCAGAGCAGCCCCACTGCACTTCGTGCCCAGAGAAGGCAGCCAAGGGCATTTCCCTCTCGGCTGTTCTGGAGGAAAGGGGACCTTTCAGGTGTCTGATTTGCATCCAGACCCAGGTGATTTGGTCCCAGAGATGGCAGCTACAGGTGAACGGGACACCCAGTGCCAGGCAGCCGGAGAAGCTCTGAAATCTCCCTCTCAGGCCTCAGGAGAGGGACCAGGATGGAGCCACGGGAAGGGGGTGACAGCCCTGAGGGCTGGAGAATGAAACCCCCTGTCTGCTTCTCCGTGCTGGCTGTGGACGCCAGGCCAGAGGGATTTTTAGTGGAGGGACCAGGTCTGGTCAGCACTGTCTGTCACTTGGCTGGAGGTGGGACAGAGCCAGAGGGAGCCCCTGTGTCACTGCTGAGGCTTCCAGTACAGAGCTTTGGACATCACCCAAGCTCTCTCTCCTGCCTGCCTCGGGGCACAGGAAAGGCAGTTCTGTGTTCTGTGCTGAGAAAAAACAACAATCCTACAACAGCCAGTAGGATTTTTTCCATGTATCCCCAATATTACTTTTTTTTTTTCTTTTCTTTTCTTTTCTTTTGGTAAGGAAAACAGTTTTAAAAATACCTTCTTTTAGACCTCTATTTCTCAGTGGCTGCTCTCTGATTCACCCTTCCCCCTTCAAATCTCAGTGTCACCAGCAGGAATTCCTTTTGGGTTTGTAGAACACACACTGCAAACAAACGACAAAATATTTTCCTTTTGCAAAAAAAGGGGGAAGGGCAAACAAAAAGTTAAATGTGATTTTCTGTAGTGGCCTCGCTCACAGTGCCGAGCTTTGTGTAAAATGCAGCTGATGTACCCCAGGAGCAGAGCTGGGAAGCAGCACTTGGGGCTGGGTGAAGCTGTTTGGGTTTGGAGATCACGCTATGTAATTGCATGGCAGAGGGGAGCCTGCCCTTGTGGTTACCAGCCCCAAATGGGAACGGGATGAATAGCCAGACTTTTCACAGGCGTTGTAAATTGTCTTTCCACAAACCAACTTCCAGGAATAACAGCATGCTTTTCTAAACGATGCTTGTTTGCTCTCTGCACCCTAGCCAGCCCTCCCCCCTCCTCTGCTCTGCTTTTTATTCTTTTTATTCATTCAAGTGATGAAAACTTAGGGAATATTTTGGTGACTTTCACAGACATTTGTGATTTTTCCTCCTGAACTGCCAAAGTAAAAGTTGGCCCGGACCAGCTAAGGCCCTTCCACGGGGATTTGAGGATGGCAAATCAGAGAGAGGCAACAGCACAGTGAAAATCTTGGTTAGGAATTACAATGCCATTTCCCCCCTCGCAACGAACGGAAAGACAGAAATAACTCCAGGAAAGAGTTTCCTGCCCTCTGCAAAGCCCGCTGGAATTTGCAGCCAACCCAAAGACTTTCTCCCCTCTCCCGCTCCACGTTTTGCTCGTTAGAGAGTCCCTGACACGAGACCTCGGAGCTTTATCTGATAGGAGAAGCGGAGCAGCTGCTGCATGTGCCTGGCAGGAACAGCCCACCTAAGTCGTGTGAAAACTGGGGCTCTGGGGGGGCAGCACCACGCAGACTCTGCTTCTGAATCATCCCTGGAGCTGTTCCTGAGCGGGCCACACTCGCACTGAGCTGCCTGCAGCCCTGGCTCCCGGCAGCCCCGAGCTGCGGGCTGGGCTCAGCAGCAGTGCTGCAGCCAGGGCACTGCCATCCAGCCCGGCACAGGGACAGGGGCTCCCCGAGGGGCTCCTCCAGCTCTCTCCCAGCTCTGGGTGGTTGGAGAAAGGTGTCCTGCCCCTGGGGACACTTCGTGCCCAGAGAAGGCAGCCAAGGGCACTTCCCTCTCGGCTATTCTGGAGGAAAGGGGACCTTTCAGGTGTCTGATTTGCATCCAAACCCAGGTGATTTGGTCCCAGAGATGGCAGCTACAGGTGAACGGGACACCCAGTGCCAGGCAGCCGGAGAAGCTCTGAAATCTCCCTCTCAGGCCTCAGGAGAGGGACCAGGATGGAGCCACGGGAAGGGGGTGACAGCCCTGAGGGCTGGAGAATGAAACCCCCTGTCTGCTTCTCCGTGGAGGGGTTCTGGCTCATTGGTCACTGCAGTGACAGGAGATGCTCCAGAGCAACACTGGACACTCACACCAGAAGCTTGCATTGGGCAGGAGCTGAGTAAGGGCTGGAATCTACATCTTCTCCTGACTCTTCCATCTGCTGAAGGGAGCCTGGACAGGGCAGCAGTTAATGGGTCTGGCTAGAAGAGACAAGGAGCTCGTGGTGCTGAAAAGAGAGGTTTCATTTTTTAGAGAAGTAGTTGGAGGGATTCCTCAAGGAAGCATTGAGATCTAATACTTGTAAATTACTTTAAGTCATGGTTTTGCCACCAAAAGAGGGATCATGCTGGAGAAGTCTGCACTGAGTGAAAATGTAAATAAAGGCTAAAAAGTGTAGTTGAAGCTCAAGAGGAACATCACCTCCCAGGAGGTGAGGGAGGAAGAGTCTGTCACTCCAGGTGGGACTTGGGCACTCCAGGTGGGAGGGGTTGTGAAGGGAATAAACTCTGGGTGGAGACACTGCAGGACGTGCCTGTCACAGGACAATCTAGTCATGAGCACAAAAGTGTAGAAGGTGTTTTCCGAGCATCAAACCAGGAAAAGCTTCCAAAGGAGAGAAATAAGGGACAAAAAACCCCAAAGCTCAGGGACTGGACTCAAAAATAGTGTCAGATGGGCATCACACCCCATGAATCCCAGGAGGAAATGGAGCACAGGGCTGAGGCTGGGCTGTCACAAACAGGTCACACTGGTCGTGCTGGCCTTGGACAGTCCCCAGGGGCAGATGAGCCATGAACCAGCAGTCACATTTTCATGATACAAACACCCAAAACCCGCTACAGTGAATATGGGGGGTCTGGGTCAGATTCTCCCCTGGAGTCAGACCCTGACAAGATGGACTATCCTCCTTGATTAACTCTTTATTTTGGGGAGTTCATGAGTAGGAAAATGCTGCCAGGAGCACGGGATTGCTGGAACAAGACCCAGTCTGGAGACAGGATGGTGTCATGGGACAGGTTTCCCAAAGGAGTCCTTGTAGGCGTGATTTTGAGCCATTCTTTGAAATTCAGAAACCAAGAAACCTACCAAGTTTTAGAGAAGCTTCTCTCATACTTACGGATCTTTGGCACTCAGGGCTTTAAATAAAGTCAGCTAAGACCAAACTGGATGATCAGAACCTTCCCAAAAGGTGGTGATGGTGCCCACACCAGCTGGTGCTCCTTGGGGCAGGGAAAGAGTCGGTGAGGAGAAGCCCAGCCCAGCAGTGTGGGGTGGTGGGTGAGGAGGGTGTCAGTGCCCCCCTGCACACACCCCCCAGCTCCCCAGACACGTGCAGACACACAGCTCTCCCCTCTGCTGAACAAGGCAAAACGTTGTCTGGGGACTGGGCACTTCCTATCCTCTGGTGAATTGTCCTGCCTGAAGATCCAGTCCTGTGCATGTTTCCATTTCTATACCCACTGCTATAACATCAGGTCCTGGGAATGCTCCCCCCTCCTGCACTCTTTCAGGGGGTATCCATGTTTCCAGTTAATGTGGGGTTTTTTGCCCTCACTAAAGAATTTTACAAATTGTTTGTTTATTGTGTCAATCTCTGCCTTTGTGAGCAGAAGAGGGAGCATCTGGAGAGCATCATGCACTCTTGGCATGGGTGTTCCTGGGAGGCTGAGCTCTCCCCAGCGTGAGAGCAGCAGCCCATCCCCACTCCCCAAACCCTATCCATCCTGGAATGGGGTCGTGCCTGAGCACATCCCTCTGCTCCCAGCTGTGCCAGGGCACTGCCAGGCTGCAACCACCACGGAGAATCACTTCCCCTGCCCTGGGCCACGGGAATTCACCTGCCTGCTTCACAGCAGAACAGTGTCTCTGACTCTCCAGGAATCAGCCTGGCTGATGCAGGAGATAAAGACCTCTCTGTCCACGTGTGCCAAAGCCAGGCAAGGCTGTCGTGCCCACCCACCCTGGGGATTCAGCAGAGCAGCAGCCAACAGCCACAGAACTGAGACGAGCAGCAGCTTCACCTCTGCATCAGAATTTTCCATCACAAGGGAGTTTCACTGGAGGAAAAAATGAACTCGTTGGTTCATCAGGAGGAAAATGTCACACAGGAATGCACCAGTTTGAGTTAAAGTCTTATCTGAGAAGGCCAGGGGTGTTGGGGAGGGATTGTCTCCTGCAGGCAGGGGCAGACCACCCTGCAGTGGCCCATCACCTACTGGTCGGGTCACAGCTGGGAGGGGGACAGCAAAGCAGAGCCCCAAATCCAGCCCAGTGCTGTGACCCAGGGGAGCACAACACTCAGTACAGCCCAGGACTAGCACATGCCTTTCCTGTCCTGCTGGGGCTGCTCAATTGTGTCTGCTTAATTAATATTCATTAAGCCAAAGGGAAAGTTGGATTGCAGTCTGCTCGTTAAGGTACTGACCCGGGCTCAAGTTCAAGTGATTATTCCTTTATTTATGCTGTGGAAAGTTGCAGTGGGACAGGCCGTACAAACACACTGGTCTAGAGCTCAGCTGGGGTCTGGGACATTTCCAGCCAAGTCCCCCTTCTGCCAGCACTGGAGAAGACCTTGGTCCTCCTTCCCACACCCCAGCTGGTCCTGTGCCATGGTAATCCATTCGGGAATGGCTTTGGTTTTTCACGGAAATTTCTCGAGTTTTTGGGTTGGTCCTGGTGTGGGAACATTTTCAGATGCTTTTAGAGGTTTTGTTGGAATGGTGAGGATCTTCCTGCCCAGCACTGTGGCCAGGGCAGGCTGCTGCTGGTTTGGCAGCTGAGGCAGTGCTCAGAGACCTCAGCTCCTCGTGTGACATTTGTGACAAGCAATGCCACAGCCTCACAGCAATGCCTGACACTGTGGGGAGGCTCATCCCTTCCTGGGGACTGCTGTTTCCAGCTTGGGAGCTCAGCTGAGCTCAGGGGGCTGGCACTGCAGCCAGTCCCAGTGGTTGGGGTCACCTGGGTTGGCAGGCAGATCATAGAATGGGTTGGGTTAGAAGGGACCTTAAAAATCAACCAACCCTACCCCTGCCATGGCAGGGACACATTCCACTATCCCAGCTTGTTCCAAGCCCCATCCAGCCTGGCCTTGGACACTGCCAGGGATCCAGGGGCAGCCACAGCTTCTCTGGACACCCTGTGCCAGGGCCTGTCCACCCTCACAGGGAACAATTCCTGCCCAATCTCCTATCCATCCCTGCCCTCTGGCAGTGGGAAGCCATTCCCTGTGTCCTGACACTCCATCCCTCGTCAATAGTGTCTCCCCATATTTCTGGCAGCCCTTTCAGGCACTGGAAGGCCACAATCAGGTCACCTGAAACTTCTCCAGGCTGAACAATCCCACCACCTCCCTGGGCACACCATTCCAGTACTTTATCACTCTTGCCATTAAAAACCTTTTCCTAATATCCAACCTGTATTTCCCTTGGCACAGCTTGAGGCTGTGTCCTCTCCTTCTGTCAGTTGCTGCCTGGAGAGAGAGACCAACCCCAACCTGAGCACAGCCACCTTTCCTGAAGTTGTAGAGAGTGATCAGGTCACCTCTGAGTCTCCTTTTCTCCAGAATAAACAACCCCAGCTCCCTCAGCTGTTCCTCAGAGGGTTTGTGTTCCAAGCCCCTCACCAGCCTCATGGCCTCCTCTGGACGTGCTCAAGTGTCTCAATGTCCTTCCCAAACTGAGACACCCAGAGCTGGACACAGCCCTCAGTGTCCTTCCTGAACTGAGACACCCAGAGCTGGACACAGCCCTCAGTGTCCTTCCTGAACTGAGACACCCAGA
>JBBMKD010000054.1:9954535-9999610 GCA_037834095.1 Argya squamiceps | reverse complement strand
AACTGAGACACCCAGAGCTGGACACAGCCCTCAGTGTCCTTCCTGAACTGAGACACCCAGAGCTGGACACAGCACTCGAGGTGTGGCCTCAGCAGTGCCCAGGACAGGGGAAGAATGACCTCCCTGAGATGATCTCCAGCTCTGAGCAATCCTGCTGCAGGTGGTGGTTTTATGGTTTGGTGGCTCCATATCCAGCACACCATACCCAGAGAGCTGCACGGAGAGCTCAAGTTCAGCTCCATCACAGGCACACAGGGATTTGCAGGTGCTGAATTTGAGAAACACCCTGCAGAAGGCAGTGGGTGCCCGTGTGTGCCCCGAGGTGGGTTGGGCACCGTTCCTCTGTGCACGGCCAGCCTGTGCCCTGCCAGGAAAGCTGGTCACACGTTTCTGCCAATTCATCTCAATGGAAACTTTCCATAGTCTAAATTTGTTTAGAAAAAACATTGAAATGAAACATTCTGCTGATGTCAAGATATTTGGCTTTTGCATTAGCTGGTGAAATGCCCTGATTTTTTGTTTTGACTTTTTGTTTCTGTATCCTACTGACTTTGTTATTCCAGTATACCTCATAAAAATAAGAAGTAAAACAACAAAAAAATTCAAACTGAATTACTTCAGTTGGCTCTAGTGCCATTCTTCAAATTACATGAGACTGGCCAGTTGAAAATGTGTTGTTTTCATCCTGATTAGAGACAAAACCCAACCTCCAAAGGGCACAATTTTCTTTGGATTGGGATTATCATTCTGCCAGCTCAAGGTGCCAGTGTGTGCACCTCATGTGCTGTGCCCCTGGAGCTGAGCTGGGAGGGGGCTGCAGGGGCAGAGGGGGCCACATGGGTCAGTGCTGATGCTCTCAGCAATCCCCCATCCCCTGCTGAAGCAACAGCTCTGGGGGCAGAAGGAATTGTCAGCTCCACTTGTGGCCTCAGG
Organism: Argya squamiceps; assembly: GCA_037834095.1. Taxonomy (NCBI): domain Eukaryota; kingdom Metazoa; phylum Chordata; class Aves; order Passeriformes; family Leiothrichidae; genus Argya; species Argya squamiceps. The sequence continues at coordinate 9,998,677 of JBBMKD010000054.1, read as the reverse complement.
CTGTGCCAAAGGAGGGTCAGGTTGGATATCAGGAAGGATTTCCTCCCTGAAAGGGTGGTCAGGCATTGAGAGGGGCTGCTCAGGGGTGTTTTGGAGTGCCCACCTCTGAAGGTGTCCAAGGAATTCCTGGAAGTGGCACTCAGTGCTCTGGGCTGGTGACAAGGTGGGATGGGGCACAGGTTGGACTGGATGATCCTGGAGGTCTTTTCCAACCTCAGTGATTCTAGGATTCTGTGATTCTGGGATTCTAATCCAGCTGAGGAAGGTTTGCACATGGCCATCCATCCCTTCCAGCTGCCAGGACTGGGTCACCATCACCCAGAGACAGGCTCTGCTCCCAAGCCTGTCCCACTGACTCCTCTCAGAGCTGCTTTCTGCCCACTGAGCAGAAGTCATGTGTGGTTTCCTCCCAGGAGAGCCCAGCCCTGCCTCCTGCCCCAGCCTGCACCATGCAGCTGTGGGGAAAACCCTTCCTGCCGGGAAGCCCTGGAACTGGGCTTGTGTCCTTCAGCAAAACACTGGCTTTGTTTATCCACCGTCTGCCGGGGTGCTTGGTGGCCCGTGGGGACAGCTGCTTGCAGAGGGCTGCAGTGAGGGAGCTGACAAGCCCTGCATGGAAAAGCTGAGGGCTGATGACCCCTACAGTCAGCCTGGGAGATTAATCCCTGCTCCAGCAGCTCCCACCGACAGCTCCCAGTGCCCACCCAGCCCCACCCCGGGATGCTCTCTGCCCACTCTGCACTCCCTGCCCTCCTTCACCTGCAAGGAGCAGGTCTTTCGATCTCTCATTTTGGCACCTGAGTTGATAACCACAGGCCCACATCTCCCCGGGAAGGTTTCCAATATGTTTTTTTCCTCCTTTGGATTTACATTTTTTTCTCTGGAATCCACCTGAGACTCCTCCTAGGTATGTCCCAGGATCTTCACACCTCCTGGAGGAAGCTGAGGTCCCAGGAAGCAGCCCCAGACTCCTCCAGGGAAGGTTCCGAAGATGTATTTGCTCATTTGGAAGTATTTCTCTATGCCAGGATGCACTGCAGACTCCTCTTGGCATCTGCCAGTCTTTTCCTCTCAGGTTCACCTTCCTGCAAGGAGCATCCTGGCCCAGCCCTCACAGCTGGGTGGACACTGAGATGTGTCACTGAGATGTGACACAATCCTCGGGGTTTGGTGCTGCTCAGTCACTGCTGAGAGACTAAGAACAGCCCCTGGGCTGCCCTGGCCCTCCCTGGAAAGGAGAGTGACACAGCCCAGCTCCTGGTCCCTGCAAGGCAGGACAGGTCCAGGAAAAGGAACAGCAACTGCTGTTCACCCCCTCAGCACAGACCAGCCAAGAGCAGAGCCTGGAGGGGCCTGATCCCACACCCAGGGAATGCAGAGGGGAAAGGAGGAACTTGGTGCTTGTGGCATTGCTACAGGAGGTGTTTGTCCTTCCCACACCCACAAAAGGGACATTTCCACTGCCCTGGGGGCACAGGAACCTCCCAGCAGCCAACCACCCCATGGAGACCAACTTGGTTTTAGCTGGGAAGTGTTTACTGGGGAGTCCCTGGTGTTACAAAAGCAGAGACCACACACCAGCCATCCTCCAGCTTTTATGTGTCTGCCAAAAACCCCTTTTGCTCAGAGCTGTCTTCTCCTTGGAAGTAGCAGAGCAGATCTGGGGGTAATTTTCTCATTAGCACAAGGAGGAGCCCCATGTCCTGCTGTGTGCCACCCCAGCTCAAGAGAAAGGCCTGGAAATCCCTGGAGTGCACAGTGATCCTGTGCCATTCTGCCAAGGGTTCCCCACTCTGTGCAACACAGGCATTGATTCCTTGCACTGCCACCTCTCATTAGTGTGGGATCAGAAGCAGCATATCCATCCCATTTGCAGTAAGCCTTTTATCCCACAGCCAGGGATTCCTGGCTTTATTATAAGTTTGTGCACTGTGAGTGTCTTTCATGTGAAATTGTATTTGTCAGTTTTGGAGGCACCTGTAGAGTTTATTCCTGCACTGGCTGTGTTTAATCCAGGAGCTGCCTGAGGGAATGCTGCTGCTGCTGATGCTGTGTGAGTGCAGCCAGAGCCATGCTGAGCCCTGTGAACCAGCCCTCAGTGAGAAAAAGGCCCTGCTCTGGATTGTGTCCCACACAAACAGGCTGGACAGACAGGGCCATGGCTCTTACCTCATTTCTTAGGAGGGAGCTGAAGGAAATCAGGAAAAAAAAAACCTGCATGTAAAGAAAACATGCTCTGAGAGAAATAATTGTTTTTCCATTAAATCTTGCCAATTTCTGATCAAAGTGTGAATGGGCTGGAGCTGAAGTTTGGCCCCTCACAGTGCATCGCCTAGCACATCAACTGCTTGGACTTCCCTGTCCCCATCCCTATCCTCCTCCAAGGGCTGTCCCCCTGGCCAGCCTCACCCACCAGGCTCGTTGGCCAAGGGCAGCACAGGAGCTGGAGGTTTTGGTCATCAATCCCTTCCTGAGAATCAGAACTTTCTGTGAAAATGAAGAAAAGGCTTCAAAACAGTTTCGGGGTGTGTTCCTGAGGGCCAGGCCAGCTCCCACAGGATGGTCTGACAGGGCTGGGAGCTGGTTCACCATGAGAGACAAGTTGGGAGGTTTGGGAAAAGGTTGAGGCTGGTGCCAAGGCTCAGGTGGAGAAGGACAGAGCTGTTAATGAGGTTGTTTGATGTGTGCTGCAGCTGTGGGCACTGAACTCCTCCAGGGTTATGAGATTATTCCTCCCTCTCCAAGTGCTCCAACCAAGCAGGGAGCTCTGGCTGCTGGTGCCAGACCTTAGAATGGCCCTGCTTCCTTTCCTCCTGATTATGCAGGCACTGCTTGGCTGGCTGGAGAGTGACCACGTGCCCAAGGAACATCCCTTTGTGCTTGGAGGGATGGCACCAGCTGCACAGGGAGCTGATCCTGACATCCCCATCAGCTCCCTGTGGTGGGGCACGGGGACATCTTGGCACGAGTACTGCAGGAACATGTTTTTGACCCTGGTGTCATTGTCAGGCACAGGGAGGATGGAAAGCAGGGTGGTGGCATCAGTGCCATTCACCACAGGCTGTTTATCGGTGTGGTCATGATCTCAGAGAGTTGGAAAGGTTCAGCTGAGGTGAAATTCCACCCAGCACCAGCAGCCACACATACAGGCGCAGCCCAGGCACCATGGGAACAGACCTGCCACCACTGTCCCCACCCACACTTGCAGGCCCACAGCCCAGGCTCGTCCCCTTGGTGCTGGGATGGCCACAGGCAGAGCAGGGTCTCACTGAATCTGGCAGGAATTTTGCCCATGACATCAGTGCAGTGGAGACTTCTCATCGTTCTATTTGCAGAGATTATCTGGAGCAGCCCTTGGCAGCCCTTGCCGGGTGGGATGCCAGATTTTTTCCCAAATTAGAGGTGAAATGTGCCAGTAGAAACGCAGTGAGAGCCAGGCTCTCTGCCTCCTGACAGGCAGGGTGCTGGCAAAATGCTTATCAGGGCAATATCCATCACTCAGGGGAGCAGGGAGCTGCTGACACCTCAGCCAGCACCTCGCTCCTGGCCCTGCACCTGCTCTGGCACCTGCCAAACCCTCCCCACCTGCACTGCCCTCAGAATCCCAAACATCCCCAGCACACCAGGGTGGGTGCTGATGAAGGATGTTTGGCTTCCTCACCTTTCCCATGACCTGGTTGCACATTCACAAGGAAAATGAGGGGAACCAACCAAGAAAAGCAAAAAAAAAAAAAATTTCTAGTTAAATATGCCGGGAAATGGGTCTGAGATTTTCAGTGTCATCATAATTCTTCCCCCGTCAAGGTGTATTTTTTCCTCCCATGAAATGTCTGGGGCAAGGAAAGGTTTATGCTTTGGGACAGCTGGGTGCTCAGAGGGTCCTTGGTCTCAAGGCTCATCATGGGACCCGAGTTTTGGGTTGAGCATTCTGCCTTGGATGCTGCTGTGGAGAGCACACAGAACTGGCTGGGTTTCCATGCTCATTATTGTTACAAAAATGTCTAAATGAATAATTGAAGTTTGCATGCTTTAGATGAACAAATAAAATGTTAGAGGCACTTCAATGCAAAAGTGCTGTTTCATTAATTTGCTGTAATCTTATGTTTTGTTGTTTGTTTTTTTTAATTTTATAGTATGACATTAAGTATTACTGTACACAAGGCATCACCTTTGTTACCTTTTATACAGTAATCAGACAATATAGAAGTTACTTTTCCTCCTTTTTACCCACATTGAGTAAATGTTGAGACTTTTAGACATCAATTTAATGAGAATCAGAAGAAACTTCTCAGTGTTGACATTTCTGATGATGTTCTTGTGCTTGCCTTCTCGCAGTCTGATTTACTAGTGCTCTGGTTTGCCAGCATATAAGTCATTAATCCCCACTGTAAATTAGGGTAGGGGAAGCTTGAATTGACCTGTGCATGTGTAAACCAGTGTCTCTTCCAAATGCCTGTTCTGCTAAACTCAGTATTAACTCTTCATCTCTCCCTGTCTCTGCAGTAAAGCAAGGCTTGTTTTGCAAGGAAAATACTGAACACTCAGCCTGGAAGGGTTGGGAAGGTGCAAACCTCCTCTTTACAGATGGGAGAGCAACACCATTAGGTCCCCTCAGGAGGAGGCACCAGCACTCCCTAATCAAAAGCTGGAGAAGAAAGACACTGACAGGAATTTGGAAAGCATTTGTAGGAATCATCTGCAGAACCCTGCTGAGATCCCATCTCTTCTGGAAGCCAAACAAACTGATAAGGGGCTGACAAGCCTAAAGGGCACAAGAGCTAAAAGTGGGAAAAAACAGCTGACCAGAAAGGTCACTGCAAATAGGCAACTGCTTGGAGAACCAGGGAAGTGGAGGAGATGTAACTGCCTGGGGCAGCACAGCTGAGAGCCCCACAGTGAATTTAACTGGAGGAAAATGTGGGCTGGATATCAGCAAAATCCTGTCTTCCGGGCAGCCAGATCTATGGGAGCAGAGTGGTTTCCCAGGGGACAGAGCAAGAGCTCTATTGCTGGAGTAATTTAAAATTGGATGGGACAGAGTGCTTGGGAACAGCCTGCAGAGGCTAATTGTGGGGTTGGACTGTGTGAAAATCTGGCATGCATGGAAAAGAAAAGCTTGCTGCAGAGGGGTCTATCTGTCGATCAGTCAGTGGTACAGGGATCAGAGTATATAGAGCAGAGGAGAGGATTTGGGTCTGGGGGAGATGAGGTGCACGGGGTGCTGGTCCCTGCTGAGCTCCAGGATCACTGAGAACCTGGTCAGGGAAGGAGCCAAAGGGCTCCACTACTCCTGCTACCCTGCAGAGAGGGTCTTTGCAGTCCCTCCATTCCCCTCCTGGTGGGGTTTGGGCGTTTCTGTGTGCCAGGGAGGAGTTTGGAGAGGTTTCATTACCCAGGGAGAAGGTGTGGTGTCTGTCCGGAGCTCAGCCTCCACCCCGCCCCGGCAGCTGGGGACAGAGGGACGGCCGCTCCGCTTTCCTGCCTGGGGTGGGCTGCTCTCCTCTGGAAGAGGCTCCCTGTCCCTGTGTCGTGATTTACAGCGCCCTGCTTGGCTCCTCGGACCCCTGCACTTCTCTTTCCAAGCACCAGAACAAACAGCGGGGCTGGGGAGCTGCAGTGGCTGGCGCTGGTGGTGGCTGAGCTCTGGCCGTGCCCGGGACCTTGTCACAGAGTGAGCTGGAAGATGCAGACACCGTCCCGTGCCCTCTGCCGGTGGCATGGCTGTGTCCTGGCAACTGAATCCAGGCTTAGCGTGGGCTCTGTACCTCTGTACCCCACACTGGCACCATCTGGGTCATCCGTGGTGGGTTCAGACCAGATTGCATCCCTCACCCAAGTGGGAACGGGCACCCTGTGTCATGGAGGTGACACCCCTCCTGGCCCTGCCCTGCTTGCTCTGGACACAAAGCTCTGCCGTGGCATCTCCCCTCTGTAGCGGTCAGCAGGAGAGCACCACACTGCCTGTGCCCACATCTACCCCACCATCCAAACCCAAAAGGTCTTCCAGTGTCTAGCAGGGCAAAGCTGGGGGAACTGGTGGCAGCAGACTGGCCAGGGCACAGCCCTGCTGCCCCCTGACAAACTCAAAGCTCCCTGGGCTCACCCTGCACCCTCGCCCCCTCTCCCTGCAAGACAACCCCTCAGCTAGGCCTAGCAGAGTTAAAAATAGAGCCTTGCTTATGGAAAGTTCATGCTGGATAAGAGACTTAGCAGGACGCCGCCGAGATCCTCATCTGAATGTAAATCAGTCTCTGCGCTCCGGGCGGGGCCGGTGGGCAGGAGCAGGGCAAGCCCCCGGCACACGAGGTGTCCCCTCAAATTCAAACGAGCCCCTTTGGTGACTGCTCCTCATCACCAGTGGGAGGGTGGGGCAGGTGACCGGCTGTGGCAGGCCGGCTGTGGCTGGGGTGGCACCAGCGGGTGGACGCGGCTGCTGGAGCAGCCTCTCCTCCTGTCGCAGGGTGCCCGGGGTGGGCTGTGGGTGACACCCTGCTGCTGCTGCTGCTGGGCTCACAGCCACACCTTTGCCAGGTGGCATCGCCACTCCACGGGTCTGGCTGAGCCTGGCACTAGGATTTGTGCACGGCCTGCGGGGAAAAAATCCTCTGTATTGCTGTGCCAAGAGCTCTCCTCTCTGTGTGACAGCGTGGGTGGCTGGGGTGCAGTGGGAGAGGGGTTAAAGCAGCCTCCGGTGTGCTGGGGGCGGGTGCTCCAGCCACTAACAAGGAATAGTAATGAATGGAAAAAGTGAAGTGTTTTTTCCCTAAAGCAAACAGCCCGGTCAGATTAGAAGCTCGGAGTGCGCTTTACCCAACTATTAATACATTCCTCGCTCATCTCAAACTAAACAGCCACACTGAGCTCCAAGTTCATAAAAACAGCATCAAATACATGAGAGCACAGAACATTTATAGTGTCAGCCAGTAAAGCTGCCTGCTGGAGGTGATGGTGCTCTGGCTCCCTGCCTGCCAAGAGGGACAGGCTGGGCCAGGCAGGAGGAAGGCTGGCAACGGGACCCTCACCCTCCTCAGCAGGGACTGCTGGCAGGACAGGAGGGAGCCAGGAGAAGCTCCTGCCACTGCTGGAGTTGCCCTGCTTAGAAATGCCGTACCATGGCAAGCTGGCACTGCCGGGACATGGGGCTTGTGTTCATGGCTGCCAGCCACGGGGTCATCAAGGATGCTGAATGGGCTCAGTCTTCCCAGTAAACACCCTGCAGGAATCCCCCTGAACCCCAGATGTCCATGTTCGTCTTCCCTCCTTCTCACAGAGAGGTGGTGACATCCCTGTGTGGCACTGCCAGCACAGAAACTTGGGCAGATTCACACTGCCCTGCATCCCCTGGTGGAGTAAAGGGACCATCCCTGCGAGGAGCCTGCAGAGTGCTGGGGCAGGCAGCTGCTCCGGGGCCCTTGGAGCAGAGGAGATCCCTGCTCAGCTCTCCCTGCTGACAAGTGTGAGGCAGCAGCTGCTTCCCAGATCCCCACAGCTGTGCAATCCATCTGCAGCACAGGCTGCGGGCTGTGCCGGCTGCAGCTCCGAGGGAGGCTGCAGGGCAGGGCCGTGCATGGCAGTATCCCCTGTGCCCCTACAGCTGCCCAGCACCTGCAACGGGACAGGGACAGCAGCCAGGTGGGGCTTTGCCGTGGCCTCGGGCTGGGCAGGGTGTGCCCCTGGGGCTGGGAACTCTGCAAATCTCCTCGTGCATTCCTGGCCTCTGCTGCAAGACAGGTGCAGGTGTTTGGTACCTGAGGTTTGGAGCAGAGAGGTCTGCAGGGACAAGGTGCAAAGCCTAGATGAATTCCAAAAACTGGTATCTAGTGGTGCTCTGCTTCTTACAGTGTCTTTCAGGTCAGGAAGAATTTCTTCCTGGAAAGATGGTCAGGCATTAGAGGGGGCTGACCAGGTAAGTGGTGGAGTCCCCATCCCTGCAGGTGTCCAAGGAAGGCCTGGACATGGCACTCAGTGCTCTGGGCTGGTGACAAGGTGGGGATCAGGCAAAGACTGGACTCGATGATCTTGGAGGGCTTTTCCAACCTCAGTGATTCTGTGATTTCCATTGGACTGCTCTGTGCTCCGTGTTTTATCTGTTGGGCTGGGGTTGTTTAAGGTAACACAGCCTGGGGCAGATGCTTGCACTGGACATCACTTGAGGCTTGCAGATATCCAGAGGGAGCCAAACAGAAGGTATGCATGAGCCAGGATTATCCCAAACTCCCTCGAGGAGCACAGGGCTGTTGCTCCCCCTGTGGTGTTGAGGAAGGGGCAGTTGGAGCTGGGCAGAATGCTGCTGGTCTGAAGGAAACTTATCCCTCTCCTTTGTTCTGCCTCAGTCTGAGAAATCTGGGTAGTTCTCAAAGAGTCTGGGGCTTGCTGGCCAGAGGGCTCTGCTCAGTGGCCACATGGCTCCCCCTGAGGCTCCTGCCTTCTGCTCAGTGCCTCACGCTCACCAGTGGCAAAGAGCCCAGCTGACTGGGCACACCAGGAACACCAAGGAGTCAATGCAGCAGCTGAGACAGATGCAGGGTTAATCCCAAACAGAATTGCCAGGAAAGAAAAAAAAATCCCCTTGGAAAACTGTGATTTTGGTTTTGCAGAGCAGCGTTTTCCTGCAGAAAGAGGACGACTGTGGCAGAAAGCTGAGCTCATGTGTCCTGTGGAGGAATGGAGCTTGCTTGCTTTATTTTGTGTCCGGGGTGACATCTGCAGACCCCGGGTGGAGGGCACTGAGGGCCTGAGGTGGCTCTGAGAGGGTGGCCTCACACATGTCTGATGGCTGGCAGAGCTTGGCACAATCCCCTCCTGGCTGGTGACACTTGCCAGGGGCTGTTTGGAAATCTCACCGTTTGCTTGTAACTGCCTGTGTCAGGGAATAAATGAGGCTTCTCCAGTGACAATTTTATATACATTTCTGAGCAATAACAGTGCAGCTGCTTCACCTTGCCAGGGACTAGACCCACACTGCAAAGGTTTCTTGGTAAAGCTCTTCATACCTAATACAGCTACGCTGGAAAGATGCTATAAAATATGCCAGGACACAGGGCTCATTCCAGAAACTGTTGCTTATTAAACCATCAGGGTGGCAGAGGAAGAGGCTGATCAGATAAAGTGTGGCTCTGGGAGCTGCCTGACCTCGGTGTTGTGTTCTGCCCTTTTTTATCTTTCCCACACATTGCAAAAAGGCCGAGTCTGAAGTGATGCTATATATATGGGCTGCTGTGCCAACCATCTGGGCAGCACAGAGCCCGGGTTTGCACGGATCTGTCTGGCATTAGAGGATCGAAAGGTTATGTTATTGGTACATTTCTGCACATCCCAACCATGAGTCATCATTTCCAGGAAGCCAAATACTTTACTTAGAGAGCTGTGATGCAAATTGTGTTTCCCAAATATTTTATTCTTAATGCAGCCCTGGACATGGAATCCGGGCACAGAGTTTATGAACAGCTGATCTACAGCGAAAAGTTGAGGCGAGGGGTCAAAGCTGCCTGTGAGTTTAGCCTGATTTATGGACAAAGTAATTTTGTTATGAAAAATAAGCATATAAAGTACTTGGATGCTGCAGTAAAACCATAAACAGTGCACTTTGCCTTCTGCAGACAAGAACTAATTGCAAATATGCAGCAAACAGCAAACACTATTTGAGGTGCTTGCTTGTATTTTATACTGAGACAGCACTGCCAGTCCTTTATATTGCTCATTGTTGTTGTTATTATTGTTATTATTAATATTAATAAGGGTGAAATACATTTTGACTGCATGTGTTTTGAAACTCTCATGTCACCCTGTTCACCAACACTAAACATCAATGTTGTTCCCCTAAGAGCTGTGAGAAAAAGCACAAAAAATATTCAAATGCAAATACCCAAGCAAATAAAAAAAAGGCAAAACCTTCTCCAAAAAACATAAATTTTTGAGAAATGGAAACATTTTCAGGGTAGCTGTTTACAGGCCTGATGGCATGTCCTTAGCTGGGCTCTTTGCTCTCCTGGCAGTGGCTGTCACTGCTGAGGTGACAGGCAGGGACAGGAGGGAGTTGAGGTCCCCCTTGCCATGGAGGGAACAGGCTCTGTGTCTGCTGGGCAGCAGAACAGTGTCCCAGGGATGGCAGAGAGCACAGCCTGACCCCAGTGCTGCAGAGGAGCCCCATGGAATACTGATCATGGATCCTGCAATCACAAAATGAGTTGGATTGGAAGGCACCTTTCTCATACCCTGCCAGGGACACCTTCCACTTATCCCAGGGTGCTCCAAGCCCCATCCAACCTGGCCTTGGGCACTTCCAGGGATCCAGGGGCATCCACAGCTGCTCTGGGCACCCTGTGCCAGGGCCTCTGCACCCTCACAGGGAACAATTCCTGCCCATTATCCCATCTAACCCTGCTCTCTGGCAGTGGGAAGCCATTCCCTGTGTCCTGTCCTTCTGTCTCTCATCCCAAGTCCCTCTCCAGTTATCTTGAAGCCTGTTTAGGCACTGGAAGGGGCTCTGAGCTCTCCCTGGAGCCTTCTCTTCTCCAGGCTGGACACCCCCAGTTCTCTGAGCCTGTGGTAGGTTCTCTGAGCCTGAGTAGGAAATGCAGATGGGATGTGTCAGGGAGATTAGGCCCTTGTAGCTGAGACTTTCCACCCTTTAAGCCAAAGGGACAAGATCTAGGCCCTCTCCCAAAAGCTTGTGTCCATAACTCAGAGCTGCAAAGCCCTGAAGTTATTTCTTTGTTCTGGTTAAGGCTCCTGGGAGCTGCCAGCTTGGTGACACTGTTTCTAGCAAACAGAAGAGCAGGACATCCTGGCTTTTAGCAGCCTGTGCATGGTGAGGTGGCAGGTGATTCCCCTCAGCCCAGATGCCCTGGTGTGTGCAGGGTGTGGCTGGGCTGGAGGAAGAGGGGTCCCTGTCCCTGCCAGGGTCACCCAAGCTCTGGTTGTCTGCCAGGCAGGTAAAGGCCCAGGTGCTGAGCTGCAGCCACCCATTGTGTGTCCATGGAGCTGCAGCCACTGGGGCCAAGCACAGTGAAGGACACTTCCCAGTGTGTGGGACAAAGAGACCTTGTGTTTTTGAGAGAGAGTGTTGAAACGTTCATGTGTAGACACAAACCATGTCACTGCAGTGGTCAAAGTACAGCCCAGGAACTTTTATTTACTATTTATCCTGTTCAGAAAATGCAACCACCTGTCCAGGCATCTCCCCAGCCTCATCTTCAGTGGACATGTGGACAGAGAGGCAGCTGGAGCAAACCCTGGCAGTGGCTGGGCTTATCTCCAGTCCCTGGGAGGAATAAATAACAAGGGTGTGATGTCCAGCCCAGCCCTGCCAGGCTGCTGCTCCTCATTCCCACGGAGTGGCTCTGGGACTCGGCAGCCCGATGTTTCTCAGAGCTGAACTGAGCAGAGCTGCCTGAGGGGGTGGATAAGCCTGTTCTGTCTCCCTGGGATCCTCCAGGGTATCTATTCTAAGGTTTGCTGTGGCAGACTCTGGGAATGGGCTGCGAGGCTGCCTCTCGTGCTGCCAGCGGCCCCTGGGGACCTGCTCTTCCCAGGTTGAGTGGCTGTGCTCCGTGATGGGGGAGATGCTGTTTGCTGGCCCCTCTCAGCTTTGCTGATGCTCTGGAGAGCAGGCTCAGGCTGTGCTGTCCTCCTGCCTGCCTGGACATCCCCTGCCAGCTGTGGAATCCATGTCCTGGGGTCGGTGTGTGCCAGGAACTCTCCCCTGGCAGCATGTCCAGCATTTCTCTGGGTGCTGGGGCTGGGCTTACTTATTGTCCCACTTACTCCAGGTGTGCAAAAGTCTGCAGCATGCTACTCCTTAATTAAGGCTGGGAGTTTTTAAGACATACAAGTTTCTTTTCCTCTCATGCATGTTCTTTGAGGTCTTGTCAGAGAAGTTTTGCAGGGACTTTCTGACTCCATCTCTCACAGTGATGGATCTGCTGGATCTCTGTGACTTCTGCAGTCACCCTCTGTTGGGCCTTGCTGGGCCCATGACCAAAGAGAACTTCACCCAAAGAGTCAAGTCCTTTTAGGACTGAAAGAGAAAAGAAAAAAGAAACAAAATCTAACCCAAAGCCTAATTTTAAGAATGGGAACAAAAAGATAAAAATACAAAAGTAGTTGAAAAGGAATTCAAAAGAAAAGCTAAAAGGGTAAAATATTTACAGAAGGCATAAAAACTGTTTAAAGACAAAGTATTAGAGGCTTGGATTAAATATATACAACTAATCTAGAATGTGCTAAAATACCCAGAAAAAAAAAATCTGCCATACTTTAGTAGTGAAAGAAGTTACAAGAAGAATGAGAGATTCATCAAAATTGAAATAATTTCCAAAGAAGGAAGATAGAATGGAGTACAAAGTATGTCTGTAAGATGTAATACCCATAAGGACAGGCCAAAAATATTTTTAGGAAAAACTTGCTAAAAGCATAAAAGCCAATATTAAAACATTTCTCAAAGGATAAATAGGAAGCTCATCAGAAAGTGTCCCTGGCTCAGATCTGTGTAGAGAAAGACAGAAGAAGGTGAATGTTGCAGTGCAAGAGCTCAAGAGCCAAACTCTGCTCGGTGGGAGGGGGAAGGAAGTGTCCCACACTGTGCCTGTGGTGCACACAAATCCCACAGCCAAGCAATCAGCAGCATCAATGACTGCTTCTGACAGAGATGTCTGACCTGGAGATGCTCTTGAGCATCGACTGGAGCTGGATAATGGCCCATTTGGGGAGATGGTTGACCTGAAACCCAGCATCCCACAGTGAGACAGTGGCACTCACATCCCCAGGGATCATCAGCTGCCACCCTTCCCCACCCCTGTGCATCTCCCCACCTTAATGGTGTCCTGTGACACCACCATGGGCTCTGCCTGCTGTGGGAGCTTCCTGCCCCTCCTTGCTGACCTCTGGCTCTGTCTTTGGCCAGTGTGGAACAGCCAGGCACGGTGTGATCCCCCTTTTTTCCATAGTGGAGGACTTCAATGCTGTTCCCAGCAAACCCTGTGGGACCCCCCTTTCCCTGCCACACTCCTCTGGTTTCTCTCAGTGTGTGTCTCAGCTCCTGTCCCCAGTCCTGCTGTCAGTGGCACTGGCAAGGCATGGCAGAGCACAGCCAGGCAGCTCCTTGGAAGCTTGGCAGGGACACAAGGAAAGCTGTGCTGGATCAGAGAGGTGCCAGGGAGAGAGAGGGGGAAAAGTGGAGGGCTCGTGCTATGGGCACCTCGTGTGACCCCAGGCTGGCTTTGCACATAAACAGGTAATGAACTGGTGTTAGCCTGGCCTGGGACTGGAATATCTTCTGTCCCAGCCAAGCCCAAACTGGAACAGAATGAAAAACATGCAGTGGTTGGACTCCCTGCTAACTGAGCATTGGGCTCTGAATTAGCCATTACCACTGGGGAAAGAAATCCGGGGTTCTTGGGAGAGATCATGGAAAACATTGGCTCAGTAGGGGGCAAGACATAGAATCAGGTTTTGGGAATGATGAGGAGAGGAACTGGGAACAAACCAGAAAATGCAGTTCTGCTGTGGTACGTCCACAGCATCCCCACACCCCAAGCTGGCTGGTATATCCATTCCTGTCTCTCATCCCCAGGAGAGTTCAGAAAACCAGAAAAGGACTGAGCACAGGCATTTAATGATGCCCACAGGAGCCATAAAAGAGACAAGGGTTTTTGAGCTTCATCAGGGGACCGCTGAGTGGGGTGATGGGGCAGTGTAGCACAGCCTGGAACCCTCTGGGAGTGGCTGGGGATGGTCGGTTTCTGCTTCTTTCTGTTCAGGAACAAGGACATGGTCCATGGGATTGTCAGGTAGCACATTTAGAACAAACAAGAGGAAGAACTTTTTCACACAACTTGGAATTCATCGTGAAACTCATTTCCATGGGACTGTGCAAGGCCAAAACTGCAACAGGTCTCAAAAAGCAACTACATTCAGGAAGAAAAACATGAATTGTATTGATTTAATCATTGAGACTATTAAACACGAGGGCCTGGTGAGAGCCTCCTGCTCCCCAGATCCAAGGGCTGGGAATTGCATAGCCAAGCATCAGAGCAGAGATCCAGCATCCATAACTGACCAGCAATGGAGAGGACAGATGGGCACAGGGGGTGTAGGGCTGACACAGCATAGCTGTTTTATGTTCTCACCTATTCTGAGCTGTCCTTTCCTGCCTAGCTCTCAGCCTGAGGAGAATTCATTTCCATCTGCTCCCTCGGTGTTGGTCTTTAAACATCCCAAAGACAGCCATGCCCATCAGAGAGAAACAAGCCTCTGCAGTGCAAGATTCCTTTGACTGGATGTATACATGCCCATGCTCCAGACCTCTGCAGAGGAGCTGGAAAACCTCATCTTGCCAAGGTTTTGCCTGACCTTTTGTTCTGCACAAACAGGATCTCCTCAGGCCCTGAATGTCCTTTAGGTGTACAGGAGTCATCCTCTCTCCTTAGCAACACATCTGTGAGGCCAAAACACAGATTCAGTCATGTGCTGGGAGCTCATAAGCAGACATTAGGAGCTTGTCTTAGATCTTCCCTCTGAGGTTGATGTAGGAAGAGGAATTAGTCCCCAGAAGGATCTGTTTTACCTGCCATGGCCTTCAGGTGAGATGAGTCTCTCTGGAGGAGCACACCTAGCCATGGCATTGCTCATGATGCCTCTCACCAGCTCAGAGCCCAGACTACAGAGAGCAACAGAATTCAGGCTGGGAAAAAAGACCTTGGAGATCATCAAGTCCAACCCTAAACCCAACACCCAAGAGGGCATCTGGTGCCCTTCCACTGGGGCAAATGCCATTTCCTGACCCAGGCCACTTGTGCTGGCATCACTTGGGCACATGGGAATGTGTGTGTTGGGCACACAGGGACTGCACTGGTGAGGCCACACCTCAAGTCTTGTGTTCAGTTCTGGGCCCCTCATGGTAAGAAAGAGATTGAGGTTCTGGAATACATCCAGAAAAGGGTCTGGAGCACCAGGAGGGGCTGAGGGAGCTGGGAAAGGGGCTGGAGAAAAGGAGGCTCAGGGGGGACCTTGTGGCTCTGCACAAGTCCCTGCCAGGAGGGGACAGCTGGGGGGGTCAGGCTCTGCTCCCAGGGAACAGGGACAGGAGGAGAGGGAACGGCCTCAGGCTGGGCCAGGGGAGCCTCAGGGTGGACAGCAGCAGGAATTTCCCCATGGAAAGGGTGCTCAGGCCTTGGAAATGCCCAGGGAGGTTTGGAGTGCCCATCCCTGGAGGAGCCCAAGGAAGGGCTGGAGGTGGCACTCAGTGCTCTGGGCTGGGGACAAGGTGGGGATCAGGCACAGCTTGGACTTGACAGCCTTGGAGCTCTTTTCCAGCCTCTGGGATTCTGGGATTCTGTGACTGTTATGGTGTACGTGTGTGTGTTGGTGAGTACAAGACACCAGGGGAACCACGGTGAGCCTCACATGCCCAGGAACACCCAGGAACACCCAGGAACACCCAGGAACACACAGGAACACCCAGGAACACACAGGAACACCCAGGAACACACAGGAATACCCAGGAACATCCTCACCTGCTCCAGGCCCTCCGAACAAGCAGTGAGTCCTGTGGGGTGGCAGGTGACAGGGCAGCACTGGCCCCAGGGCTGTCACCAGTGCTGGAACCACACGTGATCAGTGCAAACACAGACAGGGCCAGGCACCCAGCTCCATGGAAACCAACACACACGTGTTCCAAGGACATTCAGTTCACTGCCCTGTTTCCCATCCGCCCCCACATGGGTGAATATGTAAATAGAGGATATTCTTAGCAGAGAGGATTCCCAAGAAAATGCCATGTCTCCTTGATGCAAGCAAGGATTTAGTGCAGTGGCATGGGGAAGCACTGAGGTCTTCCTAGGCACAGGAGAGCCAGAGCCTCTGACACTTCCCAGCCTGCTCAGGGATGGGGCGAGGGTTTGGGAATGTGTGCTCTGCTCTCCTCTTCTCCACACTGGTGAAATTAAAAAGGGGTGCAGATGGTGACGACATCACTGAGCTAACCAGTGCTCTACTTTAGATCTGCTAGAGCTGGAGGGAACCTGGGGATCTGGTCCCAGCAACTGTTGCTCCCACCTGGCATCAATGGGGCCTTGGGGACCTTGGAACTTCCCTCATGGAGCAGCTGAGGGCTGTAGGCAGAGCCAAGACCCAGATTTAGCTGGGCAGCAGCCAGTGTCCTCTGGTGTGACAGCACTGCCAGCCTGCAGCACATCATTGAACGACTGAGGGAGCTGGGGTTGTTTATTCTGGAGAAAAGGAGACTCAGGGGTGACCTGATCACTCTCTACAACCCCCTGAAAGGTGGCTGTGCTCAGGTTGGTGTTGGTCTCTTTCTCCAGGCAGCAACTGACAGAAGGAGAGGACACAGCCTCAAGCTGCACCAAGGGAAATATAGGTTGGATACTGGGAGAAAGTTTTTTACAGAAAGGGTGATAAAGTACTGGAATGATCTGCCCGGGGAGGTGGTGGAGTCACCATCCCTGGATGTGTTTAAAACAAGACTGGATGTGGCACTGGGTGCCATGGTTTAGTTGAGGTGTCAGGGCTGGGTTGGACACAATGATCTTGAAGGTCTCTTCCAACCTCCACATTCTGTGATTCTGTGATTGCAGATCCCCCCAGGCGTGATGGAGGACTGGGTAAGGAGCAGGGCAGGGCAGGGAAGGGCTGTGTGCTCATTTGCTCAGCCCCTCAGCCAGGCACAGCAGTGGGGTCAGCGCAGGCCAGGCTGGGACAGAGATGGCTGAATTTCAAACCCCCCCAAATAGGGGCCTTTCTTTCCCTTGGGGCTGCCATGCAGGGAGCAGAGCAATAAATTCCCCAGGAGAAAGGCATAACATGGAAGCTGTGAAATCTGGGCACAGTTTCTCTCAGCATGCCTGACAAACACAGACACAGAACTCAGACTTCTCTGAGGTAACAGGGGCAGAGCTGGGCTGCACAGGCACAGCAGCCCTGGGGCACGAGGCCTCCTGAGCTGCTCAGGGCTGTGTCCCTTGTTCCAGGCAGTGAGTGAGGCTGGTGGGGTGTGGGCTGGGCTCTTGGTGGGCAAAAATGGGTGTGGGATTGGGGTCAGAGAGGTACCACAGGATTTTTCAGCGCTATTCTTCAACCCCCCTTCAATCGCCCCACACCTGGGATTGCTGTGCTGAGCAGGTGTGTGCAGAGCCCACCCTGAGACTGAGCATGGTTTGGAAATGCAGTGGAGACCTGAGAATCCTGAAAGCACAAGGTTCAGCTGAGGTTTAGTGTAAAGACTGGCATGTTGTTTAAACAGCATCTTTGTATTAATTTCTGCACTGGCAGAGCTGGGCACTGGGGTCATTTCCAGCTCTCCTGCCCATCCCACCCTGCTCTGGCTGAGCTCTCTGCCACATGCAGAGGTGGTCGTGGGGCAGGAGAGGCTGTGCCTGTGAGCTGTCTGTGCTGCCCTCAGCGTGGCTGAGATGGCTCTGACATGTCACCCCTTGTGTCCCACCTGAGCCCCCGGGCTGCACCAGCCATCCCCTCGTGCCTCACCAGCTGCCCCAGGCTGCAGACTGTTTGCAATGTATGGGTCCATACATCTCTGTGTGTGCTGCTTTTCAACCTCCTATGTAATGTTTAGTCACATTTAATAACAATAAAATTCTCCTTCACAGCTGCATTCTGGAAAATGGAGCTGATTTTACTAAAAACAATGAATGCGAATAGTTCATGGTCTTCTCGCATTACCCAGAGATTTATCACATCTCTTGCATAATTTAATCTCTACATCTGTGGGACACAAATGTTTTACATTTCTTACATTTATGGGCAGACATCGAAAACATCTGTGCAGACCCAACACACCAAAACATCTGGAAGACATCTCTGCCTTTTTATGACATACATCTCCTGATCTTTTGTCTGGAACAAGTGTGCAGCTATCAGTAGTAGCTTTATGTGTCGGTTACTGGGCTTCCCGTTTGGGCTCTGACAGGCACAGGGGAAAATGTGATCAGCTCTGAATTTCAGCCCATTTCAGCAAGTGGGGAAGCAATTCAGGGAGCTTCCCACCCACC
Source organism: Argya squamiceps (assembly GCA_037834095.1). Lineage (NCBI taxonomy): Eukaryota > Metazoa > Chordata > Aves > Passeriformes > Leiothrichidae > Argya > Argya squamiceps. The sequence goes on along the minus strand of JBBMKD010000054.1, from coordinate 9,980,651 downwards.
CACGCTGTGAGAATTTGGAGCAGGATGAGAACAAGGCAGCCAGGGTTTGCTGCTAAGCTTGTGGACAGGACTGTTTGCTGAAGGTTCAGGCTTGGAGCTGGGCTGAGCTGCTGCTTTCCTCTCTGCAGGATCCCAGGCTGGGGCAGCGCTCGCCCCGGGATCAGAAATGCTGCTCCTGCTGTTTGTATCCCAGCCCCTTGGGAATAAGTGCTCTGTGCAGGTGGGATGGGAGGCAATAACCCCACCTGGAGATCTTCTCTTCACTCCCCACTTTCTCTGTGGTCATGGCAGTGAGTCTGGGAGCTGCTGGCTGTGTCCAGGTGAGGAAAGAGATCATGCCCTGGCCTTGGGCAGGGTGAGCTGGGGTTCACCAGCCTGTGCCCAGCTGTGCTGCAGTGCCTGTTACAGCCCAGCCACTCTGCCCAGCTGGAAGACAGGGAGCCTCTTCTGGCATGAATAAATGTAATCATTCCTGGAGACTTTAGTCCTGCCCAAGGGCTACACCCAAAATGGACAACAGGTCACAGGTTTTCACAATTTTATAAGCTTGGGCCATTTGCATATTGGGGCTTATTGTTCCAATTAACAGCTTCAGGTAATGAAGTCATTTACCCCAAGTTTGCTCCTCTTAACTCACTTTTTTTACATCTCTCAGGGCCTGAGGCAGTGAGGTTCCTTGATTCCCAGGCCTGGAGAGGAACTGTTGTGTCTGACCAAAATGGGGAACATATACAGCTCACACTGTATATAAAAAATACATAACAGCTAAATTCCCAAGGCATCAACATGAGGGGGCTTCTCCCCCTGCACAGAGCTGGTGGGGGCTGGTGCACCCCAGAACACCTGCCTGGCTGATGTCAAACCAGTCTGAGAGTGTGTTGAGCCCAACCCTCCCACACGCTCATGCTGTGACCTCCAAAGCCCCTTCTCATTCAGAAAGGTCCACCAGCCCTGCATGCTGCTTGTACAGGAAATCTGAAATGTTTCGCATGAGTTTGGGGAGGTTTTATCATTAAAAAAAAACCCTCATAATGCAGCCAATTGAACCTTTAAACAATGTGTCATTATGAGAAGAAAACCTAAGAGGGTTTTGCATGGCTGGGTACATGGGAGTTCTTTCAACATCTTCATATTTATACCTTTCTCTTTCTTTAGCCAGCAAAATAACACCCAAAGAAAGGGAAGGTTTTGTATTCTTTCAAGTTTAAATTATAACAGATTTTTGTTTTCCAAAGCCAAAATATTTTACTCAAATTTTGTGGATTAATTCCCAAACTTTTCTGATTGCCTAGGCAGTTTTATTTGCCTGCACTCTGATATTATGTGGGATTACATGAACAGATGTTATTTTTCCATGGGATGTGATGTAAACCCAGAATTCTGGAGATATAATTTGATCAAATGTCAGTGAATTCTCCCGAAGATAACTAGCTGGGAGCTCTTGCTCCAAAATGAAATGGTTTGAACTTCTGAATGGTGGCTTTGAGGAGCTTTTCATCCTGGATAAAGAAAAATATTTTTCCCAAAGTCTGTTTCAAGGAATCAGTGACCTGTTTTAGCTGAGTCCTTGCAAAATCCTCAAGTGGAACCAGACATCCTGGCAGCCAAACCTGGGGTTTGGCAATCTCTAAGTCATGAAGGGAATTAGGGAATTAGGGAATCTAGGCAAAGAATTGATCGACATTACCTGTCTGTGTTAATCACAGAGCTTGTTTTCTACTTTTTTTTTTTTTAATTTTTGGTAACACTTCTGAATTCCAGGATGGAAATAAGAAATCAGCACAGTAGCTTTTTTCCATCTTCCTGCACGAGCAGGGGGAGACACGCAGAGCACATGGTGACTTGGACAGTAAGGATCTACTGACAGGGAAGGGAGGAGTGTCCATTTCAAATCCTGCCTGATTTCAAGACATTTTTCAGGAATCAAGGCCAGGTTGGGCATCTCCAGGACAGGGAATGTGGCTGGGAAGATCCAGAGCAGCAGCGTGGGCCTCCTCCTGCTGCTTGAGGGGCTCTTGCTGTGTCTTTCCTACACAACCCCAGAAGAGACATCTTCCACCAGTCCCATGCTTGCTGATTGAGCCCACCCTTGCAAACAGCACATTTGTTGGTAGCAGCAGGCTCAGAGCCTTGGTTGTGCTAGGAGAGGCTGAGTGGTGTGTCCTCCCCAGCCTGGGCCTGTGGGCTGGAGCAGAGCCCGGGGCTCTGGCAGGCCTCGGTGCTGATCTGACTCCTGAATAAGATGTAAGATGACAAAAATTTACAGCCAAAACCCAGCCAAAGCCCAAATAACGCCCTCCAAATGCCCACACTGGCAGGGCAGGGTGACAGGGCCACTCCCTGTGCCCCTGCAGTGGGGGCTGTGGGGTGGCATGGTCCCCTGGTGCTGTGGGGACACGGAGGTTGGGGACATGCCCATCTCAGCCTCCTGCAGAGATGGGGCCTCCAGGGCTTTGGGAGCTGGCAGGAGCAATAAAATCAGAGCTGAGACTTGGCAGGAAAGGTCTGCAGGAGGAGGGCTCCCCGAGGGCGGCCACTGCTCCCCCCAGACACAATACTCCACTGATTCCAAGCACATTTTTCTCAGGCAGAACTGGATAATCTACGGGAATGTTAAACACCAAAATGAGTAACAAGCTTGGCTGGAATTCCTATGCAGGACAAGCAATGATCTCGTGTTCCTCTCCAGGGGTAAGCAAGGAAGAGGTCAGTGTTCCCAAGTCACCCAGAAGGCCCAGCCCACAGGGAAAGTGCCTTGGACACTTTAGTGGTTGAACAGTCTCGGGGAGAGGGAACTGGCAATGTCACATCTGTGCATGTCACGACCTTGCTTTCCTGTCAGGAGCAGCAGTTCTGCAAGGTGTGAGGACTGCTGAGCTCACCTTGCTAAGCTGCCCTGCAGCTCACGGTTCTGGAAAAGAGTTTTGTGTCCCCAGTAGCACCAGTCTGTCCAGGGGACAACAACCAGGCACTGTGCCAGGATAGTGGGATCCTCAGCTGGAAGAGAGAAAGGTCACAGAATCACGGTCCCAGAATGCGTCAGGCTGGAAGGGACCTTAGTGAGTCCCATCTGGTGGCAACTCCCTGCCCCAGCAGGGCCATCCCAGAGCTCAGGGCACAGGACTGTGGCCAGACAGCTCTGGAATATCCCCAGGGAGGACACTCCAGCCTTTTCTGGGCTCTGCTCAGGACTGGGCAATGCCCAGGGCAGAAGTTGTGCCTCCTGTGCAGGGCAGTTCCTGGGTTCAGTCCCTGCCCCTTCCTCTGGTGCCATTGCTGGGCCTGGAGCAGAGCCTGGGCCCTGCTCTGACCCTCCATGCACACAGGGACAGACAGGGACACCCAGGGACAGACAGGGACACCAGGGACAGTCAGAAACACACAGGGACACACAGGGACACCCAGGGACACGCAGGGACACTCAGGGACACATGAGGACACCCAGGGACACACAGGGGCATCCAGAGACAGACAGGGACAGACAGGACACCCAGGGACACCCAGGGCTGAGGGCCCCTCTCAGCCAGGGCTCTTCTCCAGGCTTAGCAGCCCCAGCTCCCTCAACCTCTCCTGGGCACAGAGATGCTCCAGGACCTTCCTCAGCTCCAGGAGCTCCTGTCCCTGCTGTGCTGAGCATGCAGAGCTGGACACAGCACCCCAGATGTGCCCCCAGGGCTGGGCAGAGGGGCAGGACCACCCCAGCTGTGCCTCCAGGGCTGGGCAGAGGGGCAGGATCACCCCAGCTGTGCCCCCAGGGCTGGGCAGAGGGGCAGGATCACCCCAGATGTGCCTTCCAGGGCTGAGTGGCAGGAACATCTAGTGGATGGAGGGTCTCCTCTGTGGGACATGTCTTCCCAAAAAAAGCAATAGTTATCCTCTCCCCTGGGAGTAGAGGTTAGGCCTCTCAGCAAGATGGTTCCTATCCCCATCCCAACATCTGTGAAGCTCAATAGGGACACTCCACATTCTGGATCTCAAGAAGTTTGGGGCACAGAACAGCACCACAAGTCCCTCAGAAATGAGCCTTCTCTGCTGCCAAAGTCATAGCCACTGCTCTTTCCCTTCCCACACTGGGGGACAAGCAGTGCCTGCCCAGTGATGTCCCATCTGATGTTGTGGGAACGTGTCCCCAGGAGGCCATTTCTCCTCACTGCAGTGGGCAGCAGTGAGGGGTGCAGGTCACCACACACCCACGGCACACGAGGCAGGTGGAGCTCTGCTTGTGCACACACAGCCCCTGATTTCCATGGATCCCATGCCCAGGGTGGTTCCTGGAGACCCCAGGGCCCCACATGTGTCCACAGGACGTGGTGGCATTACAGCTTCCAGTACTGGAGCAAGGAGGCAGATCCAGTCAAGGCCAAAAGCCTCCAGGGCTGTGGGGAAGTTGTGTGGAATTAATTTTTCTTTCACAAAAACATAGTGTTTTTATCTTTATAATGAAGTGTTCCTGTTTGCATGGGAATGCAGCAAGGGCTGTTTATTTATTTGCTTTTAATAACTGAGAACTGTTTACTTCTAAAGTGTTCTCCTGGTTTTCTTCCCCTGAAAATCCTCCCAAGAGGTCAAGGGAAGAAAGATGAGGTGTTTGTTTTTTCACTAAGATGTCTACTTTGGCAAAAACACCTCCCCTCCAGTAAAGGGACAAAATAAGTGCTCAGAGCTGGGGATCGGTGCTGCGTGACAGATCTCTCCAGTGCCCAGAGGAGCTGCAGGCATTTGCAAATGAGCAGCAATTCCCAGGTTGGGGCACTGGGACCAGCATGTCGAGGTTGTTGGTGTTCTGAGGCACTCCAGGAAACCTCCCTCGGATTCTTGGCGCGGGCCTGGGCTCTGTGATCTGGCATTGACCCCCCGAAAGGCACATGGAGGCTCATTATCATTTGCTGACCCAACTCCTGTTTTCATTCCTCCTGACAGAAATCTGCACAGTGTTTAATGCAAACAGAGGAAACACATTTATTGCCCTTTCTAAAAAATTCTGATGTTTCAAAGCCATGGTCAGAAAGCTGGAGTGACTAAATTCTTCTGTCTCTGCACACCCAGCTCTGAATACTTTGTGCTCTCTTCTTAGGAAAACATCTTACAAAATTCTGCCTAGGAGATATTTCTTTTACACGTACTGGACCTTCACTGAGGGGCTGCAGGGCTCAATTTAAAGTCAGTTGTACTGTCTGCTTACAGGAACAGCCAGTTCTGTGCAGGAAACTCTATTTCTGCTGTAATTCTCCCCCATAGAAACCAGATCTGACAGTATCTTGATTTTCTCATGGGCTTAGCCAGATGTGTGGGTCTCAGCTAACCTGCATGGCCACGGGGCTGTACTCAGCCACCCCACCTGCAAAAATGTGCTTTACCATCTTTGAAAATGATGCCTAAGAAGGCTGACCTGAAACAGAGACTGTACAGAGCTAGAGAATAAAGTAGGTATTTATTGAAAGGCCTCCAGGATCCACCTTGGGCAGGACAGGAGCTTGACCAAGGCTGCACCCAGGGTGGACTAAGAGTGGTCACAAAATAACACTTCTCTTGTTTTTAAACACTAAAAAAGTGGATTCAGCTCTAATCTTACACCAATTTTACTCTTATTAAATGCCACTCACCAATGTGGAGTTAGACTTCATAGGCTCAGGTGAGATCAGGGTGTGATCCAGCCAGCACAGGCTGTGGGACATGCTCTGCCCTGGCAGGAGTTCAGCCAAAGGGGGCCCTGGCCACGGTGCCGTTTACCTTGTGCTGGCACAGAGCTTGGGACCTGCCCCACTGATTTGCAATCTGAGCAGATGTGAAAGGAAAAGACCATTATTTTAATCAAATTAGAGCTCTGTGCATTGCTGCTGAGAACAGCCTGAAGGATAACACATTGTTCTGAGGGCACTTCACTGCCATGAGTGCTGTGACCTGGTAAATCACGTCAGGAAACCCATTCTGAGCAGCTTCAAACACATCTGTCATCTTTAGGGGTTTGTAAATTCCAGCTGATCACAGCAGAGTGCTTTACACTTGCATCCTTCCAGAAACTGAGAAACTGGAAGGGTGTTTACAAGAGCATGAAGTGACAGGACAAACTGACAGAAAGTAGGTGTAAATGAGATATTGGGAAGGAATTGTTCCCTGTGAGGGAGGTGAGGCCCTGGCACAGGGTGCCCAGAGAAGCTGGGACTGCCCCTGGATCCCTGGAAGTGTCCAAGGCCAGGCTGGACACTGGGGCTTGGAGCAGCCTGGGACAGTGGAAGGTGTCCCTGCCCATGGAGAGGAAGATGAATGAAATGATCTTTAAGGTCTCTTCCAACTCAAACCATTCCATAATTCTGTTATTCTATAAATTACTATTTCAATATCCAGCATGTCAGTGCACCTCACATTTGCTGGAGCTGTCAGGGACACTCAGCCACTTCCTTGAATGCTACAGAACTGGGAACTTGGGCAGTGAGTTGGTGTCCCTCATAAATCCAGACCGACACAGCTCTGCTTTTTCTTGTACAAATGGAACTCTAGTCCAGAAGAAAACATATTATAAGCCAGGTGAACAATGACTTTCTGTAGCTCCAAGATGTTTGCAGGACAGGGCAGAAGCAAAAATTTCCTATGGATACAGGTGTGTGTTGCACTGGATGCTCAGGGCTCTGCCTTTTCATCAGACCACCCCAGTGCTCCTGGATGTCTGCAGGATCCCTGGATGTTTGCAGGAGCCTTGTAAAGCCTCCTGTCTCACTAGCTCAGGGCTATTTTCCCTCTCCAACTGACTCTCCAAGGGGCAGTCTGACAGTGACGGGCAGCACATCTAGGCTGCATTGCTTACAGAGCACACAGCTCAAAATCCCTGCTCTTCAGTTAAGTGAATTGTGTATCTTACCAGGGCTGCAGATGAAATAAAGTGCTGTCATGCTGAGAATGGCTTCACAGTCTTACCCTGTCCTCAACATAAAGATTAAGGGAAGAAGTTCTGGTTCAAGTGTCTGAGTGCCTGTATAATTGAATTTCATGCTCATTCATTCCCTCTGAAGTGGTGTACACAGGCAGTCACTTGAAAGGGGGAAAATCTTGTTCAAACCCTCTGTGAACTTTCCTGCATTCAGTGAGGTCTTCAATAGTGGGTAAATCCTGTTCAGACACCTTTGACCATGGGATGTCGATGAGAAAAAGCTTTGTTTCCTAAATGTTTCTGGGGACAATCCTTATATCCAAATGACCTGAAACGTTTTCATAGAACAATACCGCGAGTTGGAAGGAGGTGTGCAAGGAGAGATCACCAACCTTTCCTGTCTGCATACAATCACAGAATGTTCTGAACTGGAAGGGACACACAGGGATCCCCAGTCCACTCCTGGCCCTGCTCAGACCCCCCAACAATCCCACCCTGGGCATCCCTGGCAGTGCTGTCCAAACATTCCTGGAGCTCTGGCAGCCTCAGGTCCATGCCCATTCCTTGGGGAACCTGGGCAGTGGCAGCACGCTCTGGGGGAAGAACCTTTCCCTGATCTCCAGCCCAAACCTATCCTGACACAGCTGTTTGCACATATCCAAAATTATGAAGACATAAATTAGTTGCAGTTGGTGAGGAACAGAATCAGACCCATGCACAGTCATCCTCTGCTTGCCTGGCCCCCATGAGAAGCTTCAATGTGTTCAGATCAAAGCTTCTCATCAATATTCCTGTTGTTTGCGATGGTTGTGCACTCATGCCCACCCTAAAAGCCTATTCCTGCCCCACACCTGCACGGAGGGCACCGCCTGGGCACCACTCTGGTGGTGGTGCTGGTGTTCCCTGGAGGAAGGCAGAGCTTCTCTGCTCCAAGCAGGGCACTGAAGCGAGACTTGGAGCTGCCTCATTGGCAGCAGACGTTTGAGCAGCACCCCTACACATGACATTTGTTTGCTCAAATGTAACACGATTCATGGGCTCTCGGGGAGCGTGCTGATGCTGTGACATTAAGCAGCCGATCACTCCTGTGCTTGGCAGGAGCTCAGTCCTGCTGACATATGGCTCGTGCCCAGCACCTTCCCCAGCAAAGTGTGTTGGCACAAATATGTGAGTAATGCAGGTGACAGGCTCTGTGGCTCTGGCTGATTATCCCTCAGCTTTTATGTAATTTATGCCCCGAAAGTAACTGTGCTCAATCTTGTCCATGGATTTGATTCCTTTCATGTGGTTTTCTGTGCTAACGAGATTAAATCAGTTTCAATAGGCACCGTTTTAATGGAGATGATAAACTTTTATTGAACTCAAGCACATTAAAATGAAATGTAAGCAATAGGTGACTTTAGCATTAGTCTAGAGTCCGTTCCAATCTGGATCAAGCCAGCATACCTTCCCTGTTAAGCAACAGCCAGCACCCCAGCACGTTTTATGAGCTTCTAAAAGAGCTGAAAAATCCTTCCCCCACGGAGCTTCCCTGTTTCAGTGCTGCTGGAGGCTGAGGTGGAGCATTAATTGGAGCAGCTCCATGACCTGGTGGTGCAGCCACGGAATGAGGCATAAACACAACTAAGTACAGGACTTCACATCTCCTGAAAACAGGAAAGCAGGGGATGGGTAATTTGGTGTTTTACAGCAGCTTTGTCTGCTAATCTGTGATCTGTTTGGTCTGCCAGTAGGATTATTATGGTGGGTTTACTGAAGAAGTGCCAAAAATGATGTTAAATAAACTGTTTACACAATGTAACTAGAGGCTGAAAAGCTAAACAGAGAGTCCCAAACTCGGCCCCATCGCAGGTTTGAAGAAAAATAAACTCCTCAACACTTTCAACTGGACGCTGCTGCTCTGCAGAGGCTGCTCTGTTTGTTGAATATTAAAACATAAAATTAATGCATTTCCCCCTCTTTCTGGGGCTCTTTCCAAAGGTCTCATGGTTGGAAACATGATCGGATCATTTTGAGCTCCTTGGCTGTCCTTGGAATTTGCTGTGATCATTTCAGTCGTTATAAAATATTCAAGTTTCAAAATGACTGCAAGAAAACCCATCATTCTTTAGAAGTGGGTTGTATAATATTATTCCTGAGAGGACAGGAAGAGCCAGTGCTGGTTCTGTGTTCTCCAAGGAATTATAAGGGACACCTGGGGGGCAGAAGTCCATGGTGATCTCCATTGTAGCACAAGTGGAGGGGAGCCATAAAAAATGTCATCTGCACCAGTGGGTGGGTGATGTAGGAGAGCTCTCCACCAATTTAAAGGAAAATTTGGAGGCACAAAAGAACTTTCTTCCCTTTCCTCCACTTTTGCCTGTCTTCTTCAAGGGTGTTTCGTTGCCGAGGAAGGAACTTGAGTGGAATTTGGAAATATCAGTGGTGTCAGCTTTTTGGCTAGGGAATTGCATGGAAATCTCTCTTGAATTCTGAGTATTTCTGTTAGCCATAGCCTCCCCCCAGCAATCCAGACAGTTTCTGCAGCACATGGGATAAGCATGCAGTTTGTGCAGGGGCCCATCAGTTACAGTCAGTGTTTCAGTCCTTGTTTTAGTGCCTGAGGGTGTGACTTTGTTTTTTTTTTAACTATGTTGAGATGAACAGGGCATAACTGGCATTGGCAACAACTTCAGGGCCCCATCCAGGATGGGCCTTTGGTGCTTGTGTGGGGTTTGTGAGTAACAAATTCCGTAGAGATCAAGGAACCCCACGTGTGCTGGCATCAAGGACAGGCTGGTAGGACAGCGTGTGCCTGGCACTGTTTGCACAGAGCCTGTGTTGATGTTCTTTGAGCATTTCAAAACAGTGGGCAAAGAGGGCTTACTAACAGAGCTTGCATGGGCTTTCAGAATTCCCTCATCAGAGGTGGCTGGAGTAGCTGGATCATGCACAGCCAGGGTTCAAAACCTAGAGGCAGGATGGAAAATCAGACCTCTCTGTCCTGGTGCAGACCTACAACAGGGCTGCCAGGTTTCCTGCTGTGTCCTGTGCTGTCAGATCTCTTCACGGATTTTGTACAAAAATGAAGGAGATGCTGTGAAGGTGCAGTCTAAAAATGCCATTTGAACATGCCTGTGTGGTTTGGCTTAGTCTGACACGTGTATGCTCCGTGAGAGAGCTTTGAGCATATGGAGACACAATTTACTTATTTTTTCTATAGGAGCCAGCTTTACTAATTGCACAATCTTGCTTTGTTCACTGAGATCCTGTGGTTAGATAAGGCAAAGCTGTGGTGACATTGCACACACAATCACGTAGACACTGCAACACATGTTCAATATGTTTAAAAGTGAGGGGGAAAAAATTCAGTAACTAAACGTGATTTTTTTTTTCCAAGAATACTGTAAAAGCAGCAGATCTGCCTTAGAGTGGTGCACAAAAGGTCACTGCAGAGTCAGTGTCCCAAACATGGTGTGGACAAGGGCATCTCCTGCTGCCACCTTGGCCACTTGCTGGCAGCAGAGGAATGTGGAGAGCTGTGAGCCAGGGACTGCAGCATCCCAGCAGCAAAAGCCAGGAGGGACAGTATCCCTGCTATCCAGGGACAAAGCAACAACCTGGCACAGCAGCTCAGGGGTCAGGGACAAGATGATATCTGCCGTGTGGGCAGTGGGGATGTGCCAGGGGCTGCAGCTGCAGGGCGGCCCCACTGGTGTGGGTCTGGGCTGAGGGAGAGGGGCAGCCACTGGCTGCAGTCACAGCAGTCACAGGGGACAGCCCTGCCACAGCTCTGCATCAGGGGCCTCGAGAAAACTTGCTTTTGAGACCCTTCTGTGCCTGGGTGGAGTTGTCACGGGACACACAAGAGACCCAGACCTGACACCACAGACCCCCTCCCCAAGCTGTTCTGCAAAGCTCTGAAGGAGAGGCTTCCCAGCAAAGCCTCAATAAGAAATCAAGTGTTCCCCCCTCATTTTTTCTTTTCAAAAGGACTGGACTTGCTGAAGATGTCCGGAGTTATTCAGCTCAAAGGGTTAAAGTTTGGCAGTGTTGCAAGCAACCGAACAATGGGTCATATCATGGAAACTGTCAGGCAACCTTAAATATAGCTGTTATGATCTGCATAGTCTGCAATGCTCTGGAAACCAGGATGAGCAGCAAGGGGAAAAAATTCATAAAGTCCATGGAGTTGTTTAGGTTAGTCAGGAACAGAGAGCACTGCAGGGAGTGCAGAAAGCCAAAGGGCGCCCAGGGAAAGGGGTGGGCAGTGGGAGGGCAGGAGCAGGGAAAGGAGCCCACCAGGAGGAAGACTGAGATGAGACAGACTGGAATGATGTTGAGGAGGGGTGATGCTCGGTGTCTGGCTGGTTTTGAAAGTTTAATGGATTTATCTGACAGCAGCTGGTGACCCCCTTTCCCCCGGACCTTCTCCTTTGGCCACTCACACATGCCCAGACACTGAAGAACTGGTTTGGTGTTTGCACAAACTAATCTGACAACGAGCCAGGAGTCACGGCCAGGCTCAGCATTGATGTGGGGCTCCCACATCCTCACAGGGACCCTCACCACTCACCAGGAGGGGCCACAGCATGCATATGTCAGCTCCTTCCCCTGCAGCATCCCAAGCATCCCTCCTGAGATAGCCAGCAAGCGTGGCCTGAACTGGGAGCCCGAGAGCTTCAAAGTGAGTCGGAAACTATTTTATCATGGCGAGATCAGTGCAGGCTGCTGGAAGCCAGTGGGGCTGGGAGCTCTGTTACGGGAAGGGACTCTTGCTGTGCTGTCTGGGCGTGGGCCTGGCACGGGGATCAAGGCCTGAGGAGCACTGAGCTATGCAGGAGGTCACACCTGCCATCCCTGAGGCCCTCCAGGCAGATGCTCAGCTGGAACGGTGTTATAGCCAGGGAGCCTGAGTGATTTATACTGCTGGAAGAGGTTTTTGTTTCCTTTCTTCCTCCCCAGTGCCCTGGAGTCCCTCCTTATCCAGCAGCACTGACAGGCAGCCGAAGGGGTGCGGGAGCATTGGGGTGCCCCACCCACAGCCATGCCCCGGCCCAGATATGTCACAGGGAATGGCACCTCATGGCACACCATGGCCCTGCTGCCTCCTTGCAAGCACCAACACAGCAGTTTCCCTGCTGGCTCATCATCTGCCATTTGCTGGCCATTGTCTTCAGAGCCCCCTGGGGACAACGTGACCTGCCATTTGCTGGACGTGTCTTCAGAGCCCCTTGGCCACTCTCCTTGGCACAGAGTGGCCTTGGGAGTGAATTTTGGCTCCTGTCAGTGCCCTTCCTGTCCATCCTCCCAGAATTCCCATCCGTCTGCCCATGAGCTGTGCTCACTGCCCCACAGGCTCCTGTGACACCCCAGACACCCCATGGCCCACACAGCCTCCCTTGTACCCATCTGCTCCCCTCATCTCCAGCTGCCATCACAGCTGAGATCAGCGTCCTGAATGCCAAGCAGGGACAGGAGCTGCTCTTGGGCAGACCCTCAATCCTGAAATCACTGGAAAATTTGCAGGGACCTTTTGGAGCAGGTCTGTGCCAGGGGAGGGCTCCAAGGCACGGAGGGACACCCCCTGTGTAACATGGCACAGCGCTGACCTGAGTATTTCCACTGGCCTTTTCTTGACCATTTTTGGTCCCTTTCATTTGTTTTTGAATCTGTTCCTCCTCTTTGCCCAAGTTCTTTTGCGCTAATTAGGAACTGGCTCCTCTCGGGGTGGGAGGTCTGTCAGGACCGCCTTATGACAGATTTACTTTGTCTCTCTGTCTCTGCATTTTGGCAGTTTGGTTCTTCTGCAATGTTCTGGATTTGGATTTTGCTCCTCAACGCTGATATCCTCACAATAGGCAGCCTATGGATTGAATAAATTAAAACATAACGAGCTGGAATGCAACTGGCAGCTCTGCAAGATCCCCATCAGCACAACAGGGCTTGTTAATGCACAGCTGAGCTTTCTCTGGGGAGGCATGAGCTCTTGGCCACAGCCTGGCTGGATGGGTAAGCCAGGTGGGATGTAGATATGCTGGACAGTGTGCTGGGCAGTGTCCTGAGCCACAGCAAAGGTGCTGACAGGTGAAAAATGTTGCCCAATATCAGATTCAGAAGGAGCACAAGTCTAGAAGACAGACTTCACTCATGTTGATCCTTGCACCCTACATGCTCTGGGTTCACCAATCCTCTGCTCTGTGACTGAAGCCTCTCCTCCATCCCACTGCTGTGCTAATGAATGCCAGCAAACCCTTGCAGCTGGGTCCCTCCTGCAGCACAGTGGCTCTGTGTTCATGCCAGCCTTGTCCCCTGCAGAGGGGAGTCTGTATCATTTTTCCTGCTCACTTCAGCTGTAGAGGATCCATCCAGGGGCTGTAATTCTCTTTCCTGCTTCTGCTTTCCCTGCAAAATCTCTCCTTTTGTCAGCCCGAGCTCACCCAGGCTCATTTTCAAGCCAAAGGGGTTTTTGCTAACCCATTGCTAACTTGGCTCAGCAAATGCAACAGCCTCAGAGAGCCTCATTGCCTGTCCTGTGGTGGAGGTGACACAGAGCACCAGCTGTGACAAGCAGCCAATGAATGAAGAAAAGGAAACTGCGGGTGGCACTGAGTGTGGGAGTCCATGGCCAGCGTGGGATTGCAGGAATGTTCATCCCAGCTTGCAAGGCATCAGGAGGAGATCCAAACCCAGGGAAGGTCCTTGAGAAATGGATAGCATGCGGACTGGGGCCAGAGCTGTGATGGGAACTCAGGCAGGGAGCAAATGGGAAATAGGGAAGCAGTTTTCTCTCCCTCCTGAGGATGCTGCCGCTCACTGCAAGCCAAGACCCACGAGCTGTGGGCAGCCCTGGCACCTCCCCTGCTGCCCTGGCCAGCCCCTGGCAGCTGTGGAGTGCATGGCACAGGTACTGTTTGCTTTGGGTCACACAAGCCTGTCAGCAGCACAACAGGAAAGCAAAGGTGACACACGCACGTGTCAGAGCTCGCTCACGTTTCCTGACACAGCTCTGCCCAGCAGGGCTGGCCAGCACCTGCTTTTCATTAGGGCACATGCTCTCCCCAGTGCCTGTCTGCAGTCAGCCACAGGAGCAGGAGAAAGACCAGCACATTAGAAAAATCTGGGATGAACAGAGGGGTCTGGTTAGGGTCTGCCCAGGAATGGTGAGAGGAGCAGATAAGCACTTTCTCCTGGAAGGAGAACAAGCAGGCTGAGGGTAAGGGGCATCTTGCATGGACAATCACTGCCAGGCTGAAGGGCAGGAGGGTTTCAGAGGAGTGAGGTGAAGAAACCACAGCAGAACAATTTCTCTGGGTACCCTGAGGTGTGTTTCAGGGCATTTTCCTTCTTGTTTTTCCTGAGTGTCTCACAATTAGTGAGATTCTGTTGTTTTTTGAGACCTGGGCAAAATCTGTGCCCTCTCTCCCTGAGATCTGGGTACTCACCTTGCTCTTGGGAAGAGAATTTCTGCACAGAATCTGGTTCACCTCCAAAACCAACCACACTCCTCTTCCCAAGGTAGGACAATGGTAGGACCACAGCCCAAGTTTCCAAGATTGGTTTCTCATTTACTACTGTGGGATATATCTAAATCCTAACAGTGAGGCAGGGAACCATCAAACCTCACCAGTGCCCGTATAATGCAAATTAAGAACTGAAATAGGTGATGAAGTCAAGCCAGAGGGATGGCTGGGCAGGGGGCTCAGAGATTCACTGCTGGTTAGTCCAAGAAGGGATGTCATCTGGCTTGTCTTCCTGCACAGAGCAGGCCAGAGTCTTTCCCCCAGTGAGTACTTGCAGAGCACGTATTTTGGTGGGTTTTTGTATTGATTTTTGAGTTGGCAATAGGAGGAGCTCCTCCCATGTTTGAGTTGTTCCAGTGCATTTCATTCTACATCAGATCTTCAAATTAACCTAATGATCAGCTTGATTAAATTATGGTAAATCAAGTAACATACCCATGTCATCTTTCTGGAAAGACATCAGTCTTGTTCAGCTCTGAACCTCCCAAATCAGCTCTACATTTGACTAGCTGTGTCTCTTCCAATCCAATGGGGATTTGGGACTAGACACCCTGCTGAAGTCCCTCCAACCAACATTTCTTTTCGTCTATTTTTAGCTTCTCCTAGGAAAGTCAACCCTTTGCGTGGGCTTCAGGTTTTCTGGGGACCCCTTGGCTCAGCTGTGCTGCCAGAGCAGCACCCGGGATGGAACAGTCCAGCTCCTTCCTTAAACCCAGCATTGTGCACACCAGCCCCACCCAAGCCCAAAGAGTAGAGGGTATCACACTTCACAGTCCAAAGACAGACCTGTGTGAAAAATTGTTTCTTATATGCATTAAATGTATAATTTGTTAGCTACTATCCATGTGAGGGAGACAGAAAAGTAGAGAGGGATGATTTGTTTCAGAGGGTAAAGCTCACTAAGTTCCAGCTTAGTCCCAGCAGGCCACGCTACTGCAGAGATCAGGACCCAGGGGTAAGGTTGAGGCTGAAGGTTGAATTCTGATTTTGGTCCTTGGATCCAAAAATACTCCCAGTGCACAGAACTGTAATTCATAGAATCATACAGTGACAGAATGGTTTGGGTTGAAAGGGGCCTTAAAGCCCATCTTGCTCCAACCCCCTGCCATGGGCAGGGACACCTTCCACTGTCCCAGGCTGCTCCAAGACCCATCCAGCCTGGCCTTGGGCACTTCCAGGGATCCAGAGCCAGCCACAGCTTCTCTGGGCACCCTGTGCCAGGGCCTGCCCATCACAGGGAACAATTCCTTCCCACTACTGAGACCTTTCAGGAAATGGGACTCTCAGCCACCTTTATGAGCCACTTTCAAAAAACAATTAAGACATGAAAATTTTGCATAATTTTCTGATTTCCTCTCAACTTTTCACAGCCACACCTGGAACACCTTTTCAAATCAACACATGTACTGTATCCCAGGTCCTGAGAGTTCCCTATTCGTTCTGTGCTTTGGCAGCTCAGCCTGTGCACAAGCAGCGTGTGAACCCACAGGGAGCATCCACTGATCCCTGATGGCTTGGATCCCCACCTCCAAGAGCTCTCATGGCAGCTTGTTTAGCTGGAGTCGCTACCCCTGCTGCAGGCTTGAGAGGTTTTTCTGCCCCTCAGCAAACACATTTTCCCCAACATCTTCACCTTCCCCTCACAGAGTGGCTGTTTGAGCACCCGGGGGTTGTGCTGGTTCCTGTACTCCTCATCCCTCAGCCAGGTGTCTGCCCAGCTTTAGCCAGAGGAGTGAAAATCCTGCTGCTCTGAGTGGATATCTGGGCGGACAGAAAAGAGAAGGGGCACCCCACATCTCACAGTGTGGAAAATCCTCAGGGTTTGAAAAGAAGGAAGTCACTAGAAGAGCCTTGGTTTCACGTGGCAATTTTTGCCTGACACCTCCTGCCCCAGGGTACTCCCACCGCAGGCAGGAGGCAGGGCTGCGGAGCTGCTCTGGAGGACAGTGCAGCTTTCAGGAGTTCCTCTCCCCAGCCCGGTGAGCCCCCGGGGAACGGCGGCGTCCGGAGGGACGGGGGTGGGGCCGTGACCCGGTGCTTATGCAGAAAGGCAGCAGGAATTAGATCTGTCCCATAAAATAAACAGCCCGAGTCTCTAATTTCCAAACAAGCCCCAATGGCCCCTTTCCCTGAGCTGTTCTGCTGTGACTAATCATGCTGGTAGGTGTTGGGTCAAAATCAACAATGGTTCTCCACTAAGGTCACTCACTTTCTCTGTTTACACTGCTAATTTTATCGCTGCTCAGAGTGGCTAATGGGATTATTTATACGTTTAGCAGTGATAAATGCTGATGCTAAATAAAGGCTCCCTGGCACAGGCAGGTTAAGGGTTGATATGGCACATCCAGGACTTTATCATCAAAGGAATTAGCACTGTGGGTAAGAGCTTTCCTGGTTTTCTGCAAAGCTGAACATTTATGAATGGGGAATGGTGACAGCAATTAGCAATGGTGATGGTAATCACAATTATTAGCAATGGTGACCTTTAAGAGCCTGGATTTTACACATCTCCAGGAGGGCAAAGGGAAACCCTCCCAGCCTGCTTTCCGTGGTGAAAAGCTGCTCACAGCTGCAGGTGTGTGACACAGGGGCTGTGGGAGAGCAGAGGTAGAGCTGCACTCCTGCAAACACTCAGCCCTCCACCTGAGAGCTGCTGGGAGCAGGGATGCCCAGCCCAGGGTCCTGGGGTCTCCCTCAGGGATGGGCAGCCCCAGGAGTAGCACTGGGGTTATTGCAGTGCTCAGAGAAGTCTTCTCATTCCTCTGGAAAAATGTTTACTTTGTAGTGAAAACCCACAGCCCACATTATTCCAGGGAAAGCTGGCTACAATCCAGGCAGTTTGACAGAGGGATGCCACTGAGGTGACTCACTGAACTTGCAGTTTTGGAAATTCCTGTCACTCATCCTGTCTGGATGAGTGCTTGGACTACATCACCCAGGATGCTCCATGAGGTCTTCCCTAGGAGCTGGGCTGATGCATGGTGAAAGCCCTTGGCTGCAGCCCAGCCTGTCTCAAACAACCATGAGGCCCTGACATGTCTTTTCTAATTAGAAAACTCACCCTTTTCCAATGAGAGATGATATTTTAAGAAACTTTTTGCAATATTTGATTCCATCTTGAGAGAAAACTCTTGGCCTTTTTTCATCTTGGAAAAGGGACATGGGAGCATAAAAGGGGTCTCAGGGCCAGGGAATTGGGAAGATCTGTTCTGGAGACATCATGGCCATGAGCAGCAGAGGAGGGACAGCTGTTAATGTGGATTTTGGAGAGGGAAACCAAACAGAATTGCTGCACAGCAGGAAAACAAGCAGAGAAAGCATGCAAGGAAAATGGGCAGGACTTGAACATCACATCAAGACAGAGTCTGTAGCTGTTCTTGGAAGGTTGCTGGGTGTGCTCTCACATCCTCATTCTTTGTACTGTGCATAACTAACCTGCTGTGATGCCTACAGCATCCCAAATTCAAATCTTAATCATTCTAAGAATTCCTGGATTCTGATCTTCAGTCAAACGAAATCCACCTGTTACAGACACTGCTCTGCCAGGTTAAATAAGTGTGAGCCCAAGCCAATTTCAGCCCCTGCTTGGAGCCCCTGTGTTCTCTGCACATCTGCTTTCATTCCTGCCATGCACATCCCACTCCCAGTGTCTCCTCTGTGGTAGGATGGTGACAGTGATTCTGCAGGACCAGGGACTGGAAAGGAGACAGGGAGCAGAGCCTCCTTTCATTGAAGTGTATTTTTCTCGGAACATCTGCTGGCATCAGGGTGTGGTTCTGGGTGTGTTGAAGTCCCAGGACTGGGGTGATTGCACAGGCTGGGGGTGTCTTGTGGTGGGTGTTGCCCAGTTAGGTTTGGCTGGGAGGTATTTTCTTGTATTCAAAGGCTCTAATAACTGGTGACTGCTTCAGGTCCCGTGGAGATGATTCCACTGTGGTGATAACACAGCCTTCAGAGAGGATTGTACATGGACCCCCTTCCTTCCCCTCAGGAAGGGTGAGCACATCCTTGCCCTCCAGGCAGTGCTGGGGTGCTCAGCAGTCTGGCACAGAGCTGGCTCAGCCCTTGTCTTGGGGCTTCATCCCAGTTAGGAGGGGGAGATTAAGAGCTGGAGGAAGGTCAGTGCCATGGAACAGGAGATCCTGCTCCATCCAGCCCCCTCAAACAGGGGCCAGTGTGGGCACATCCTCTGTTACCAAACACCTGAGGAAGTGCCCTGCCAGGTGGAGCTGCAGCCACGGAGCAGCCCAAACACCTTTTTTTTTGTTGTTGAACTCTTCCCTGGGGTAAACAGGACCCAGCTGAGCTCGGGTCCTGTCCTCAGGGCTGGAGTCAAGAGCTATACATTGTGTTCTGTGAGCCAGCACATGAATGTAAACAGCAGGCTCCAAAACAGTGGCAGGAGAATTAACTGATGCTATATGCTGCTGCTTCATGTTTTCTTTGGAGTTGAGGAATAGGTTTTGGAGAGATTTTCCTCCCCATTTTCTCCTCGTGCCCTTGGACACAGCTCTGTTATCCCCAGCTGACTTGCCTAAGCCTATAATCCCTGGTGCTCAAGAGAGTGAGAAGAAAATAGGATTCAGAGTCCAAAATGCCTCATGTGTCGGCCTCTAGAAGATTCCTACCATCTGCTCTGGCCACCAAGCAAAGGGACTGAGCTCATTTTGTATCCTGTCATGTAGTGCTGTTGTGCATAAGGAGCTGGAAGGGCCGTGGAGGGATGTGTCTGAAGGACCTGGGAGTGCTGCACACCCCCAGGGAGAGCTGCCCCATGCCCTGCAGTGCCTGAAAAGCACCTGTGCCTCACCCCAGGGAAACCTGAGAGGCAGATCCTGGGTTCCCACCTCAAGGAGAGACCTTGCAATTTGAAAGCATTTATCCTGCATGCTTGGAGCTGAAAACATGCCAGCAATCTTTCTGCTGTTTGAGGTCAAGATAACAAATCACCCAGCACATTTACTGAGAGCAGCCACTGACATGCAAAGGAGGGGCCTCCAAGATCATACCCAGCTCTCTGCTTCTGGCCAGCCAGAGCTCAGAAGCATCAAGGCACTGTGTTTGCTCCTCTGTGCAATGCCAGCTGCTGTCATTCCCTAGGAATGCCCAGCCAGGAAAATCCAGCTGCTTTCCTACCCTGTGTGTTTCCACATCACTCAAAAGCTGTCAAGCTGCAGCAGTGAGGGTGGATCCCTATTATTTTTGACAATCTGTGTTGGTTTCCATGCTTAGGTACGACCTGTAAGCAGCTGTTGGCATGGAAGAAATGCTTATTTATTGTTAGCTGAGACAAAACCCTCTTGCCAATTAAGTCAGTTGCTGCCTTATATTGCAGCAAAAGATGAATTCACAGTCTTAATTTAAGTTGCTGTCACATACCTGGACTCAGAGCAGCCAGTACTTCCCACAGCCTGCAAATCCAGCCATCACTGCTGGGGTCTAATGCATCAAGGTTATGACTCCTCCAGATGCTTTCCAGCTTCTCAGCACAATTCCAGGGAGCAGGCAGCACCACGAGCCTTTGCTTTTCAGGCTAGGTTCACCAATCCCTGGCTGCAAGGCAGGGGCAGCCAGGGGCAGAGGTCATGCCCAGGGATGTCCCTGTGCTGCTTTCCAGGTGGAAAATGGGGTCCAACCACACTCCCTGGGGAAAAGGAACAGCCATCACACCCCTGGGCTGAGGTGTTGGTTTTGTGAGCTTTTTTGGACACCTCTGTCACAGCTGGCATTGTCTCATGTCCACCAGCAGCCATAAGCCCTGCTCATTATTTTTCCCCTAAATCAAAGATTCTGCTTGTAGAAATGTGGCCTTATAAACACTGTTCAATCACTTCATCATATTTTCTTGGATAAGTTAAATTAATTGACCTACTTTAATCTCTCACTAAAACATGCCCTTTAGACACAATGTTTTTCTGTAGCTCATTTCTGAGCCCTTTCATTTTTTTCGTTTTTCGGTATCTTAAAAGAAACTCATAAGGCTGAAAATAAGAAGGCTCTTCCAATGAAGTCTTGTCAATGTCATAAACAGATAATTTTGACACCATTCTCAAAGCCAATGTCACCCAGTCTCTGCAGGCAGGATTGCATTCCCACAAGGGAACAGAGCATTGCTCAGGCAATATTTGCTGGTGTTGTCAGCAGTGACCCCAGAGTCACTTTTAAGGTCACTTTTCTGGGGTGCAATGCATTGTCCTGCCCGTGACATTGTCATCTTACTTCTTGAAAGTATAAAATTTATCTGGCTTCAGACCAGGGAAGGGAAGGGAAAGGAGCTGGGAAGGGGCTGAGCCTGGAGAAAAGGAGGCTCAGGGGGGACCTTGTGGCTCTGCACAACTCCCTGCCAGGAGGGGACAGCCGGGGGGGGTCGGGCTCTGCTCCCAGGGAACAGGGACAGGAGGAGAGGGAACGGCCTCAGGCTGGGCCAGGGGAGGCTCAGGGTGGACACCAGCAGGAATTCCCTCACTGAATGAAATTATTAAACATTTTCAGGGGCTGCCCAGGGAGGTTTGGAGTGCCCATCCCTGGAGGTGTTCAAGAAAAGGCTGGAGGTGGCACTCAGTGCTCTGGGCTGGGGACAAGGTGAGGATTGGCCACAGTTGCACTCCGTGGTCTTGGAGGGCTTTTCCAACCTCAGTGATTCCATGATTCTGTATCCAAATGCACTCTCTGTAATGCCCAGCTAACCAAACCCTCAATTACCTCCACCTCTCAAATGCTGTGAGCACTAAATACTGATGATTTTCTACTGCAACACATGTCTTCAGCTTTGACAAGCACAGCAGCAAATATTTTTCCCCAAGAAGAATAATTTTCCCCTGATCAGCATTAAAAAGCTCATGTTATGTGAGGTTTAGAGCAGGACAGCAATGTTCCTCTCCCCAGTAACTCCTGCAGCAGCATCTGAGAATGACTATTAGCAGACACATTTCAGGGTCTGACTGTGCAAATGTCATTTTGGTCAGTGAGAATTTCAAGAACAAAATATCACCAAGTTTCAGCCTTTAGGGAAGGCCAGGGTGTTTACAGACCAAACTCCATAAAATTATCTATTGAATTCATGCTTTAAGAGCAGAAACAGCTTTTGATTGTCTCTGAGTAGTCTTGTACCAGCTTGCCACAATTTCAGCTGGGAATGATGTCAAGTTTAGAGGCTGACAGTTTATTCTATGCTCTGTAAATATTTGTACACTGTTGGCCTCTTGCAGTCCTTTGGAACAATATTCCAACTTTTGTTAAAAATAAACATGAATGGGGCGGAGCTCAAGGACCAATGCTTTATAAACTCTTGTGTGCTGATTTTCAGCTCCCAACCATTTGTAAGGGAGGCTCTCCATGTCTCAGCTTCCCAACCTGTGACATGGGACAGTAGTTGCATGAGTGGCTGCTGTTTTCAGCATGCAGATGCCACCTCGGGGTATGGGCAGTAAGAAGGACATGAACCTCTGCAACAGCTGAGATTTCTGACCCAGGAGACCTCTGCACACTCCCAGGTCACATTTCAAGTCTCAGTTTCCATGAAGAGACTGCCCAGAGCTGAGAGCTGCAGCCTGGGTCAGCATCAGACAAGGGAAAGGATAGGTGGGAACCCCCTGAAGGTTGGCCAGAACATAGATAGGGTAGGAGAAACATCATCAGGGATGGGGCTGAGGATGTGAGAGCTCTGGGGTGTCAAATACATGGGCAGGAGGAAAGCTTGGCCTCCAAAACTGTCAAAACTCAGGGCTGAGCTTTTCCCAACTTTGTCATTACTGGTTAGGATTTGATGCCAAAATTCAGAGTTCTGCACAAAGGCTGAGTGAGCCTGACAAGCCAAGGCAGCATTCCCTCTCTCTTCCTCAGGACTAAGTGCTGAGTTTGCCAGACTAACCAGAAGAACGTGGGAATTCCTCTCCGCTTTTTCCTCACTGTTTGTTTGTGGACACTGTAATCTCCCCAGATAGCCAAGCTTGCTCCAAATCGTTCAAACAACCCAAGGATGCAAAAAAGAAAGTGGAATGCTGTGTTCTGTAAGAGTCCCCTTCTGCCATGGACACCAGGACAGCAATCCTGTCCTGGAAAAAGCCCTGAGGAGGGTGAGAGCTGCTCCAGGAGGTCAGTGCTGCCCTGCAGAGGGCCTGCTGCAGCTGTTGGTTTGTGGGGTCAAGGTGCTCACTGGCCACCCCTTGTAAGGCACAAACCCTGGCCACAGGAGAGCAGGGAGCCTGGGGGAGCATGGGCACCTTGTAGAGACCCATGAGTCAGGGACTGTGAGAAATGGATTTGTAGAGGGTTCTTAAAGCCTGACTGAAAGCTCACATAGTCTTTTCCATCTGTATACCAACTCTGGGATAGGGTGTGCTGACTTAGAAAGGCCATGGGATAGAGAAGACATTGTTGAGAGAGAAACTGAACTGGAAACAAGTTTCAAATGATGGCCTTGCAAACAGAGCAGATATTTTGGAGAATTAGAACTGTGAAAGATGCATTGCAGCGAGACCACATAGGGTAAAATAATTGGTGATTGGTGTTAGAAGTATGAGCAACATTGTGTGGCAAAAGCTGATAGGTTTATTAAAAACATTTATAAGGTATTGTAACAAAGAAATAGTTTGGCTTCTGATAGAATGGCATGGAGTTTTACATCTCTTGTGTCTCACCCTTCTATGAGATTGATAATGGAATAAAATCTTTAAAAACGCCTCTCAGTTGCCCTGTCTCTGTAGAACTGAGTTTTTCCAACAAGGGACTGGCTGGGATATAGGAGACTCTTCTTGGTTCTTTCTTGGCTTTCACTGCAGAGCAAACCCAAGAGAGCCACCACTGCATCTTCTGGCCTCATCTCTGTGTTTGGCACCTCTGGCCTTGCCAGGGCCACGCAGGGTGAATGTGAGCACTGTGCTGCAGCTGGGGATGTCCTTCCTCCCCAGGCACAGAACACAGGCTCTGCCTGGCTGGAAAAGACTGACAGGGAATGAGGATAGGAAGGCAGGCATGCACTAAACCCCAGGGAAACACTGAGCAAATAGCTGAAGAGCCTGGCACTATTATTCATTATGTTTCTGGTATTATTAAGTGGCATGAGGTTAAAATAACACTCAAGTAAAGAAAAAAAATGACCGGCGAGATACCAAAGCAAAACACATGGAGAGAACAAGCACCTTTGGCTCTAAATTATTCAAAAGAAGCTGGATGGGGGAACCCTCCTCGCCTGCATCTCCCCAGGGGTTTCATGCAGTCCTGCTCTGGCTTTAACACATGCAAAGCCAGGTGCAGGCATAAAACCACGCAGGTTTTCCAGGTGTGGGCAGGAATGCAGGCAGGCAGCTGGGCTTGGAGGAGAGGAGGAGACCAAGCACAGCCCCAGACACTGAGGAAGGAGACGTTTCAGGGAGAGCTGATGTTTGATGCCCTGCACAGTCAGTCATCCCACTTGTTAGGTCTTGTCAGGGCTCTGAGACATCCCAAGACAAGGCTGCTCTTTGCCCTGAGAGTGCTCAGAGGCTGTGAGCCAGAGACCCACTGCCATGGGGGCAGTGCTGCTGGGAGAGTCAGCTCCTTCTGGGGAGGATTTATGAGACATCTGAGGCGTCAACAGCCCCCCACCCTTGGCACTGCAAGGCACGGGCCACGCAGCCTGTGCCATAAATCTGCTACAGCTGGGTGCAGTCCCTGGGGGGTGTGTTCCACATCCAGGACCAGCACATTTTCAGCAAGAGGCAGATGGGAGAGCAGGGCAGCAAACACACTGGGCACGAGTGCAGTTGTTGTGGCCGGCCCGCGTGGGACTGCGGTCACATTCCCTCAGAGGCAGGACAGGACACAGTGGCAGGTTCATCCCTCAGCAGGGATGTGCTCTGTGCCTGGCAGGGCCAGGGAGGCTTTCCCAGGGACACATTCCAGTCCCTTGGGTCATGGCAGCTCCCTTGGATGTTGTTTTGTAAGAGCTCCCAAGCAGATCTATGACAAAGTGCAACCCAAAAGAGCACAGTGAAGCCCTCCCTCCCTTGAAGCCAATGGGATTTCTGCCTCCCAGTGTCATGGGGTGAGGGTTTCCCCCAGCCTCCCCCACTCCCCCCTTGGCTGTGGTGTCAGTGGGCACAAAACAGTGCCAACCCTTTGGGTACACAGTAATTCGGGGTGCGTGCAGGCCCCACAGGTGTGAGACTGGATGGAAAAGCTGCCAGCAGCCATCCTCCAAATGCTCCCTTCCAGAATCAAGAGGCACGAGTGGCAGAGCTGGGAAATGCCAGGGTGCATCTTCCAGGGCAGAAAGACACCGATGGTGGGACAGCTCCCATGGCCACTGCAGAAGCCAGTCCAGAAGGCCTGGGGGGGCAGGATGGGAAATCACTGCCTCTCAGGCTGGCCAGCAGCTGCAATTCCCTGTGGTGCTCATTCCTGCAGACACATCCACGTGCTCCTGGTGCCGGGGATGGTGTGGCCATGGCAGGGTTGGGTGGCTGTGCTGTGCCCTCCACGGCTCCCTGCAGCAGCTGAGCCCAGCACAGCCCTGTCCCAGCACAGGGCACAGCTCAGCTCTCAGAAGGGGATGGGCAGTGGTGTCCCCTCACTGACCTCAGCTCACTGCAGAGAAAAATAACTCTGCCACAGGACCCGAGCGCTCCCTGCCAGCTCTGTCACGGGTCTGCTCCCCGTGTCACAGCTCTCCGTGTCACATGCATCACAGTGCTGTCTGCAGAGCTGAAATGCTCCCCCTATCCTTTTTATCCTTTTCCCCAAGGTAGGCAATAATTTCTTTGCCTCATTCCTGGATGGAAAGTCTTCTCCTGATGTATAAGATGAGGTGTAACTTCCACAAACCCTCCTTTCTTTAGCAGGAAAAATGTCCCTGTCTCAAAATCTCTTTAGCTGGATGATCATTTATCTTTGGGTTTCCACTGGGATCATGTTTCCTGTTTTCTTCTTCCAGATTGTGATCCCTAACTGGAGATATTTTACAGCTCTGCTTTGCTTTCCACATATCACTGCAGAGATAATCTCTGAGCAGACAGTTTCTTTTTCCTTGGAAGTTATTGGGGAAAAAAAGTAACTGAGCTATCAAAACACAAGTGTGTCTTTGAAACCAAAAAAGTTCCTCTCTGACTGTGCATCCTCCTGGCCCCAGAACATCACCCAGTAATTGAGATTTCTGTCTTTCCAAGTATTTGCTTTCTGTCTGCTTCTCCTTTAAATTCCCAGGAGCCTTCTGGCAGTGCAGGCAGTGCTGATCCCGTTTTACCAGCAGAGAATGCCTTACACTTGGTTTTGTTGATTCCTTTAATCTAAACTAAGTCATTCACCCAGAAAGTTCAAGGCTCTGGAAAGGTGACGCTTTGGGCCCCGTCCCAGGTGAATGTTCCCATTCCCTGCCAGCTCCCAGACGGGTAACGACTTCCCAGCTCCACAGGCCCAGCACTGCTGGAGTCAACTGTTATAAACCTGCCACGGGGAATGAGAGCTCATGAAAGGAAAAGGAGCCTCTTTATTGTCTGTCTGCTTGCCTGCCTTTGGTGCTGCTTCCCGTCAGCGCCGTTACCCCGGGACTCCCACACGAGATGTGCAGCAGCAGCAGCAGCAGCACAGAAATGCTCCTACAGCAGCACAGAAATGCTCCTACAGCAGCACAGAAATGCTCTTCCAGCAGCAGAGAAATGCTCCTACAGCAGCACAGAAATGCTCCTACAGCAGCACAGAAATGCTCCTACAGCAGCACAGAAATGCTCTTCCAGCAGCAGAGAAATGCTCCTACAGCAGCACAGAAATGCTC
>JBBMKD010000054.1:9934899-9944933 GCA_037834095.1 Argya squamiceps | reverse complement strand
CCTTCCCTTCCCTTCCCTTCCCTTCCCTTCCCTTCCCTTCCCTTCCCTTCCCTTCCCTTCCCTTCCCTTCCCTGGATTTGAGCTGTCTGCAGAGATCTGTCACCAGGGGCTGGCAGCCTGTCTGCCCCCCCAGCAGGAAAAGAGCTGAGATGTCAGCCAGCACACAGCTGTGCAATCCTTAGGGCCTTCCCTGGGTCTGTCAGCACTCTGACAGGAGAGGCAGGAGTCCTCCCAAATAGTCAGGTCAAACAGACACAGCAGAGGGACATGAAGGCTGGGGTGTGGCTGCAGGAGGGTGTCTGTCCCCTCAGGTAAGGATGGGGAGAACAAGGGATCTTGCTGGGAAGGAGTTGCTGCCCATTGGCATGTCTGGAGCTCCCTGGCACAGACGGGGCTCTCTTGTGTCCACAAGGTCAGCTCTGATGGCAGTGGCAGAAGGGAGAAGGACCTGCTCTGTCCCCTCAGCTTCTGTCTGGGACAGTCTCAGTGATGCTGACAGGAAAGGGCAGCACAGGTTGCACTTTGCTCAGACCAGCAAACAGCAGCATATCCCCAGCTCCTACCACAGCAGCTTCAGCACAAAGGTTTCCACGTGCTTGGCAATTTTCAGCTTGCAGCTCACCCAGGTGTGGGTGGCATTTAGGTGACCTGCAAGAGGCCCTTCGTTCCCCAGGCTCGCAGACAAATACCAGTTTCCTCTTCCAACTTCTAGAGGTGAACAGGTGACAGGTGTCAGCTGTTCTCTTCTGTTTAGAAGTAGCTGAGCTGATTTTGCTGAGATATTAGCAATTCTAGGAAAACTTAACCCTGACATTTGATTCCTGGCTAAGCTGATAGCTTGCTAAAAAGATCCAACACTAATAATAATTAAAAAATCTTATTTGCTTCTAAACACCGAAACTGCACTATGAGCAGATGTTTGTTTTCTGCTTCTGTTTTTTATTTTCACGAAAATATTTGCAGAAAATCTTGTTAGGATATTTGCTTTAGCATTTCAGCCAGTGCTATCATTGCTCCAGTGCTCCCTTCCCAGGGAGGGCTCTCACGGGAGGCACAGGGCAGCACTAATGAGGGGCTCGCTGTGCTCCACTGCCCACAGCAGTCATGCTGAATCTTCCCTTATATGTCAGTCTTCCCAGAGCCTCAACCTTTCCCACCACTTCCATGATCTCCAGTCTTCCCCTCAAGGCCAGCTTGGATAGCCCTGTGTGATGATGCCTGGAGTGATGGAAATGCTGGAGTTCTGCACCAAAATATTGCACAATGTCTCTGTTTCCCACCCTCCCGACACTCATCTAATCTGTGTGCTGGGTGTGTTCCATCTCCATCTCCAGTGGGTGTCTTTAGGTCCAAGCAAGGAGAAGATGCTCCTGGTTCCTGTTGTCCCCAAGGGATGGGAGAGCCCCCTGCACACCAGGTTGTCACAGCCTTCCTGGGGTGACAGCCTGGCTGTGCCAGCACACACAGCCACAGAGTGGGAGACCCTGACAACACCCTGCCTTCATAAATCCTCACCAACTGCAGGACCCAAGAGCATTTCAGTGTGAGGGAGCCAGCAGGGAACACTCTCACCCCAAAGCTTTGGACAGCAGGTGGTCCTGGGAGAAGGCAGGAGGGTCAGAGTTGTGAGGAGCCTCCTGAGAAGCAGTTTCACATCTACCTGAGATGAAGAGAAGCTCCTGGAAAAGGGGAGCACCATCTCCCCCACTCCTGCTGGCCTTGTTTGGGTGGTGTTATTGAACAGAAAGGGCTCAAGACTAAACTGCTCCTCATAAATATAGTGCAGGGCACAGTGCGTGTGTGCAGCTGCCCCAAGGACAGGCTGGCTCTGCAAAACCTCTGGAGAGGATGTGAGGGTGGGACTGTGCTGACACTGCCCAGGTTGTTACATGGTTACAGGCTGGGAGGGAGGGGAAGGAGGCAGTGATGTGGATATGGAGGGGAAAAACAAACCTGGAAGAGCTGCAGGCACAGATTCTGGGAAACTTTTACAACTTCCAGCCCTCTGCAATCCAGTGAGGGTGAGCAGAGCTACAGGAGCAGCACCCAGACCTCGGGGTGGTGTGGCACCACCAGGGGGAGAGGTGGATGAGGGGAGCCTGCCCATCACCACCATCCCTCCCTCACCTCGGGCACCCACTGCACTTGGCCAGGGCTTTTCCCTGCTTTCTTCAGGTCAGGTGCAAGGTTGCCCAGCTGCAGTTTCCTTCTAGATAAAAGAAAAGATGCTGGGCAGGTCAACAAAAGCAAGGGCTGCTCAGTACAGAAGGAAAACCAGCAACAGAGGGAATGCTAAGGCTGAAGAATTCAGTGCTTTCTCTGCTTCAGCTGCTCCTAGAGTGATTAACTTTAATGAAGTGATTAATGCAATTAACTGAGTACAAAGAGGGAGAAATGTGGATTGAATAAGAGAAGAATCAGTTTGAGAGTGCTTACATAAATGAAATCCACTTATTTTCACCTCAGCTGGGTCTGCTGAAATTCTGCTGAATTTGTCTGGATCATTTAAGGAACTGATGCCGTCTCACAGCTCCTGGCAGCTCTCCCTGAGAACAAGGGAAGAGACAGGATTTTGTCTGTCCTCAGGCAGGGAGACAAAAGGAACAAGACATAAGAGATAATCCACATCATGGCAATAACACAGTGTAATACTGGAGCAGGTAACCGAATGTGCTGCTTGCAGGCACCTAGAGCAGGCCACAGTGAGGCGGAGCAGCCAGCTGACATGGATTTGCCAAGAAAATGCAACGTTCAAGCGTGTCCTCTCCTTTGTGCTAACGTGGGCATTAGAGGCAAGGAAAAGCAATAGCTCTCAAATAACTGGATGTGCAGAAAGGTTGAGATCCTTGTAGACATGCTGAGCCTTTTTGTGCACACCCAGGCATCCTGATGTCCCCTGTCTGCCGAGGGCTGCGAGCAGGGAGGCAGAGCCTCTTGCTGCTGGTCCACAGGATGCTGTAAATCTCGGGGAGCTGCTGCTGTGAAGCCCTTCACAGCACCCAGCCTGCTGTCTATTGAGAAAAGCCAATACCCTTCTGTCTGTCAGATGGCACTTAACCACCGCTGTTATTCTAGATGAGTGAACACTTGTGTTATATTTTCCAATAGCAAAAACTGGGGTCAGCAGGGTGTCTGCTGTTTTAGCCAAATCCAGATGGGGTTTTCCTATAAACAAGTGCACACAGAATATTTATACAGGCGATGGCACCTGACGCCTTAACACTTAGGCCATCCTATTGAGTAGCCACTCATACTATAAGTCACTTCAGTGCATTAAGTAAATATTTTAATATAGCCATGTCACTGTTTATTATATAATGGCGGGGGCCCAAATCTTGCCTAATGCTTGGTTAAAAAGTCAGTTTACACCATCCTTTACAGTGAATCAAAGAATGCATAAACGGGGCTCTTTTGTTACTCAGAGCTCTGTTTACTTTACTTTTCTGTAAACCTTTCGAAACACTTGCTTATAAGAGCTGATAGAACCCAGATTTTCCCCAGGGGCTGAGGTGTTCATGATGTCGGGAAGGTACTGCACAGAGTAATCAATGGAGTTTCCACTGGGCAGCCCCAAGCTCATCCCTCAATATCTGTCCCTAGTTCTGGTTGAAAAGCACCTTGGGGTGGCACAGAGGCTGCTCAGCAGCTCTTGCTGCAGCACAGGTAGCTCTGACACGCCTGGGGCCAGGTGCAGGTGGCAGCCACACACAGCAGCCTCTTTGGGGACAGAGGTTCAGCCTACATCAGGAAAGGGTGTCTGGCTTCTTCAGGGACTGTGTGAGGTGGGGACCAGAGGGATGAATTCATCTCTTTTCTTTATTACCTTTTTCCTTCACTTGCCTTTTCAGTCTCCCTCTGCCTCTCCCAGTGTACATCATCCTCTGCTTCACTCTGCAGCAATGTTGCTGACTTCCTTGGGGTCAGGAGCCATGTGTGGATCTTGTCTACAATCAGGGATCACAGAAACCCATGCCAACATGAACTAGAGGCTGGGGACTTCAAAGGCCCATCACAGGTTCTGGCTCAGAAGGATTTGGGATGTTGCAGTGGATCGTGTGCTCCTCTCGGCCATGCTCACATTTCAGTTCTCTGCATCCAACCCTAGTTCCACTTCTGGCAGGGGAGAAATTTGCCCTGAGCAGGACATGTATGATTTTTGGGAAGCACTAAATAATGCAAGAGAGTCCCCCAGGACAGTGCCCACCTGTCCCAGCTTGCCCTCAGCACTTTTTGTACCTCTCCCAGGACCCTGGGCCCCAGAGGAGCAGCCAAAATCTCTGCAGACAGGAGCTGGGGTGAGGTTAGGACACAGGAAAAGCCCATCTGTACCAGCCTGGCTTTGCCCTGCAGTGACATGCAGATTGTCCCAGAGAAAGGAAGGCTGTACAGGAAGAGAACAGGGATATTTGGGAAGGTTGTGCCTCCCTGTCCCTAACTCACCAGCTGTCCATGTGCTTGGAAGAGGCCGTGGGTGCTCCGAGCTAGTGCAGAACTGGCACAGAGGGGTTTGGGATGGCAGATTTTCCTGCAGAGGTTTCCAGCAGGTTAAGGGTGTTCAGCTGCACACCTGGGGAGTGGGATGAGCCATGTGCACACCCCTGGAGCTGATGGCAGCAAAAGAGAACATGGAGCTGCTTTGCAGGGCTTCCCCTTGCAGACACACAGTGGGGTTTGCAAAAAGGATCGTGAGACAGTGCTGGGCTCAGCCCACCTGTGAGAGGCAGGGAGGAGATAGGGGCCTGGGGGAGAAAATTAGTGGTTTGGCATCAAATAATAACTGAGTCCCCCCCTTGTCCCTGGGAGCCCCTGGCTGTGGAGCACCACTGTTCCCCACAAATCTTCATCTGCACCCAGCCCACCACAGCCAGGGAAGGAAAGGCCTGCAGAGCATCAGGGAGGATGCAGGATGTGCTGTCACTGGGTCAGAACAAAGAGGTAAATGGAATTTGAAAGAGGGGACAGGAGAGGGCCAGGCTGCAGGGTGCTTTAGGTAGGAAGGAAATCCCTCCTCAGGCCAGTTGTTTGTGTGGCTGGGCTGTGAGCACCCACAGGGAGTCCTGATGCTTCTTGCTGGGTGCTCCGTCCAGCATCTGCT
Source organism: Argya squamiceps (assembly GCA_037834095.1). Lineage (NCBI taxonomy): Eukaryota > Metazoa > Chordata > Aves > Passeriformes > Leiothrichidae > Argya > Argya squamiceps. The sequence goes on along the minus strand of JBBMKD010000054.1, from coordinate 9,939,838 downwards.
TTTGGTTACTCTGCCAAAACAACAAGCCTGGGTGTAATTCTAAAGCATTGGTTCTGGCTCTGATATGAATCAGAAAATCACCCCTCTGTGAGTTTCTGAGGTAACCAATGTCCACATCCTCCCCTCTGCCATGCTACCAGTGGTTACAGCGCTTGTCACCTTGGCCCCCTGGAAGGTGAGGTGGGAGGTTTGGGGGTAGACAAACCAAAAAGCTTGAGGCATGAGCCATCAAGGGATGGCAGAGAGGGGAAGGGCCTCAGCAGCCCTGGAGCAGCACAGGGCAGGGAGGTGCCCTCTCAGCTCAGTGTGGGCTTTGCTCCCCTCCCCAGGGCTCAGCCTGCCCACGGCAGGGACACAACTTCCTGGGAAACAGCTCAGCTTTGTGCTCTCATGCACTCACATGCACGTGCAATCCTGACTGTGCAGAGCACAGAAACCCACAGTTCCTTCACAAACCAGTTCAGATTTTATAGTTCAGCTGGCCTGGGGCAGTGAAGGGCTGAGCTACTGTCTTTGAAGACAAAAAGCTGCATTAGTGAGGGCCAAAGTAGAGCAAAGCACACCTTTGCTGAGAGCCATCCGAGGATGCTGCTCAGCACAGAACAGCCTGGGCACAAACAACATCTGCGTTCCCTTCTGCTGTGGGTGCCCCACCCTGATCCAAAGCTGTGCTTTCACACAATCTGGCAGCTCTGGGCAGCAAGGTGAGCATCACACCTGCATGAGCATCACACTGTAGCACCAGCAGCCGCAGCTGCCACGGCCCCAGGCAGCTTGCTCAGGTCTGCACTGGGACAGAGACCACACTGTCCTTGCAGCCATGCTGGGGAGGACAGCAGTGCCAGCCCTGATACCCTGCAGCCAGCCCCTGGCCCTGAGCCCACCCTCAGCTTCCTTGTCAGCAGAAGCTTCAACACCCTCACTGACCCTCTTGTCCCACTGCCAGAAAACCAGTGCCACCAGCAGCACGTGGGGCTGGGTGAGGATGGGCTCTCACCCTGCTGCCTCCCTCCCCTGCCATGTGTGGACTGCAGCAGGAGTGGTGGAGTGTGAATTCTGAATCCCCTGGGTCTCTGGCCCCTGTAATATATTGTTCTCCATTTCCCCCAGGGCAGCCTTGTTCCATTGGATAATTGGAAAGTATTTATCTGTGTCATATTAAGACCCATTTGGGATAATTGTGAAATTGGCAGCCCTGGCCCTCCTTTGTTTAGACCAGGGTATAATTTGGTTAATGTTATTGTTTTTTTTAACTTTGCCACAAGAAGGCGGAAATTTAGATTCCATTATTTAGCAAGTAGCTCTGAGGAATGTCCTTTGGCAGCAGAGACCTGCAGTGGGGCCACGGAGCTCCACAGTGCAACCTTGGAGCATTTGGTGGGCACGCTGAGTCTCAGCCAGGCCTCAAGAGCCCGTGCCACAAGTCTCCATCCTTTCCTGATCCGTGTTCCTCCTCCCTGCCTGCTCTGCACTGTGCCACACACCAGACTGAGAGACTGCCACTGCAGCCCATGCGTTTGTGTGGGACAGGGAGTGTGGCTTCACTGGGGGCAAAAGGCGGCTCAGCCTGGCTGAGCAGCCGGGGGAAAGCGTGGAATGCTCAGGGACCCCTCTCACCATAAATCTGCTCCTAACCCTCAGTGCCTCAGAGTTCCCTTGAGCCAGACTGAGCATCTCCATGTTTAATACCTTGCAGTCCTTCCCTAAATGTATTCTTTTGGAGCCATCTAAGCTTTTGGGGTGTGCAGCATCCTGCACCAGAGAGCTCCACAGAGTAACTGGGAAGGGAATGAATGTGGAAGACCAGCCAGTGACAGAAGCTGAACTGTGTGGCACTGCAGACCTTTTGGCCCTGGTACAGTGAAAACCATGGGAGAGATAAACTCAAGGCAAGAACAGAAAAAATCTGCTTTGGTTTTTTTTAATAATCTCATGCTTAAGCATTTCCTTGGTTCTCCCTAGTTCCTGTAGTGTGCAATCATTTCTCATCAATGCTGTTTGGACCATTTCTGACTGGGCAGTCCCTCAGACTGAGGTTTCCTGCCGCAGCCTTCTCCTTCCAAACTAAGGGTCTCAGCCCATTTCACCTCTCTTTTCGTCACCATTGTTGGTCTTTTCTGTGGACTGTTTTTCCCCATAGACATTACTTCTCATTTGCATTTTATTACTCAGTCACTCAGTATCAGAAATCTGGATACTGAGTATCTGTTCTTGTACAACTGTGAGATAATAATTATTTTCTCTTTCTGACATCAGTGTTACTCAGGAAGGAAGAGAGAGATCTGTAACTCCTGTGCAGCTTTACTCTGTCCCCTGGTCTTTGCCAACACAGCCAGGAAAATGTTTTCTTGGATGTTTCAGAAAATTGTGGCTCATGGTCAGTGAAATAAGAGGGACCAGTCATGAGATTTGCAACTGGACCTGGAGTCCCAGTCAATGCCAAGCCTTGCCTCTTGCAATAACCCCACCTGTACTTTCCTAAACATGGCCCTTTCTGGTCACAGGCCTGGTGCTTTGACTCTGGGTGATTTTGCAGATAAATTTACACTGCAGGATTTATTAAAATTTCTAGCCAGTAGGAGATCAACCTTCTTGAACAGCCTTCCAAACTGGAAAGTGGGGGCAAGGAGCCTAGGCTGTTTGTAGATGGAACTTGATAAGTTAATGGAAGGGATTTCATGACGTGACAGAAATGATCCTAGAGTGAAAAATTAAGTCATGGGATAATGGGCCTTGAATGTTTCATTTGTTTGCATCTCTGGAAGCATGCTTTAAAAAAGTGGTTCTTTAGTTCTTGATATTCTGTGGAGATTTTATGGTTCACACAGCTCAGTTTGCTGGCTCTTGGCAAGACCCCATGGAGGGGTTGCACAAGAAGCTGCACTGGGTAAATTGTCAGTGAAGCGGGGGGATCCAGGGTCGTGGAAGGTTTCCTTGGTTCCTTTCCTGCTCACTGGGAAAGCCCAGTGGATCCAGGCACTCCCCCTGCCCTCCAGCTCCTCTGGTGGAGCTGAAGTGGTGAGCAGGTCACTTCTCCAGGGCATGGGAGGAATGTGCAGATCTGTGGGAAATGGCCTGAGGGCTCCATCACCCTCAGAGCCGTCATGGGATGAGGTTTCTGCACTTTCTTCATCCCTGAGGAGGCAGGAGGGAGTTCAGTGAGGGGAATTGTCCAACAGGGACATGGTGTGCAAGGCAAACCATGAGATCATGGCAGTGGTGCGTGCCCTGGCAGCCCAGGGAGGTCTCAGAGGAGAAAAGGCCTCCTGTTCCGGGCGTAGGGGCAAGTGGTCACAGCTGCCCTGTGCCTTGCCAAACCTGCCACAGCTCTAAGGACGACCAGGCAGGATTCCTGCAGAGCTTGTGCACAGCAGGACTTGATCAGCATTTGCAACAAGCCAGTGCAAATGTTCATGGGGTATTTGCCCCCAGGAATCCAGAGCTGCTGTTACTGCCCGAGCACTGTAAACACCAGCTAAAACACACCAAGTCCATGTTTAGTGAGATGGTTTTATCAGCAACATTCCTGCAAGCAGAAGCCCAGGAATACAAACACACCACAACAAACATGTGAAGAATTTGATAAGGCTGAACTGCATCTCTGAACATCTCTCTCCTGGTTTTTCTCTTTGTGTATTTAAAGTTTTATGGTGGGTCACAATTGCTTAAGAGGCACTGCCCATGCACTGAAGCCAAATGTATTTATTTCCACTTCTGCCTCCAGTAGAGCAAACAGCAAAACAGGGGCAGATTTGGTGGGTCAGATATGAGGAGGTGCAAGCTGTGCTCATTCCCACCTCAGGCATGCAGGAGTGGCACAGGGGAAAGGTGAGAAGGTGAGGGTGAGATGCATGGCCCCTGCTGGGCAGGGAAGAACAGTGCAGAACCATCAAAGCTGCATCACTGTAACCCAAGCAAGACCCAGCCCCCTGAAAGTGTCATTCCTGAAGACATTTCTGCATGTGAGAAGCCAAGTGTATCTCAGGGTGCTGTGTCCCATCTTGCACAGGCTCCTGCAGGAGCCAGGATTCTCAGTCCTGCAGAGATGCCTCAAGTCCAGCTGCTATAGATGCTCCATCTCCTATTTTCCTTTCCTTTTGGGCTGCAAAGGTGCATTTGTGGGACAGCAGTGGCACTGGGCAGAGGAAGAAGTGTCTCTCCCTATGTTAGATCCCAGAGGAGGGCTCAGGAAGTGTTGGTTTAGCTCCAGGGAGTGGCAGATCCTAGCTCTGGTATTTCTGGTACACACCTTGGCAGGAAGCTCACTCCTAGAAGCTTAGGAGGAAAATGTGGTCCAGGAACTTGCTTGACATGTGGAGACCTGAGGTGTGAAGGGGATTGCTAAGACCTGAACAGTGAATTTTTCAGTTTAGGAGCTTTCCAGCCAAAAATTAGTTTTCTGGAAGATGAGCTGCTGAAGCTAAAATTGTTTCTCAGGGAGATAGAGTTTTTCCCCACTTCTAAAAATAATTTTTCATTTCAATGGTTCAGTTCATTTTTCCTTCAGAAAAAAGTTTAAAATGTTAAAAAAATAAAAACATTTTAGAATTATCCAATTATCTGCCCTAGCAGGACAGGCTCCAAACAGTCTGTGGTGTCTGTGGGCACTGCACTGGCTGCCTGGGGGACAGGGGAACAGGGTAAGGGGACATGGAGGGGCATGGTGAGGGGTGAGGAGCAGCCTGTCCAGCTGTGCTGCTCAATTACCTCCTCAGGAGGGAGAAGTGGGAGGTAGCAGCATCTGAGGGTGCCATTCCCTTGTGTCCTGTCCTGTGGACTCGATATTTTCTGAGCTTGACAAGAGCTAGCAGGTGTGTTCTCCAGAGTGTCTTGCAAAGAAATGATGCCTTTAGTTTTATCTCCCATGTATTTCAGGTTCTGTGCTGCCCAGGGGTGCAGCTCTGAGCTCACAGTCAGTGTCACTCAGCTCTGCACACAG
>JBBMKD010000054.1:9841422-9934125 GCA_037834095.1 Argya squamiceps | reverse complement strand
TGACCAGTCAGCCATTTTGTGACCATTTTGGGTCCACCTTGGGTGTAGCCCTGGCCAGGCTCTTGTCCTGCCCAAGGCGTGTCCTTAAAGGCCTTTCAATAAATATTTACTTTATTCTCCAGCTCTGTCCAGTCTCTGTTTCAAGTCAGCCTTCCCAAGGCATCTGTTTCTGGCCCCGCAGCACCCACAGCACCCATGATGTACCATGATAGTCCAGCTTGATGAATTTAAAATTTACAGGCAGGGAAAGATGGAACATGACCTGTACTGTGTCTAGCCTTGCAGTTGATGTGTTGGCAGCAGTGGTTGGTGGGAGATGTGCTCTGAGGCTCAAAAGTGTGTCTAAGCTTTGTAAATACAATCAGTTCAGCCTAAACGAGGGAACAATGTGGAACGTTTTGAGGCCAAATTTCACTCCAGAAAAAAAAAGGAAAAACCACCACTGAGCCAGTGGTGCCTGAGTGTGCTGTGAAGCCCGTGTCTGCAGGGTCACAGCGTGACCTCCTGGCTCAGACACGAGGACCCCAGCACACTCATTGCAAATTAAAATGTTGCATATGCTCCGAGTGTAAAACGGGATTGTACACAGAGCCTGCAAGAAGCCTTCCTGAAAGACTCTCGCCTCAGCTGGTGGTCTTGCAGCCTCGACACTGGATGTCTGGCTTGGGCTCTCTATTTTTGAAAAACATTAATAATCATAATCCATATAAAACTGTCATATTGGTTCAACATGTACGTCACCAAAGCCCTGACTAATTTATCAAAGATTTAGTGTTCGGTTGAACAAAGTCTCATTTTTGTAAGCAGATGCAGTTTGCTGGATTGTCCTGTCATCACCCTCTGTTCCCACTGGAAAGATGCATCGTATCAGCAAACTTCAAGAAGTTTAAAAAAAAAATGTTCATTTATTTTTTCAGCAATTCAGCAATGTAAACACTTATTGAACGTTCCACACTAGTTGTGAATTAAATAAAGAGTTTAGGGGCTCATGCTGGTTGTGTCAAAGTGGGTCTGCAGCCCTTCAGCCAGCAGTGGGTGGATCATCATAGTGGGGATGGGGCATTGCACAGCACTCACACCACTGGGAAGGAGACCTGGAGCTGCTCAAGGGGGCTAAAATGCTGAAGCAGACGTGGCAGATGGAATTATCTGTTCAAAGATGCAGCACAGCACAGGTCTGGCCTGTCTGGGTGCCTGCAGGGCTGTTTGCATGGGCAGTGCCAGGCTTTGGCAGGAATAATTTGGCTCAGGAGGGTGATGGGGAGCGCACAGCAGAAGGGAAGGGCTGGGCCTGCACTGTGTTTCTGAGCCCTGGCTACAGACACAGCCTGTCCCAGTGATGCAGCTGGGCACAGCTTTGTGGTCCCTGCAAAGGGATGAAGTGACACAGGCACCCCTGGGACCTCCTTCCCAGGCACCCTGTGTGAAATGTGCCAGCAGGGAAACTCAGGGCGAGGCAGGACAGACAGACACAGGGGCTGAGCTGCAGCTGGTGGGACAGGAAAAGCTGGAGCAGGTGGGGCTGATAGTGAGGTGGATGAGAAGGCAGATGGCAAAATCCCTGCTGGTGCAGGGTGGGGAGAGGAGTGTGAGGGTCCTGGCTCACACAGTGTGGAGGAGATGGTATCATGTGCAATGCACTGTTCCTACTTCCTTATACAGTAAATTGGTAACTTTTTTGTATTAAATCAGATTTTATCACTGAATCAATCTTACACTTTTCTATTCTTGTTCTCTACAAATGACCTTTTTTAGCTCTCCTCAGCTCTTTCCTGATGGGACTCATTAGGAGCTGGTGCTGATTCTTACAGGCGTTCACTTTCACTCAGCATCTGGAGATTTTTCAGACAATGCTCTGTTGAAATGGTCCCTGCAGCTTTCCTCTGGTGTGCTCAGTATCACAGCCCCTCCTGGGCCATCTGCCTGCATCCCACAAACACCTTTGGTGTAAGGTGAATCCTTTCCATCCATCTTTCTGGTGAGATGGGGCTGTCACCTGCCCAAAGATCTGTAGAAGCACAACCTGAATTTGAAGAATTTTTAAGAGTTTTTGTGATGTATTTTGACCACATAAACCTTGGAGTAGAACAGTGTGGTAAAAAACCAAAAAAACTTTCAATATTTTGTACCTTACATGGCTGAATTCTTCATAAAGCCTTTAGTCCTGGTGAGTGCTAATCATAAGTTTGATGTCAGAGAATAGGTTTTGCACACATATTTTACTTTGCAGGGTGTTTGTGCATTCCCTGGTGTAAAAAGCTGATTGATGTTTACTCTTTTCATTCGTTGGCTCTATCACATCATTAGCAGCCTCCTCTGGGTTGTGTGGAATTATTCCTGTCATTTATTGCAGTTTTCTCAGGAAACCAGAGTCATGTAGAGGAAGACTGTTCTCATTCGTGGATCTCTAACAGTTCAAGAGCTCTCTCGTGGAGGCTCCCCACGGCTATGTGTTTTGAAGACACACTTTCTGCAAATATTCTGCGCCCATGGGTGGAAATTCCTCCAAAAAAAGCAGTCAGGTGTCCAGCAGACAAGGAGAATCAAGCAGCCAATAGGGAATCCTATCATTTTCCTATGCCAACGGTCAATAATTAGTTGTTTGTGGTCTAATGACTTCACAAATGCCAGTCTTCATTCACTGTTCCCCAGACTGCTTTGGGAATTTGTTCCTACCCGTTCCTCTTCTCTTCCAGAGGTCACTGGCTCCTGCTCCTCTCGCTGACCATCCAAAGTGGAGCAGCCAGAACCTGGACCAGCCCCTCCAGGCACGGTGATGAATGGTGTGATCAAACAGGACCACAAAAGTGCACCAGCTGGGAATGAAGAGGAGAAGGCCCCCAAGGAAAAACCTGCCAGTGAAGTGAGGGATGGCACCAAGCTCCAGCCCCCGCCCTTCGCCGAGCGCAAGAACGGTGAGTGCCTTCCCTGGTGGTGACAGAAACGGGAGTGGAGAAGGGATCCAGGCTGGGTTAGCATCTCTGGTGTGTGCTGGGGTTTTGGTTCACTGCTATTTTCGTGTGTGGTTCTTTTGAGGGTGTTTGCCATGGAATGTCTGGCCATAAGAAGGCACGATTTTAAGTCTTAATGGAAGTGGGGCCTGATCTCAGTGTTTCTGGGACAGGCTTAAATATTGTTGTCACCTTTGAGGCATGTTCTCTGTGATCCAAGTGCTTGGTGTGATTTTGGCTGAAATGTGGTATTTCAATGTCCTAGGAAGAGAATGGTGTTGTGATCACACCAGTGGAATTCCTGGGGAATTAGGGTGATGTGAAGGCAATCAGTGCAGAAGAAATGGGAAGGGTATGTCATTTGCCAAAGCCCCAATAGACTGCTCGGCTCTCACTGAGTACTGGGTGCTCCAGAAACCTGGTCTTCACCAAAATTGCTTCAGGTTCATGTAACAGAGAGCAGAATTTGGCCCAGGCCTGTGCAAGGGTCATTTGTGGGGTCATGGGCATACCAGCTACTCTTGCTGGCAGATACTGCTCTGAGTTTCAGTGGGGATCTGTTGGTAGAAAGCTGATGGACAGAAAAACCCCACAACTGAGGCTGTGCAAATCATGCTTAGGCTGAGGAGTTGTTTGCCATTTCTTTCAGGCAACTGGATAATATATGAAATGAAGAAAATTCCTTTTGTGCACTCTAAGGCTTTCAACATTAAGTCCTCAAAACATCATGCAATGTGAAAGTGCAGCCCAAAGGCACTATTTTTGCTTTGTGTCTTTGATTGTTTGCATTATTGTACGGGACCCAATTTTTCTCAATCGCTATAAATCAGAAATAATCCAAATGATGTCATCATGGCAATGTACTGGTGTCAGGCTGGAGTAAAACAGCAGAGAGTCAGACTCAGTCACACCAGAGGACTCCTCTTTCCTACAGCCCCAGATATCAAAGTGTACCTAAGATAATACAGTAACAACAGGGACTTGTAAAGGGACAAAATGTTCAGTGACGTAAAAGAAAATCATATTTTCTCTGTAGCTTTCACATCCTCATTTTTTGTATCCATTTTTCACACCTGTTTTTTTGTCATGGGAAGGCAAAGAAAGAAACATCCCCAGGTGCCCACAGGCTCCCAGCACGGCCTGCAGATGTGCAGGTAGTGACTGCCCTAAGCCCTGCAGCCATGCCAGCACCTGCCTGGCACCTGGCCCCGGGGTTGGTGGCCCACCAGGACATGGCTCTACCCCTGCAGCCCCTCCACACTGGGCTGTCTGCCCTCTCTAAGTGAGAAGAGCCCCCGGCAGTCTGGGCACCCCTCCAGCCCTTTGCTCTGCTCTGTCTCCCTTTCTTTAGCAGGTTTAGACAGCACAGGGGCTGGGCTCTTCCTGCCCTCCCCGTCTGGGAACAGCCGGCTCCCTTCATCTCACATCATCTCAGGAGCTGGCAGGCCTGCCAAGTGTCACACACATCCTGTGGCACCTGGGCCTGCCTTTGATGTCACATTCCGTGGTGTGACAGCTCCTGCAGGGCTGGTGGAGCAGCCTGGTGAGCGGGAAGGGGACATCCCACAGCCCCCCAGGCTGCCCTCCACAGAGCCCTACGGCAGATTTGTCCCTGCCAAGGACGCAGCCTTCCAGCCCCCCTCAGTGCCATTTGTTTGGGATGTCACAGCAAGGAACTTCTATCCCATCCCTCGGTGTGGGGTCAGTAGTTGGGAGTGACTTGGGGACAAAAACAAGGCATCAGTGTCTCCTCATAGCCCACCCTCATGAAGGGCAACCTCATGGGTGTGTTCAGCACTCCCACTCCCATCCCACACACAGAGGGGACAGCAGGGACCCCCCATCCAGGATGGTGCCACTGAAGGACACAACACCTGGGAATGAGTTGGATGAAGTGGAAGAAGCTTCCATCTGTTGTCTTTAGGAATCTTCCAGGGCATGTAAGGAGAAGCAAGTGCAAGGTGTGTCACCCCTCAGCCCTCCTCCTGAGGGTACAGGTGTGCACACCTCAGCCAGGCAGGATCTTCCCTTTGTTCTGTGTTCTTTCCACCCATGGAAAGAGGGTGGGCATTAGATTGACACCCATCTGTCAAGGGCACAGCTCCTCAGTGAGGACCAGCTCCTGCCCAAGCCTGAACTTTCAAACCGCCGTCTTTATTTGACTTAACTTTGATTTAATAAAAACAGTCTAGCTAGAATATTTTTAAATAGGAAAATAGTCTTTTTAACTCTAGTATTATTCAAAAGTGGATGAGGGGATTTCATTTAAATTTTTAAAAATAAATCACCTTTGAGCGAGCAGAAAGCCATTTGGCAGGGCCTACAAAATCCTGGGACTGCGTGCAGATGTCCTGGAAAATGGGGACTGTTACCTCTACAACAAGCATGAATTGTGACCTCTGGCTGTACAGTGTACCCCCAGACCCAGCCCTGTCCTGCCCTGGGGTGGAACACTGCCAGGCTGCTCTCTTACCATGATTGTGCCCAATCCCACTGTGTTTCTATGTCCAAGGACATATCTCCTCCTAAGCTCTGGTCTACACTGGCCTGAGCCAGGCAGAGCTGTGAAATGCTGTCTCTGGAGAGCCTCAGGAGAGGCAAACATGGCTCTGGGTCTTCCTAAAGTCACAGTGTTGCTGGGTTTGGGGGTGAGGTCTAGACCCCCCGTGCTCCCCATTGTGCATGACCTTGTTTGGGCACTGGATCCCTGGACTCCTGCATTCTGTCCTTGACCTCAGCATGGTGACTCCATCTCTGCACCAATTCCATTCCATCCATCACCCCATTCCATCTCTCCATGCCGGGACATTGCTGAGGCACGTGGCACCCTCACAGTGAGGACACACCATGTCCTGCCCACGCCTCTGTTGCTCCCTGGGCTGGTTTGGTTCCACACAAAGGCAGACAAAAAAGCAATAAGATAATTCTTGATGCAGTGACCAGTCCCTGCAGGGCACTGGGGTCCCCAGCTGCCACCTCCTTGGAGTCTTCAGTCTGGGAACCACGAGGGAGTGTCAGCAGTGAACCAGAGTCCCCTTGTGCAGGTAGCAAAGGTCTCACTCCACGATCCAGAGGTGTTTAATATATGCATCCCTCACAGCCCCACTCATCCACAGGTTCAGTGCTCTCTGAGTTTGTGGGTCTCAGGTCCATAAGCTGCTTTTCCCTCCCAGATCCATCTGAAACCCTCTCAGATGTTGACACCAGGGCCAGTGCTTACACTCTGAAGCAGCATCAATGCTCCCAGGATAATTTCTTCAGCTGGTAGCAGCTTTCACCCCATCCCATCTCACCCCAACTGATCCCACCCCATCCCATTTCACCCCACCCCATGCCATTGTGCTGCACACTTGTACTTCACCCAGGTCAATGGGAACCTCAGTAGAACATTTGATTTGTCTTGCATCAAGACTGTCTTTATCTTGGCTGCTCCCTGTGTGACTGATGAAGATTCCCTGCACAGGGGGAAGGCAGTGAGGGTGCAGGCTCTGTGTGTGACTTTGTGTGTCCCTCCCTGTGCCAATTTGGCCAGATGGATTTCAGAAATAATTTTGTGAAAACATTTGCGATCACAAGGAAAGGGGCCAGGGGACATGCAGAGGCTCTATAAATCAGCTCCTCCGGAAGTGTCTCAGTGGGTGTGCTCAAAGTGAAGAGTGGGGTGTCCTTTGGTAGAGCCCAGAGACAGCAAATTCCCTTGTTCCCTGTCCTGGGACTCAGAGACTGAGATGGATTTCACTCATGGAACTACTGAAGTGCGAGACATCCTGTCTGACCTGCTGAGGTTTCCTTGCCTCAGAAATTGCTCAGCATGAGCTCAGCCTGCTCTGGAGGGCTCCACTTCCCTACGGTGATTATCAGAGTTTAAATGCCCAGCTCTGACCCAGGCAACCCTTAAAGAAGAGATTGATTTCACCCATTTGCCTCCACCCACGTGTCTGGGTGTCAGCCCTGGCTGCAGGTGAAGGCTCTGGTTCCCAGGCACTGCCTGGTAGGAGACAAGAAGGGCTCCCCTGTGCCTACACCACTCCAGTAGTGGGTTTGCAAACTGCTCATAATGTTTCCACATAGGTTTCCCATTGCTGATTTTGGAGAATAATGTAGTTAAACTCCTCTGTTTATTTGTGTAGTGAAACAGACCTTCTGACCACCAGCCCCTTTAGCCCACTGCAACAAAGGGGAGGATTTTCCAGTGCCCATCTGGTTTGTGTTTAATGTAATGTGCAGAAAGGTTGCACATTTTCAGGGCCTGTGTTCATAAGTAGTAGATTGTACAGCAGTTTATTACACAAATGGAGCTTTATATTGCTGGGCTTTGTTGAGCTGCCAGTTGGGATAAAAAAAAAAACTAACGTGCTTCGTAGACCCTATCAAGGAAAATTAGAAAGCATTAAATTCTGCTCAGACTATCCATCACTGGTGAGCTGGTAATCAAATCCAGAGAGGCTGGTGGGAGGTCAAGACTTTCTTGTTCTTGGTGTTTCTGAATCAATAACTACTATGAAAGACATGTAAGTGAAACCAAAAGAAGAGAGAGAGAGATGTCTGACCTAGAAGTCAACACAAGATCACGGTGCAGAGGCCAGAAGAGAACAGATAGCTCCAGGTTTTGAGGAGAAAACCCCACAGTCTCAACTCAGTTCTTGTGGCGAGCATGTGTTTTAGTTTAATTCTATATTGGAATGGTTATTAAATTACTATCTAGTCCCAGGCAAAATCTAGCCCTTGTTCCACATAGCCAGGTAAGAGGTGTATCTACAGGAAGATTTTTCAAATTGCCTTTGGATCCAAATCAAATAAATATTGCAAACCCTGTATTGAACCCAGGTGATATCTAATCCACAGTGAAACATCAGCCTGCAGCCTCGGACTGCAAAGCCCAGCTTTAATGCCACTTAAATCAGAATGTAAGAACTAAAGGAATTCCAGGAATCCAGTGATATAAACTGTATTTTTAGAGCCATGAGTGACTTGTGAGAGTGAAACAGTGCAGTGACTAAAGATAGCCCAAGCAAGGTTTTCCATGATTTATCACAGGAACGCTCACAGTAAGTTAAAGTCACCGAATGTTGTGATAGCAGCACCTACATGCTGGCATGTTTTCAAGACAAGTCATTCATAACATATTTGCCACAGAGGAAAATTTCCATAACAGAGCTCCGAGTTGTGTCTCACTTGCACAAGCACCACACACATCACTTTCCTATTAAGACACCGAGAGGTCTATTTGTTTCCAAGGATCTATTATTTTCTTTAAGCCAGCTGGAGGGAAGAACCCCACTTGCCTGCATGCCTCAAAGCTCTCCCAAGCTTTCAGTCTGGCTCAGCAATCAAAGCAGCGGTGGCAGAGGACAAAGACTCTCCCTTGGGCCACTCTATTCCCTGTTGGCCATCATTTCAGAGGAATTCACTGTCTGACCCATCATTCCTCCTCGGGGGTCTGAGCTCCTTTGCACACCTAGAGGTTGGGTAGGACCTTTCTCTGCCGAGCAAAATGTCTACAGGGGTTATTTTAAGGATGAAGTCATGGCAAACTTTTCCTGACACCTCATGATCTGCGTTGCTCTTGGCTCCTGGCCCTTGCTAGCTGCAGTTTGCAGGATAAAGGAACTGCCTTGTCAAGGGGGGGCTACACTGCAGAACTGTTTTCTCCCAGTTTCTAACACACCAGGATGCACTCAGACAGAAATGCCAGAAAGCCTGCAGAGAACTCCTCTCGTGTTCAGATTGGTCTTTGCCTCCTGCAGCCACCTCCTGAGTAGCCTGACAGTCACCTGAAATCTCATTTTCATGGAATCACAGAATGCTTTAGGTTGGAAGAGACCTTAAAATTCATCCAGTTCCACCCCTGCCATGGGCAGAGACACATTCCACTGTCCCAGGCTGATCCAAGCTCTGTCCAACCTGGCCTTGGACACTTCCAGGGATGGAGCAGCCACAGCTTCTCTGGGCACCCTGTGCCAGGGCCTGCCCACCCTCCCAGGGAGGAATTTCCTCATGTGTCAAGTCCCAAGTTCAGCTTCCAGCACAGAAGCCCATTGCTGTGTGGGGCCCTGCCCACACTCCCCAGGCAGGGTTACATTCTCCACTGGATGGGGACATCACCTGAGTCAGGTCCTCTTTCCCAATCCTTTGACTAGTTCTGCTCACTCCTGGGTGTCCCTGCCCAGCTGCCAGGTCTCTACTCAAACCCAAGGCTGTGCCCAACTCTGTAATCACCTCCCATGGAGGGACATGTGTGAGTCACTCCCATTTCTTTTTCAGGTATGTTTTGAGATGCTTCTAAAACTAATTCCTGTCTCGTTATGAGTCTAAGCTGCAGTTTAGTGTCCTTTTTCAGAAATCAGATAGAGACAGGGATAACTGTTTGTCATTATCCTTCTTGTTGCTCCATGTCTGTGTGCTTTCAAGCAGGTCCTACAACACTTCCATGAGTGACCCCATCGTGCTGCCTACTGCAGCCTGGGCATGGCAAAATGACCAGCACAGAGGTACCATTGTCTGCTGTGAGTTTGTGCTTGGGGTTGGGGCTGAGCCCCACTGCTCCAGACCATTGCTCAGCACCCAGCAGGTCTGAACCCCCAAACTGGGTCTCCTCTCCTGATTGTCCATCCAGCCTTAGCACTCCATACCCAGGCTCTGCCTGTTGTCCTTCCCTTGCAACCATGCCTGTGGTTAAATAGAGTGTGTCAGTGATTATAGGATTTCCTCTCCTTGATGCACTGGGGAAAGAGCTCTCATAGCTCCATGCACAGTTTGAGTTTTTGTTTCATCTTGTTTACATTTGTGGTTATTTCTGTGTTGCTTCAATGATTTGCACATTCTTGAGGCCCTTGCTCAGAGCACCTGCAGTCAGGTTATGCTCAGCATCTCCCTGTCTTTTGCAGCTGATTTTGAGAGGTAGCTAGTGAAGGGTAAAGTTCAATCCAGGACACAGTTCTTAATTCATGATTGAGCCTGATGAATGGCATGTGAATGATATCTGGACACATAAAACTTGGGGCTGAAACTGTGATCTGTGGCATGAAACCTGATAGCCCTGAAATGATAAAAAGAAAACATCCTCTTGCAAGAATAACACCATGTTGTCTCTGTGAGCATTTAACCTGCAGGACTTGGGAGCACATTAGGCTTGTTGGCACCAAAAAATCAGGAGGATTCTGGAAAAAAAGTTATTTCTGCAGGGTAATGGGAAAATCCACCACATCACAAAGAGGAAGCATGCATGTATCCAAGCAAAGATTCCAACAGGGAAAGACACCTATTACAGAATTTCCCTAGGTAAAATAACCTAATTGAAAAAGAGACTAAGAAATGAAGCTTAAATAGTTATTTGGGGTAATTTGTCCCTCAGGCCAGCTTATCTGGGGACTTTTTGCGATATCCAGCACTTCAAGTCTTTCAGGAGAAATGCACCTGTTCCTTCAAAAGATGCTTTCTTATATAAAAGAAAATTACATCTTTGCAGAAACATCTAGGAAAGTTTCCCTGGCCAGTGGTTCATGCTCAGCTACCTCAGTGCTCTCAGGGGTGAGCAGCAAGCCCAGAGGGGTCACAGAAAGCTGTCTCAGAAGACACAAAGTTCTGTAGGTTTCACTGCAGTCCAGTGCCAAGGCAGGCTTGCTCCACACCAGCAGGTTACACCCAATGCCTCACTGCTGACACTGATAGCCTTGAAATCTCTGCTTTGGTGGCATTAGGAAGAGGGGAAGAGGTGATGATTTGACACAGCATTTAGCTGGGTATCTCCAAGCTGTAAAGATTGGGAGCGCTGAAGAGATGATCATAAATGGAGCCGTCTGCTCTTGAACAGAGCTAATCTACGAACAGACTGGAACACAAGATGTTTCCAGTTAATGCACCATCTGGGTTAGATCTGCCCATTCACAAAGAGGAAACATATTTTCACTGTGAGTGACTTTTTAAATGAGGGGACAAGGAGGAGAGCAAGTACGTAAGCTGTGCATGCGTGTCTGTGTGCGCGGTTTGTGAGCGGGGACCCCGCAGGCACAGCCCCGAGCTGCCCGTGCTCTGCACCACTGCCACAGCACCCACGTGGCACCACAACACTCCTCAAGGCATTCTCCAAGTTCTTCTTTCAATTCACTTCGTGGAAATTGTCATCAGTAGAGGCAGCCCAGGGTGAGGTGCCTGGGGAGCGCCTCTGCTGTGGGAAGGGAGAGTGGACTTGGATCAGGGGATCCCCATGTGGAGCAGGGTCGGGTTCTGGGTGTGGGGCTTGCTCAGGCAGCTGGGAGGACACTGCCACAGGGTTCCGGGCTCCTCGAGGAGCTGTGTCCAGCCTCCATGGTGAGCCAGGACCTGGGGAACTGGGGCTGGCCTCCACCTTGTTGCAGAGGGGATGGAACCAGTGGTTCATGTGCCCTTCCACTGCCGTGTTTGACTCACTGGCAAAGCCCAGAGGAGAAGTTTCAGGAGTCAGGATGGGATCCTGACTGCTCTGGGGCTGGGAGGAGACAGTGCAGGACCCCATGATCCATACCACTGCTTGGCCCACACTCTGACAGTGCAGCCAGAGGCACTGACCTCATGGGGAGAGAGAATGGGAGAGATGAGCCTGTGCCCAGAGCTAACCAGCAGCCAGGAAGACCCCTGTGGGAGATCTGCTGGTTGTGTGGAGCTGGCTGGGGCTGGTTCCTTCTTTCCTTTGACATTCCAGTTCCGGCAACTCCATCTGCCCTCCCTTGTGTGCCCAGTTGCTCTGTTGGTGGGACAAAATCTCCCCAAGGAGAGACAGGCTGCGATGGCAGCCCTTGTGACCTGTTCCCATGTTTGTTGTAGATCCTGCTTTCCCAGGGCTGGTTCTGGGCAGGCTAATTGGGGTGGCACTTCCAGGAATCCATTTCCAGGCCCACTGCTGCACTGTCTTCTGGTAACATCTGGCACAACATGTCTGCACAGATGTTTAGTGCTGTGGCTGCTTCCCAGTAGTTTGCTGGGGTGGTGTGTGGAGAAGAGCTCCATGGATGAGAAAAGCTGCATCCCACTGGGGTTGTGCAAACCAGCTCATATATTTTAAAATGCCAGGAAAAAAAATTTCACAGCTGTGCCTTTATTATATGTGCATTTAGGGCCAAATTGTGCCTGTTTCTGGCGTGGCCATAGAGAACTCTGCAGGGAGGGCTGCTCCTTCAGACACTGCTGAGCAGCAGCAATATCTCTCCAGAGCTACTGCTGCAACCCTGGGTTTGCACACCCCTTATTTCCCCTGCATTTCATCTCTGAGAAGATACAGGAAACCTCTGCTGCCTCATCCTCATTCCCCCATCCCATTAAGTCCTACTGCCCAGAGACAGGCAATGCTGGAGGCTGAGAAGTGGGGACACAAGAGATCCATGTGGTTACAGCTTCTCTGGGCTTTTCCAGACCCCTGGGGCTGGACTAGAGCCTGTACTTTCCTTCCTATATTTCTGAGTGCCCCAGAAACCCTTCTGCCCCAGCTGTGAACTCCAGGGAGGGGCTCAGCTCAGTGTGCCCCTCACCCATCACGTCAGCTGCACAGCTCCTGGGCTTTCCAGGTGGGCGCTCACTTGGGAAGATGCTTACAGATAGCAAAACTCACTGAGACCAAAACAGCTGCCCTGAATGAGTGTCCTAAGCATCAGTGGACAGGGCAGGAGCCTTGCACAGGGTGGTGATTCCTGCCTGGTGTGAAAAATTGCCAAACACTGCATCTCGTGACTAACCACCGTCATGGCCATGGCTGCAATTCCACACGGACCAGGCAGCCCCAGCACCTCTGAACACAAAGCCAGGCTCTCCCATTTCCTCTCTGTCCACTGTGTGCATCTTTCTGATGCTGCAGGGCTGGCTGGGGAGCTTCCAAGCACTTGTTAAACCTCCTGGAGGTCAGCAGCACCTTCAGAGCTGCAGGGGCTGGTGGCTTCAGGGATAAAGCACACACTGCTGTGAGCAGTGAGCGTTAAACACTAATCAGCTCGGGGCACTGAATTTTGGTTTGTTCCTTTTATGGGTGCTTCTCCCAAAACCACAGCCCCACGAGTTCTGCTCTGGCCAGGCTGCAGGACAATAGACATTGTCCTTGGTGGTACAAGGTTTGGACAAGGATGGCTGAACGGGTCAGGATGCAAGAGACTGTGCAGAAATGTGACACAAACCCTGAGCAGCACTGCTGAGACCAAAGCACAGCTCCCAGCTGCCCAGGGGAGGGAAAAAGGAGAAGAAAAAGACAGGCTGGGATATAAACTCACTGTTAATTATGAGGTGGCATCAGGCTGTGCACACTGAGCAGTGACCCTCTGTGTTTGTGAGAGGACGAGGAGCAGGGAGTCCTGGAGGAGCACGGAACAGGGCTGGAACAGGCTCTGGACTGTTCCCAACCAGAGCAGCTCTGCCCCAGCAGCAGGAGCACTGGGCTGCCAGCACTGCTGTCGCCTGCAGCTACGAGCAGCCATGGTTTGCTGCACAGTGACAGGCATGGAGACCAAGGTGGGGCTGGATTTGTCACAGTGTTGGTGTCCAAATCACTTACAGGAGAGACTAATGTGGAGCCAGCAGGGGAAGCACTGCACGTCCTGTACTCGGGACTGCATTTGCAAACCACCAGAGCAGTGCTCAGGAGGAGAATGGTTGCTAGCAAAGATGTTAGGAGCAGAAGAGGAATTGTAACATTAACATAAACATGACAGGTCCCTTCCTGATGGATGCACGTAGTCCGTAAACATCATTGTCACACCAGAGATCTCGCCATGGATTCCTGAAGATGCTTTCAAGCATGCTGCAGAACCTTGGGGTTCTTGGGGTTTCAGAATTATGACCATCTGTTTGCAATTGAGGCCATTTGGAAGTAGAAGAGAGCTGCCAAGAGACCCTTTTTGAAGAAAGAGATCCTTCAGTCTCGCTGAGAAGTTCCCTCCAGCAGGTATCAGAACCAGAGAGCCACAGAAAGGTTTGGGATGGAAGAGACCTTAAACTCATCTCATTCCAACCCCTTGCCATGGGCAGGGACACCTTCCACTATCCCACATTGCTGCAAGCCCCATCCAATCTGACTCTGAACAGTCCAAGAGATGGGACAGCCACAGCTCCTCTTGGCACCCTGTGCCAGGGCCTCCCCACCCTCACAGAGAAAAATTTCTTCCCAATATCCCATCCATCCCTGCTCTCTGGCAGTGGGAAACCATTCTCCCTTATCCTGGCACTCCAGGCCCTTGTCCCCAGTCCCTCTCCAGCTCTCCTGGAGCCCCTTTAGGCCCTGGAAGGGGCTCTGAGCTCTCCCTGGAGCCTTCTCCAGGTGAATCCCCCAGCTCTCCCAGCCTTGCCCCAGAGCAGAGGGGATCCAGCCCTCAGAGCATCTCCCTGGCCTCCTCTGGACTTGTATCACTCAGGAGGGAGTTCTGCATCATCCCAAGCTAAGGTAATAAATCTCAATTAGAATGTCTGTGATGGGAGTGACACCAGGCTGGACATTTTTGAGATTCAAGCCCAGCCCTGCAAAGATCTCCTGTCTGCTGTCCTGGCACAGTCACTGCTCAAAATAAGAACTTCCAAGAGTGAGCATTAAACTGGCTTACAGAATTTGCAACTTCAGCCCAGTTAATTGAAGCCTTGGCAGCTTAATTTAATTCTTACTTTGCATGGAGCTGGGCATGATGGTCTGTGGATGTGGTTGAAGTGAGTCAGGCAGGTCAGCTCAGTTTCCTACAACTCCTGCTGTGTGTTGGACAGGGATGAGGGTTGGGCATCACCATGAAATTGTTCTGCCATCCTGGTGAGCTCTGCACTCCAAGGAAAGGAGGGAAGCACAGGTTCTTTTCAGCAGGGAAAGAGATCAGAGAGAAGGTGGGAAATTTTGCATCCCTTGGATGCTTCCATTGACGCCACAGAGGGGATGGCACAGAGGGGCTGGCACAGAATCTGCCTGCAGTGTGGTTTGTGCAAGCTTGGGCTGCATCCCACAGATTGTGCAGCCTCTGCACTCAGAGAGGATGACCAGCAGTGGTGCTGTGCACCACAAGATCCCCTGAGGGAGGCCGTCTTCCTTAGCACTGCACCAGGGCTTGGAGCTGGCTTTAAATGTCAACCTGCCTTAAAAGCCCCAGGCATCCCCTGACATGTGCAGTGTGAACCTGTTCACTCCACAGAGATTTGCTCCACTGAAAACGAGCCTGAAAGTTGATAAGAGCCCCTGGTTAGGCCTGAAATAGCCCTTTGCAATGTGGGACTGGCTGGAGTAGGTATCAGATGAAGAGCAATAGTCACAGCACAGCAGAAAGTAGGCTGAGGTCATGCCTGCACTTGGGTCCAGCCACAGGTGCACTGGCTGCTCGGAGGGGTTGCTGTGCTCGTGCTGTGCCTCACCAAGTTGTGGTGGCCCCTCTTCCCCAGATGGAACACCAAGGGAAAATGCAGAAAGAGTAGAGAGACTTTGGAGGGACAACTGCACTTGGAAAAGGTGCAGTGGTGCTATCTGGAAAGTAAGGAAGCAGGATTCCCACCTCCTCCTGCAGCTGCAGAGAAAGGCCAGAGGGTTTTGTTCAGTTACCTGGGTGAAGTGCAGTGCTCCTGGCATGAACTTGATTTGTTCCAATGCCCTCAAAGAGGGAGGAGTGGCTGTATTTTATTTTCAACCTCTGCTGGTACCGTGTGTGGGAAACACTTCTGGCACTGGGATTCTGTTCTGTTGGGGTTTTGCTCCGTGCTGCAGATAAGGCTCCTCTTTCCTTGGTCACTTTGTAGGAATGGAAAACATGCCTGGGCCTTCAAGTACATTTTGAAGTCAATCAAAACTGTCTTAAAGTATATTTCTCTGCTATAGAACATAAAAATATTATCCTTCTGGCATGCCTCCATGAGAATATTAAAAATAGCTTACTGAGTTACTCTGTGAAAATGGCTAATATAACAAGACTTTTGTGTCTTATTTCATTAATGAAGGAACTCTAATGCTGGGCTTGAGTGTGATACTGCTGTAAATCAATAAAGAATATTTTTGGAAAAACGCGATCCTATTATTCCGAGATATTTTTGTAGGGTGAAGTTAGAAAGAAGCATTTTTTGCCATGACTTTTGTCCAACTCAATAAGCTATTTGCATCTGAAAACTTTAGTGCTAGCTAAATAAAAGTGTGTTCTGTGCATGGGATGGCTTTTGCTTTCCTGGTTTGCTTTACTGCTGTTTGTCCAGAATGGGGAAGAATCTGTTCGGCAGAGAAAGGCTTGGAGCTAAATCTTGTACTGACCCCTCACAGCAGAAACCCATGGCTTGCTTAGGGAGGAGTCAGAGCAGGACAGGGCTCCTGGCTTTTCCTGAACAGCATCCAGGAGGCAGCAAGTCTGAGATGTGGCCTGACTGAGAGGCAGGGGATTCTGTCCCATTTCCAGCTGCAATGGTTTGTTAACAACCCCCTGGGGCTGTGGCCACCCCGGATGAAGAGCCCAGGGATGGTCCTGGCTGGGTCAGGAGTTTCCTCCAGCTCATACACTCATCTCAAGCCCGGGAGCCCAAAGAATGTGGAAAACCAGGGTAATCACACAGTAGCAATTCTTCCACCCAACTACTGGTCTTTCCTTCAACGAGAGAAAGGCTTTAGATTTAATGGCCTCAATGGGTATTTCTTACATGGGTTTGTCTAATTGCCTTTTGAACTCATGCTAAAGAGGTGATTTGCTGCTTCCTCAGTGGCCTCCCGAGGGGTGTAAATCACAGCTCTACTTCAAGAACCAGAGGAGCAGGCAGCGTTCCTCCCACAGCACCACTGCTGCCTTTTGCAGAGAGACCCCTCTCATTTTCTGCTGTTTACAAAGGCTCCAGGGATGGTCAGTGATTTGGGGCTGGAAATGGGGCTGCTCATGTGCCTGAGTTCCTGAGGTGCCTCTTGGTTGCCTGTGCCAGGGTCTGACAGTCACTGGGTGAGGAATGGCTGATGCAGCAGGAGCACAGCAGAGCTGAGGGAAAAGGCTTCTCTTATTCAAGGAACAGAGTTCAGCTGCTGAAACCGAGCATGTCCCTGAGAGCAAAGGACACAAACCACCACAGTGTGTCATGGGCCTAGAACTAAGCATTACACACCCCTCTAAACCCACACAACCACGTGGCATGCTGAGTACATCTGGGGGAAACCTCTGCTGCCCAAAGCCAAGATCACCTTTCCCTCCCTCATTCCTGACAGAAGTTGGTCTACCCTGTTCTTAAAACCCTTCTTTGGTCAGAGAAGATTCCAACACTTCCCCAAACCATTTTCACTCCAGCTCCTTCCTGAAGTGCACATCCATAACTCCTAATCCTTCTCTGTTTGGATAGAGAGAGCAAAACGCTTTTTTTCCATGGTAGCCCTCCTTATATTTACAATCTGATCAGGGTTCCCTTCAGACAATTTTTCATTAGACTGCCCCTCAGTCTTTGTGCCTTCCCTTGAGTGTCTCATTTTCTAGACTTCTGGTGTCTCTTTCTGAGCTCTGGGCTCTCTTCTGCTGCCTCTCACCTTCCTTAGGGTGGTCAAGAGCAGTCAGCAATTTTTGAGCAGAGCTGAGCAGAGCAAAACAGAACAGAACAGAGCAAAGCAGAGCAGAGCAGAGCAGGGCCCATGGTGCACTGAGCAGGCAGGTGAAGGGATGTGCTTTGCAGCCTGCACTGCACAGCCCCTGCTCCCCCTTCTCACACTCTCTCACCATCACTGATGGTCCTGAGCTGGCTCATGGTCCTGCTCTGCCGTCACGGAGCAGCTGCAGAACATTCTGCTCTGTACACTGTGTATGTGCAGTCCCTGCCTAATTCTCACTGGGTTTGTTTCTGTAACTGTCCTCACATCATCACTTCTTTTTAAAACTATTATCTCGCTCTAACGCTGCTCTGCTGCATGCATGTGCCCTCTTCCAACTTCACCTCCTAGTAAATAAAACAATTTTCTACTCCACTTTGTAAAGGAAACACAGAAGACAAAGGGACACAATGACCCACTGAAAGCTTCTCTCTGAGTGTGCTTTTCTAAGTGTTTCTCACCACCTTGGGCAATACACACCAGCTTTCCCAAAAATCTCTAGACAATGTCATGTCAGGCGGTGTCAACAGCCTGGTTAAACACAAGATAAATGACATGTACAGCTTATTCCCTATCCACAAGTGTCACAGAAGGATTAGATTTGACACATGCATAATGACTGGGTTTTATTTCTTTTTCCTGATTTGTTTCAGTATTTGCTCGTTGGCTCGATTTGTTGTCCCAGTACTTTTCTGGAAATGGAAGTTAAAGTAGATGCTCTACAGTTTCCCTTTTTCAAAACCAGATATTCTGTTTAGCATTTTTGAAACCCGTAAGGAGTGTTACATCTCTATGCCTGCCTCGTGTCTTCAAAAATCTGTTTAAGCTGCCAGTACCTCCTAGAATTTTACAACAGATGCATACCTGCCAGTTATTGCATAGAAGGCAGAATTCTGTTCATTTGTACCTTGGCTGATTATTCCAAGGCTTACTCCTTTCTGGCTAGTTGGCCTGGTGGGGACATGCCAGCTACTCAGAGACATGTGATTTTTCCCTTTACCTTTGTCCACAAAGAAGCCACCCAAGCTGCAGGTCAGGTAAAATTTTTTCCAGCTTCACTTTTCCTGGATGTCAGAGTGACCTGGGAGCTCTGGTCTGCTTTGCTTTTCATAGGAGAACCTCTTTTCTGTACCCTTCATCTTCTTCAGACACTTTGACTTCCACTTGCTCTGAGCTGCTGTGACTGTGCTGGTTTATTTCCTGAATAAAATTCTCTGTCTCTGCTCTGCAAGAAAAGCAGCAGCATTAAATGATCACCAGAAAAAGGCAGCTGCATTTGTAATGACTTGTAGGGGAGCTTCTTCCCTCCAGGTCCTTCAGCATAAAAGGGAAGGGATCAAGGGTCATTCATCCTCAGTTGTTGGCATAGCATTGGCTCAAAGAACAGGGCTGAAAACCTGAATTTTTTTCTTTTTTTTCCTCTTCCTCATTTTTGACTGACAAGTGGCATGTAGTGGCAAAGGTTCACACTACTCTTCAGGGAGAAGGAACTTCCTGTACTCAGAGTAGGCATGAGAGAGGGATTTCTTGGCAGAAAAGTGGAATGTCCCCATGGCACCTCTCTTAAAGAACAGAGGGGAAGCCTCAATCAGCCTTACCAGAGACACACAAAAGTGTCCTGTCCCACAGTAGGGCTGAAGTCAGTGAATAATTCATTAATTACATGTTAATTTCTCCTCACCACCCAAAATTGCTTGGATTTGGCCTCATCCATTCCTTTCTGGCCACAGTCTTATCACCTGCCCAGGGTCACAGAGAAGCCCCAGGTGCCAGGGGGATTCCAGCCTTCAGGAAGGGCAAGAAATGGGAACAGGAACATCTTATTTCTACATGGTGTCATGTTGGATGTTCTGCTTCAGGAAAACATCCCTGGCTGGGCAGCAAGGGAATGGCTGCTGTTTGCCACCTGCTGGCTCCTGTCCTTGGGGCAGCTGAAGCCCTGGGGAGCACGAGGAGAGAAGGAGACCACGGGGATGGGAGCAGAGAGGTGGGACATAGATGCTGGAGCAGACCTGGGGAATTCCTAAGGAGCTGGGAGCAGACACAAGAGCAGTCACAGAGTGATAAAGGTTCTATCCTCTGGTCCCAGAGCCATGGGAGTGGTCTAAAGCATGATGATCACATTTTTCCATGCAGCAATTAATTGGAGCAGCCTAAAGTCCTCACACAACAGAAAGACTTCCCAGAGGTATTCTCTGCTGGGGCAAAATCCCAGTGCAGATCCTGTTGTTGATGGCAGTGCAGCACGGGAGAGGTCAGCTGGGATCCTGCAGCACATGGGGAGGGGCTGCCAAGGAGCAGGACTTGGGAAGTTGGAGTCATTCTGCATAACCTTTGCTGGTGGATGGCCTGCGCCCAGCTCAGCTCGAGGTGGGGCAGAGAGCCAGAGGGTTCTGTCAGTGACTCTCAGCTGAGCTCATGGTTTACAGGAGCAGAGAGGAGGCTCCAGGTAGGACTGCTGTGCCAGGCTGGGGGTGCAGCAGGGTCTCACTCCAGGAAAGCTCTGGAAAGCTGAAGAGGTCATTTGCCCATCCCATGCCAGGATACTTGGATTATCATTTATAGAAAATGAAAAATCCATCTATATTTCTGTAAAGAGAGCAGACCTTTTGCCCTCCTTTCCAAGGAGAAGCAGTGGCAGCCCACAGTCCTGGTAACTCCTCAGGAGCACAAAACCCCCCCAGCCCATCTCATGCTGGGGATTAAGGACTGCCAAGAGCTCAATCAGAGCAAGGCCATCAGGGGCCTTGGCAGAGCTCGGGCCCCCTGTGTCTGGAGCAGCCCAGAGGACACAGCTGTCCTGCAGGCAGACACACTCTGGAATCCATGGGATACCCTGGCAGCTGACCAGTCACTAATGCATCCAAATAATGTCTGGGTTTCCTTGTCAATTCAGAAAAAAACCTGGTGCATTTCCATGAAACATTTTGATGCCTATGAATCAGCGTTTTCCAATAAAATGTTTCATCCGAAAATTCCCAGTGAGATCCAGCCCTGATAAGGCCCAGAGCATTGGCAGCAGTCCAGGCCAGCCTCAGCCATGGGGCAGTGGTGGAGAGTGATCTCTCTGGGCGATGACGATTCCTGCTGACCTTTCCTGCAGCGTGACTGTGTGGCCTGGGCATCTGAAATGTTATTTATAGGCAGGAGCAGCAAGCGCTGTGGAGACAGTCTCCAGCAGGCCCTCGAGGCCTGGACATGCAAGAGCTGCTGAAAAGCAGCTTTTTCAGTGGAAAAGCCACTTTACAGAAACAGGAATAGAAATAAACTCCCTTTTGGAGATAAATCATTCCTGCTGGGGGCTTGGTTCTGTGCATGAGCTTCTACATGACCTGGGGATGCTGCTGGCTGTGTGAAACCACTGACAACAGTGGGGTGATCTCCCCCTCTCCTTCCTCTCCTGGGGCTGCTGCCAGAGCAAGATTTGTTACAGCACAGAGAGACTCTGGTTTCACTGCCTGTCTCCAGCTCTGTACAAATGCAGTTTCCTACATCTCAAAGGATAAGAATTGCTGGGGACAGGTTGCTGGTGTGTGTTCGTAGGGCCCATATTGCAGAGGAATGGCAGAATTTTGTCTTCACCTGGAGCAATGAAATGAAATAACTCCCTCTCAGAGCCATCTGCACAGGTTTTTTAAGAGCTTCCAAGCTCTATAAAGCCCATTGTCTGTATTGGTCCAATGTGAAGGAGGGTGCTGCAGAGCTGAGGACAAAAATGAGCAATGTCAGGACATTCAGTGTCTACAGTTTGCTACAGAAAATAACAATAAAAAAAATAGCCCAAATCAGTTTTTCCTCATCAAAACATTCAAATTTCCATCCCGTTGAGAAGTTAGGGCTGGCATTCCCAGAGCTTCCAGTTAAAAAATCTGCCACATTCTCAAGAAGTAATTTTCTGCTTCTGACCCGGCTTCCTTTCTTGTTAAATGAGGTTTCAATGTCCCTGTTGCTCCAAGTTCTAGACACTTAATCATAGGTTTCTCTCCTTGTGCACATAAAGCAAACAATATTAAAAAAAAAAAAAAAAAAAAACAGAAACCAAGGTGTAGTTTCTGCTCAAGTCCCCTTTATTAACCTGTTCAGAAGTCTCTGTGGCCTTGTGGGACAATATATTATTGCAAGCTAACACCTGGTTTTGGCATAAGCTATTACCCAGCTGCTGCTGCTACTGTGAGGGATGAAAAAATCTTCCAAGGGAGCAAGTGCACACTGAGCAGGGATGTCTGCTGCAATGACTCTTTGGCTTTTTTATTACCCTTAATGTTTCTGCTGCTTTTTCTTGCTCTCCTCCTTCTTCCCAGCATTTGTTCTTTGTGAAGGAATAATCACTTGGATAACTCATATTCAAGTTCATAGGCTCCATAATTCCAGAAGCATCACCCTCTGCAGTGTTCTCTCTCCACCCCATTGGAGTCAGAGATGGGCCCTAGCTATCTGATTCTAGCACAACAAAACAAATATGCTGGCCCAATGATCTTCTGACTATATATAGGCTGAAATAGCCTTTTGGAAGATATGGTTGATATCTGTGATCATCACAGGGCAATTAGGAACCATTATGAAACAACCATCTTACCAGTAATTTATTGGGTGGGGAGGGTGTCATCTTCAAGAACACCTCCTGCTCAGGAGAGGCCATGAATTAGTTTTTATGGAAGATCTGATGGGGAGAGTGCAGAGCTCAGTGCACGAACCTGAGCACAGAGTTACGTCTTGGAAATGCAATGTCCCAGAGGAAAGCAGACAGGAGAGATTCAGTGTTGATATGGTTCTCATGGCAGCTGCTTTCTGAGAGTTCCTTGACAGAGTAATCTCTGCTTTCCAGTTGCCTCCCAAGAACTGCTTTTTCTCCTGTGCAAGAAACAAACAGCACTACTGAATGCAGTGCCCCACTTTGCAGCAGTAGGAGCAGACAGGATCTAGCTGGGGTGTCAGAGTTGCTGCACTGTGGTGTGTGAGGTGGCTGAGGAGAGCTCAGCTCCAGCCTCCTGCTGCCTTTATTCACAGAGAAGCTGCCTTGCCTTTAGGGCCAAAGCATGGCCAAAGGGGTCATTGGGCAGACAACAGTGACGTGGAGTACTGCAGACCATCCTTTGCACCCACCATAGAATCAGGATCACACACTGGGTTGGGTTGAAGGGACCTTAAAACTCATCTCATTTTACCCCCCTGCCATGCACAGGGACAACTTCCACCATCCCAGGGTGCTCCAAGCCCCATCCAACCTGGCCTTGGACATTGCCAGGGATAGGGCAGCCACAGCTTCTCTGTGCCAGGGCCTCCCCACCCTCACAGGGAAGAATTTCACAAGTCCGGTTCTGTTGGATTTGTCAGGATCTTGCCGAGACGTGATTTTGGTTTGGTTGGTTTGTTTTTTTTTTTTTGCCACGGGTGCAGTGGAAAGAGGCAGAAAGGGAGTTTCCAGGCCCAAACAAGCTGGGTTTGATGGTCTCATTGTCATTTTTTAGTAACTGATGTAAAGCACAGAGCAAAGTGGGCAGCTGATGGTGGCTGCTGGGTGGGAAGGGGCTGCAGGAGAGGTTGGGGGTCAGGTGTGATGGGAGCAGCACAGGCAATAAAAGCAAATGCTGAACTGCAGACCTGCCTTTTCTTTGTAAATTCATCTGTTGCTAAGAATAACCTGCCTGGACAGTGTCCTACAGCATGCTCCAACCTAAAGGGCATTTTGGTCTGACAAATGAAAACTAATAGAGTGAAGTTATTACCATATGAACATGTGGATTGAAAACATGTGTTGAGTGATTAAAGGTGAAGGCTCGATGACAGGCCCGTACCGGAGATGGTGCATCTCGGGGAGGAGATTGCTGTTTGGGAAATGCCATATTTTACCATTGAGTTCATTAGTATTTGCCATAAGGAAAACAAGAAAGGTTGACTCCAGGAAAAAAAAAAAATAATAAAAAGCCACCCTCCCTCTCAGATCCTATCACTGCACACACGATGTTTGCTTTGGAAACTCCTCGCCGGGGTTTCTGTCAGTCTGTTGCTCCGTGAATGCTGTCTCATGGACAGTTTAGGATTTCAGTGCCTGGGCTTGGACGGTGTCCCAGGAGTGTGCTCGGTGTCAGGAATTCAAGCTGGAAAAAGTGTGCATTCTGGAAGATTAGGCACTGCAGGCTGTCCCCACAGTGCCCACAAGCTGGGCAGGTCAGAGCACACCGGGGAGGCTGCGGGGCTGTGCCCCAGGGTGGTAAATCTGCCACAGCGCTGCATGGAGACACAGCAAAGCTGACAGGAAGTTTTGGGTTGATACATGTTCATTATAAATCATCTCCTGCTTGTCTGTTTACAATAGTCTGTCTTTCCTTGATGTTTTTGAGGTGGTAACAGACCCTGTATTTTAACTCGACAACAACACTTTTGTGTGAAAACATAATCGCACATCCTTGCTGTTCGTATTTTTGGATGAGATATGAACCAGAACTGTGGGGCCAAGTGCCTCACCCCAAACACTGAAAACTGAAGAACAAGAAAAAAATCCGTCACTTTCCAAAAACTTAGCTAAATTTTGTGACAGTAACCAGTGTATCTGTGACTGGCTGTGAGGCACCTGCAGCAGATGAACATTTTACAGTCCTTAACAGCCACAGTCCTTGTTGACTTTCCATCGAGATACTGCATCAAGAACTGGTATTTAAAACCAAACTGAACCAAATCTTTAGGCCCCCCAAAGCACATCATTGGCCAGGCAGCACTGCGGAGCCCTGGGCACCAGAAGTAGGATCAGAGGAGCCTGCAGAAGCTCTCCTTCCAGTCAGCTGTCAGGACATTTCACTGAGATGAAACAATCTGCAGGAAACTTCCATCCAGGATAAATTCTTGGTTCATCACAGACTTTGCCAGATGCTACATTGCTCCCACAATCCTGCCAGTGCTGTGTTCTAGGTTGGGTTTGTGATCTTCTATCGTATTCACATCTCTAGGGATTGTAAAAGCTGGATAATTTCATCTTGTAAAGTGTATTAATTGCTATTAATTGCTGTGGAGTGGGATATACTGTCTTTCTTGCCTGTTGAGTCTCATCCCAGTTCTCTCAGCAGTGGTTTTGTTTTTTCCAGTGAGGTTTAATCGTACAAAGTTTGATAAACCCAAAGACTTGTGAATGCTGATGGGGAGGTTTCATCTTCAGGCTTGAAGGAAATCATATTCCAGTATCTCTTTGTCTTAGATTTTTTACACAGATTTAGAGATTAATATGAAAAACAAACAAACAAACAAAATAAAACACACAAAAACTTTTTAAAACCTGCACAATTTCCCTGACCTCTGTGGTTTTACCTCAGTGGTTCTGCTGACAAAAGGGAAAGACAGGAAAAGGAATTGAAAATTGCTACTGAATATGCCTGTAATGGAACAAGAAGACCAAATTTCATTTTACTTATTTCTGGCACAGTCAGCTCACAGTGGCTGGAAATCCAGAGAAATGAGAAGCCTTCCTGCTTCTTGCATTCACCACTTGGTGTTTTTTTGCTTAAAACAGCCCATTTAGTTCAATTCCTTCCTGCAGTCCCTCTGTTTCCTTTCCCTTTACTTGGCAGCACAGATGGCAGCACAACATGGACATTTCACACAGCTTTTGATGACTCTCATCTTTTTCACAGTCCCATTTATCTGTTGAATTTCAACTCTGTTTCTGGCTGCTCCCACTGGGAGAATTCAGTGGGACTGGGCAGATGCAGGTGTCCTGGGAGAAGGATGTGCCACATCTGGCAGAGCCACAGGAGGGTCAATGTGCAGCTCCATGAGCCTTTGGGGACAGGGACAGTCCTGCAGGATCACTGTCTGTGGTGGCAGCAGGACATCAGCGTGCCAGGGCAATTTTTATTCACTATGTTGCAAATGTACATCCCAGGCTGGTGTTGCTCATTGTAATGGTTTTATGTTTGCCTGGTTTTGTTTGTTAAATTTAGTACAGTGGTCTGAGTGTCTTTTTTATTGTGAGACAGGATTAGGAGAAAAGTGAAGTAGACTTAAAGGTATAAAGATAGATTTATTAACACATTTTATTAAAACAAGAAAATAAGAATTAAAATGAAACTTTTAAAACATTCCTCCTCCCTAGTAGCTTCTTTTTTTTTTAATAGAGAATGTATAAAGACAAAACTTTGAACGTATATTTTCTCTAGTAGCTATATTAGCTATCAATTTTAAAACTAATCACTAATTATAGTTATAAACGTTATAGTTATAGTTATATATAACTTATATAAATTATATATATATATATATATAAAATATATATATATAAGTTAAAGTTATAGTTTAGCTATAACTTCCTAAAAAAACACTTCTCCATGTCAAACTACTACACTCGTGATGTGCAGGAATGCAGTGGTGGAGACCCAAAAAGCTGATGAGACCTCTGTGCAGCATGGAAAACAAGCATGGGAAGTGGTGCTCATGCACCTCCTCTGCCCTTGCCTCTCCTGAGAACCCGGATAAAAAAAAATCCACGAAGAAAATCTACATGCAGATGGCAGCTGGAGAGTCTGGG
Organism: Argya squamiceps; assembly: GCA_037834095.1. NCBI lineage: Eukaryota > Metazoa > Chordata > Aves > Passeriformes > Leiothrichidae > Argya > Argya squamiceps. The sequence goes on along the minus strand of JBBMKD010000054.1, from coordinate 9,908,138 downwards.
GCTCCAGGGAATGGTGGGAATGGGGTCAGACACAGCAAAGGGATGGCCAAAAAATTAGAGAGGTCTCTGCTGCCAAACTTCCCCTGCCCTTTGAGGAAGGGCAGAGGGCACGGGGTGGCCGCAGGGATGAAGGCTGTCCCGGAGGATGCCAGCGTGCTGCCGGAGGAGGGCACAGAGCAGGTGGCATTACAAGCGGGCAGGGAGCCTGTGCAGAGGGAGAACAGAGCGCTCCTGCCCGGCACCAAGAGCAGAGGCGAACGCACAGGCTGCTGCTCACCGGAGCGCTCCCCGAGCGCATTTACCGGGGCCGGGGGAATCTCGAGAACAGATCTCAAGCCCCTGTTTTGTTTAGCCGTGTGCAAAAAAAGCCCGTGTGTCGCCCAGGCTGTGGGACACAGGCGATTTTGGGCACGGCTAAATCACACCGAGCAGCGCCCACGCTGCAGCCCGCAGAGCCGGCACGGAGCGGGACAGGGTGCGGGAGCCGCATCTCCGATGAGCCGGCTGGAAGCAGCCCCTGGAGCTGGTGTTTCCTGCCCTGCAGGGCTGCAGAAGGGCTGGCAGATCACACCGGCACCTGCAGCCCCTCTCCATCCCGGGGCGGAGCCGGGGAAGGACAGAGCTGCCCCCGGCAGTGGCTGCGCGCACACGCACCCGGACCCGGCTCCGCATGCACCGCTCCCTTTCTGCCCTTCTGTGCTGGAATACACGAAACTGGTTTCTGTCTCGTGGTATTAATAACCCCTTGGATGCCTTTGTTTGAAGTATTCCATTGGGAAGTGCTATTTTAAGGCTCCATTGAGTCAGGCGGAATGTGAAACCTCCTCCTGCCGGACACTTCACACTCGGCGCTTATCTACGCGCACGCTGGTATTTTGTCTAATACAAGGCGGAGATTAGCTCCCCTCGCGATTTCACTTTCGCGATTTACATTTGGTGCGTCGGAGCAGCCACAACAGTCGCAGGAGATCGTGTCCATATGTTCCCTGTGCACAGAACACGCTGCCGGGCAGTTCTGGGCTGCCCTGGGACACGCCGGGGCTCAGGTCCTGCCAGGTGCTTGCTGAGCAGATCCCAGACCTGGCGAACTGGCCCTGGAGTCATCAAGAAAGGTCATTTTGCTAACAATTCATCAAGCAGCTACGAACACTGTTTAGCTCTTTAGTTTGAGATAATACTCATCTGACTTCCTGCATATTCAGAAAGTGTTTCTGGTTTTTGAAGTGCCTCTCAGTAAAACTCTCTCCTCTGTTGGCTGAATTGCTGAGGAAGAGATGCTGAAGTCCTGGGTTGGACAGGATCCAGGGTGCAGCCACCAGCCCATCACATCTGGACACTCAGCCTCACCCACACCAAAAGTGCTTTTCTTTGCTTTTTAAACCTGCGCTGTTTTAGTGTGACTGTGGACTGATGCTCCCTTCAGGAAGGGAAGCAGGGAAGGTAGTCTCTTTGGATAATAAAAAGTGTAAAAGCCATCGCTGAAAAAGAAATATTTTTATTAAGGTTGCAACAGAAGCTGAGAATAAAAAATCTGTCCAAAAATGGTCCAGGGTGTGGGTTTTATAGGTCAAACCTTCAGGAGATGCAACAAGGGGAGGAGAGGTGGACTCTCAGAGTAAGTGCTGTTGGAACTGTGAAATTGTTTGCATAATATGAACATAAAGAAGAACCTGGGTGTTACTGACGAGAAGGAGGGGGAAAATACAGAAAAAGGCTGCACAAAAATCCTCAGAAATTTGTGACTATAGAAATGACACAGATGTTTTAATTCCATGCTCCGGCTCTGCAGGGAGTGTAGCAATAGTGTAGCAGGGACATGGCCAAAACTAATGAGGACATGGGAAGTTTCAGCACTACTGAACCTTGCAAGGAAGTTTTTTCTCAGCCCAGTTCTCCAGAGTGGCCTCTTGCCCCTTTTGCCCTCCTCCTGGGATAGAACTGAGTCAGACACTGCATCTGAGGAGCTAATTAAGGCTACATGGGAGCAGGGACGTTCCTCTTCTGTCTGTCTTTGCCTCAGCCACCTGCCACTCTTGTAGGGGACAATGGAGAGGAATTGTCCCCAGCTCCTACTCCTCCAGTCAGTATCTGGGACAATCCTTTTTTCTCCCTGAAATACCTGATCTGCTGAGGGAATACACTGAGGGATTGGAGTGATTGGTTTCTCCAGTGTTCTTCAGCCCTGGAGAAGATGAGGGAAACTCTGGGAAGATGAAGAACCTCTTTGGAGCAGATTTGATCTGCTCTAGTCCTTGAGATGGTGGGATCTAGGCTAGGGGGAGACCCAGTTGGCAGGTTCCTAGAAGCAATCCTAAATACTTGAAAGCCAGAGAAGAGAGTTCTGAAGAGTCCCACTGGTGTGGCAGAGGAAGCAGAATAGATGTCAGGGCAGGGGACTGGGCTAAACCAGATGTGCCACACTGGTTCCTTACTTTCCTTGCTTCACAGTGGTGGTCTCAGGCCACTGACTATTCACTTTGGCTTCAGCAGGCTGGGACACCATGGCTGGGTGATTCCTTTTTGGATGGGTGATTGTTCCACTAGTTCCAGCCCTCCAGAAAATTTGAGAAAGAGTCATCAGTCCAGGCAAGGCTTCCCTGGACTGCTCTCAAAAACCCTGACACATTTTTTAATTCCCATAAACTATATCCATCTGATGGTGGGGTGTTTCCACGATGCTCTCTCTCACAGCAAGTTTGCTTGAAGAGAGGCAGAAAACGTGCCCATGACAAAAATAAGGGCTCCCACCTACAACCTATGCCTCCAGGCCCGAGAGCGGCACTTGGGAAGACATCCCTGTCCTTTCTCCAGGGTCCATAGGGTGCTCAGGGGTCAGTCCCCCCTGGCAGCAGTGCAGGGGTCCTGTGGAGCTGCTCCAGCAGCAGAGCAGTGACTGTGTGGCTGTGCAGAGCAGGGACAGCCTGGCAGGAGCTCTCCCCTGCAGGGAAAACAATCCCTTTTGGAGAGGAGACACTTGCTGAGCACAGGGCTCAGCACTGTGTGTTACCCCTGGATATCAACAAAACATGGTCCTGCCTCACCCTTTGCAACCTCACTTATAAATACCATGATCTCTGCTATGCCCACAACCCCAGAGAACAAAGTTGATTTATTTTTGTTCTTTCAACTGTGGCTTATAATAAAGTGTGAACCCTGCACAAAGCTGATCTCTGTGCTGGGGCTCTGTTGTTATGAGACCAGTGACTCCAAACACAGGGAGATGGGAACACACCAAAGGTGTTGCTGAGGCATTTTTTACACTGCAAGGGTCAGCATGAGGTAGGGAACAGCTTTGTTTAAAACTCTGGGCTCCTTTGGCAGGTGGCAGCTCTTTCTGTATGTGGTACAGGGAGTTGGAAATTATTTACAAGTCAAAAACAGCAGCATGCCTGTGACACTATTGAGGCCCTTTTTTTCTTATAAATAATTTTCAAGTATTTTTTGGTAGAAGCTGGAGCCCTGCTGAGGTGCACTGGCTCAGCCCTGCATTTCTCCCATTTATGGAACCCCACACACAGGCAGTAAATGCCTCCACTCATTGGTCCTATATTTCCCTTGCCATCACAGGCTGCCTTTGCAGAGGTCCAATCCTTGCTTCTGGCCTGGCAGCCTTTGCTAAATCACAGGGTTTCACATCCTGCCCCTCAGGCATCACATACTCCCTGCAAACAAGCACTTTCAGTTCTTGCCTGGAAGCTCCTTAACTCTGACTCTGCTGGAAAACCCAGCAAGATGGGGAGGGTTGCATTAAAACAAGGTAAAAAACAACCAAATCCTCCTAGGCATGACATGGAAGGAAAATTAATATTTAAAATACATGCATGATGTAATGGGACTTAAAATAGTCTGTATCCTGGAAAAAAGAGATTAACTGCTTAAGGCAAACTAATGAAAAGGTCACTTGGACAATACTTGCAAAGCACTCCCTGTACTGCATCATGGACTTATCGGTTCTGTTTGACAGGGAGTCACACATGATCCCAAGCACTTATCTCTGTTTTATACTTTATGAAAAATTGATTGACTCCTTTTGCCCAAGAATTTGCGTTAAATAAGAAATAAAACATTGTTTATGGGCAACTTTCTCTTCCCATAGTCAGCAGGGGCCAGTTTTATAAGAACAGGACATCAAATCTTAATACTGCAAAGTACCTGCATATTTGACATGGCAAAGTGAACTCTTCTGTTATTATCTCAGCTGGATCAGTTCCTAAAGCTAAACAGAAACAGCAGCGAACATTTTCCATTCTTTCTGCCTTTAACCAGCTTCCCTCACCCTCTGGCACAGACCACATCCTGTCTGGGTAGTGCCAGTCCTCCCAGAATGTCACTGAGAGGCATGGAGATGTCTATTCCTGCCACCCTGGCGTGGTGCTGGCAGCACTGGGGTGTCCATCCCTGCCAGGGCAGCACTGGGATGTCCATCCCTGCCACCCCACGTGGTGCTGGCAGCACTGGGGTGTCAATCCCTGTCACCCCACGTGGAGCTGGAAGCACTGGGGTGTCTGAGCTGCTGCCTGCCAGGCTGTGGGTGCAGCAGGCTGCCTGGGTGTGTTTTGCTGCCCACTGGTTCCTTGTAGCAGCAAATCCTCTGCCCATTTGCTGCAGACATCCGCTGGTTAAAGGACTGCAGCAGTGCCCAGCGTGATGAGAGAACACTGTGGTGGATGTACAGCATTGCCACTGAATTTGGAAGCTGGGAAGGGACCAGAGATATGGGTCCAAAGGGGGTTTGTTCATCTGGCTAAAATTTCAACCAGCAGAAGTTAGAGCACCCTTGCCTGGTACATCAGACACAAATATTGTTTAAAGTTGCCAGAGCAGAGGATGGTTTGCCGTGCAGCTGTGCAGCCTAAACAGGGCAGGACTTTGTCAGAAATGGTGTCTTGGACTGAAAACACCCTCCAGCCTATGCTGAATTCCCTTTCTGTTTGCTGGACTGCCCCAGGCTCTGCTGGATGAGAACAGCTCTGGAGCTGGAGAAGCTGCTCTGGCTGCCCCTGCTGCCACAGCTCCTGGCTCCTGTGACCAGGGGCAGCCCAGCTGGGCTTGGGTGGCCCCTCTGCCCAGGGCTGAGGCCACCGAGCTGCTCCCTCCTGTAGCTGCCTCATCACTTCCTGGGGGATTTCATGCTGTGATGTCACTTCTGCAGCACCTTCCACCAATGATAAATTCCTCCAGGAACGGAGAGAAAATGACCCAGAGAAACATCACTACACATAAACCCCTTAATTATACAAAGTCCTGCAAACATCAGATAAGACCATAACAGAGAAAAGGTCACAGCAACACCAGCTATGTCGTGAGTAGCAGCAACAAGTGGCAGCCAGTGCCTGTTTCAGTCTAAGGCTAGAAAGATGAAAAGATAGAAATGTTGTTGGCTTTAATTCTTTTGTAGTGCGTTCCAGGCAGCTGTCAACTGCTGAACATTTGAACAACCAGGGCCTCCCAAAGGGAAATAACATCTTCGGAATGGCCAGGCTCAAGAAAACACCACATCTTAGATGATGTATTGATGGGGAAAAATAAATTCAGAAGAGAATTTGGTGCTTTGCCGAGCAATGTCCTGAAGATAAGCTTGTACCAGTTCTTCAGTCACGCACTAATGATCTTCAGTTCATTATATGTTATAAATCACTCTGATGGATACAGAAAAGGGTAATAAATGAATAAATAAATAGCAAACACTCTGTGGATAGTGCTGATCATAGAAAGATTAATTAATCATAAACACTGCTTCCAAAGGCTGTGACACGAATGAGCATTCCTTTGATATCAGCCATGCTCTTCTTCCCACCAACTTGTTCTCAAATAAACATCCCAGTAAATATTTGTCTCCTTCCTCTAGCAAATAAAATGAGAAAGGCCACATCCTCTCCTAGCCCATGGATAGCAATTCCCTTAGGGTGATGCTGGATTTCAGGTTGGGATTCACCTCAGCTCTCTTCAGTCAGCTTCTAGCTTGTCACTCTCAGTCTAGAGTGGGATCTCTGGGCTCCCTGAAGAGCTGCCCTTCCAATTTGCCACCCTCCAGTACTTGCTATTTCTTCTACCTCTTTTTATCTCTTTCATGGCTTCACTGTCTGATGCCCCACCCTGGTGCTCTCTTCCCTAGAAAGTGTCCCAGGAATTTTGATGCCTCACTGCAGCACAGCCTGCACTGGGGGCCTTTCAGGTGAATAGATTTCCACCCTGCTGGTGGCACCACAGTCACCTGTAGCCTGAGCTCTGGCCCTGCCGGGTGGCCTGCTGCACTTCTGTGCCACCGCAGCACCCACAGTGCCCTGGAGAGGCAGCACAAAGCCCCAGCTCCTCTGGGATGATGCTCCAAGTCTCCCCATGGGCAGGGAAGAGGGGCTGCTGTGCTAGACTGTGCCCTGCCCTGCGCCAGTGAGTCACACAGGACTGAGAGAGGCAGGGAGGAGCCTTCTGGGATGCTGGGATGGCTCTCTTGGACTCAGGACAAGCCTTCCTAACAGCCTCAGGGCTCTCTTCCTTTATCTGCTGTCATATGATTGCAAACTCTAATTTCATTCTCTGCCTGCTTTCCTTCCTAGGTGAAGTCCATTCATTATTTTTAACTGTATCCATAACTCTTCCTTATCTCTAAGCCCTGCTGTTTCTCCTGCACAGACTGATGACTTGACTGCATGTGTTCTGTTCCCCTGGCAGCTTGTCTGAGCACAAACCCTCTTGCTGCTCCCTTTCCCTGTTGCCATCAGGTGCTCTGAGGAGACATTTCTGCCCTGGTATCTCGTTCCTCAGGCTGCAGTGGGGTCAGCATCCTGCCCTACTAACACCCATACCAAAACATCCTGCTTCCTGCACCAACGTGTGAGACTTGGCCAACTTTCACCTGAATTTGTCCTGCTCAACCTTGGCAACTCCAGCCCACAAGCAGCCTGCAATGGACACCACACCTCATCCTCCTCTTCAAGCTCTTACTCCCAGAATCGGCTTCATCTTTAGTGGGTTTGAAGCCTAAATTCTCATATGTCAAAGCCAAATGCTGTCTCCAAGTTGCCCAAGCTCCTTGTCAGCTATTTTCTTGAAAGCAGTAGAGGTCAGGCAATGGGAGTGCTGCTGCAGATAAATCATGCTCAGAGGGTTTAGAATGCTCTGCTTGGCCCAGAGTGTAAAAACCCGCACGAGCAATGCCTCTAAGCAGAAAAGTTGTCAGAAAAATCGATCTGGTTGTCTTCCTATGTGCAGTATTCTCTCTGCTTATGCTCCACGTTAGCAATGCCTTGAGATAGCAGGGATGGAGGGTGGATAATGGGAGACTTCACTGAGCAATCTGAGGCAATCAGCAAGTTCTCAGCTTTCCCTATTGCTCAGTTTCCCTAGATTGGAAATGAAACACGGGTGGCAAAAGAACTGGAAGATGCATTTAAGTGTGGTTCTGGCCTGCACAAAAGGCTCTATAATGTGGATGTTGCTGTGTATTGTTTTTTAATAGGCCCCTCAATTAATTCTGCTGAGCACAGCACAGTGGGAGAACTGGTTTTATCTCCCTGCCTCCAGCCTTGGTTTTAGCTCAGCCAAAGAGGTCTGCCCACTGCTGTTCCCAGCACAGGGCTTGAGGAAACACTGCTCCAGAGAGAGAGAGCTCCCAGATGAGCCCAGCTGCAGGAGGAGAGGATGGAGGAGCAGGTGCCAATGTTCTCAGGTGACAAACACAGCCCCATCTCCTCTCGCTGGCACTGCTGCTCCCCGGGCTGTCAGAAACGTGCTGGGCTCCTTCCAGAGGAGATGCCACCACCAGGATGAACAGACCTTGTGCAGGGCTTTGTGATGCTTGGGCTAAATCCCAGCCTCGGAGACGCCAGCACAATCCCTTTGCTGCTGCTGTGACTCAGGGGATGCCTGGGCAGGAGCTTGGGGTGTTACAGGGAGGACAGACCAGGGCAGCTTCTGGAAGGTGTTGAGGTTCAGTTTGGTGAATGCAGAAAATGCAGAAAACCCTCTGGGCTGCAGGCTCGGCTCTGACACCTGCATGCTGAGCATTCCTGGGTGGCGTCATACATTCTTTTATGTGGAGGACAAAAGAGTGCTCTGAGAAACAACTGCAACTGGGATTGTCCCTGTCTGTCCTCCCAGAATCAGTGCCCTCCAGAATATGTTTCCCCTTGCCCATCCAGAAAAGTGTTTCTACAAACATCTGTTTTATGGTCTGGACTCTAGGCTCGACTTGCATTTTCAGGTCCTGGAGGCCTGATTGTCTTTTTCAGACCATCTCACCAACCCTCAGTGGTTTTGGAGAGCAAGCACCCTGTTCATGCATCTTAACATGTGCCTCTTTGCTTTGTTCTTCTCTGAATTACACACACAAATAATAAAGCCATCTCTTCATCCACTATTGTCTTTCTTTATGAAAAGAAAATGACAAAGTCAGAGAATAAATGGACATATACGAGAAAGAAACAGATTTAATGAGATTAATATTCAATAATACACTAATAGCTTCACACTGTGAAGTAAAAAGTATTGTAGGTGCTGGAATATTATATGACATCAGTCAAGAATGGAAGGAACCCAGCTAAACTTAGATCAGTCTGACAAGCGAATTTTTGAGCTTGTTTTGGCTAAGTTTTGCAATCAAGGAATTATGTTTGCTCGTCCCCAATGGGAGATCCATGCAAAAGTGAAGTCAAAAGCAACCAAAAAAGTGCTCCCGAGGGTAGATCCTTACCCTGGGGTAAACTTGTATAAAAGGCTGATGTGGAACCCAAACCATAGTGATTCTACAAGGACAAAACAGAGGGAAACAAGAGCAGATGAGATGGAGAGACAGAGAGTATCTGATCTGAGACAAGGTACAAGGTTGCCATGATATAACAGAGAGACACAAACCCTGAGGGACAGCAAAGAAACATCAGAACACGCTGAGGTTCCCTCTTCAGTCTTTGTTATCATCATTCAAGTGCTAAGACACATTCAGTGGGTTAGATCCTGTAAAAGTGGAGGAGAACCTGGATGCTGTAAATGCAGAAATCCCATGCATTCTGAGCATGCTATACATTCATGTGCATAAGAAATCTCCTGTGACAAAAGTTCAGAGCATGAATTTAGGACTTGGAGGCATTATCCAACACTAGTTTTCAAGTGCAAAGTAGGCACTTGGGGAATTTGTTTGATTTTCCCCTGGAAGCTTTCTATTGTGTGTGAAGCAGCCAGTACAGCCTGCACTTTTTGCAGTGGGCAGGGTCCAGGGCTGAGCCCTCAAGGAGCTCTCAGTGGATCATAAAGCTTACAATCAATTGGAAAAGCTGATGTAACAATATGTCTGTAATTTAAGGGCGAGGGACAGTGAAACTGGGAGATTTGGGAGACAGCTGAAACTCAGAGAAACACAAGGCATGTGGGTGTCTGTGTATGGCTGTGCACAAGGTCACTCTGGGTGGAATTTGTTTGCCATTACTGGTGGCACTCAGTGGCTTTGTCGCCCAGGAGAGGCAGGACACCCATCTTCTAGTCCTGTTGCTAGAAGCTGGATTATCCTTGGAATATTTTGCAGCTGTGGCTATTTTTATGGTTTGGCAGGTCAGGAAGAACATCTCTTTTCTTGACAACTCTATGACTTTGGCTTTTATTCGTTCTTCTTCAACTAAGGTTTCCTCAGGAAACTTACACGTGCAAAGAGCCCTGGGGTCTCTGATTAAGCCCAGAATCCCAGTGTTGGAGCCCACAATTCAGATCAGTCAGAGCCAACAGTGGGTTTCTGGGTTCCTTCATCCAGAACCAGGATGTGGGGTGTGTTTACTGTCCTGGTATTACTCACCTCAGGGAATGGCTTGTCCAGTCTCCATTGCCCCACCCAGATGCCCAGAGGTTTGTTCTCCCAGGAAGATGAGGAATCCCTGGCCTTGGGTCCGAGGTGTTGGAGCCTGACCAAAGCCCAGGAGAATGCCTGTGCTGGGTACAGCTCCAGCCCTGTCACTTCAGGGGACTCTTGACAGTTTCAGTCCATGGCCAGAGCAGAGCAGAGCACGAAAGTAAACACAATACCCTAGCAGTAAGCGAGAATCCAGTTCCACATCAGCAGTTAAGGGGGGCATCCATCCTGCCACACGAGAGGTGGCTCCACAGAGTACAGGAGGTCCTGCCAAGATCTTTTTTTGGCTCTTTAGTCAAAACTTCCCTTTGCCTAAATTTCCATTGCTCCTGGGCACAGTATGTGCCTCCTTGGAGCACCCCAAATAACCCTCGCTTGCTACCATCAAGTTATTGTTTCATTTAAATGATATTGGAAGCTCCTCCAGCCCCAGCCAGGGAGAAAGGCTTTCCCTCCTTGCCAGGGGACTATGTAATATGACAGTTTTATGCCAGAACTGCTCCGTGGGGGCCAGGAGAGAAGCAGGAGGGACATAATGTGCTCTCCATGAGGGAAGCCCATTCTACCAAGGTCTGCTGGGGCTTGTTCTGCTGCTGGCATGGCTGCCTCTCACAAGTTGTACAGAACTTGATAAAGTCAGACAGCTGGATGAAAGAGCATAAATACCCTAAACTTAAACAGGCTATTGAGGAGCTGAAGGCAGGACATAAATAACTGCACTCTCACTTTCATGTTTATCATACAATTGCAACAGGACCATATTTGGAATAAGTATCCCAATATTTGAATGCAACATGTGATCAGAGTTTATCTGTTGTCATGTTTTGAATAAATATTCAGAAAACTCATTATTTCAGATATCCCCCTCTTCTCACTTTTTCCCAAATGAGGTGGAGCTAGGCAGTCTGGACACTGCTGAAGCTGTCTTTCATGTTCTCAAAAGCCCTAAGCCCTGGAGCTGAGCTCAGCACAGCTCCTTCCTGAGCTGTCCAGGAGTCCAGACCCGTGCAGGGTGAGCCCTGGCCACAGCCAGCCCGGGGTGTCCCTGTCCCTGAGGTGTGGTCACTCTGCTGGGCTGCAGCTCCTCCTCTCTGGAGGCCCTCACTGGCTGCGTGATAGCAGAGAGGCTTTCCTATGGCAATGACAAGGGGCCACGACAGCTGCTCCACCCCAAAGGAGAGGGAGGCAGAGCATCCTGCCTCTGCCTGCCTGTGGTTCACAGACTGACTTTCTCTGCACAGGGTCAATGCCAGTCCTGCAAGCTCTCAGGGAAACACTGGCATCATTTTACCCTTTGAGTTTTAATAATGTCAAGTGCAAGAGTCCCCCAGAAGCACCAGCCATGATCAGGTGAAGCATAAAAACTTGCCAAAAAACTTTTGAGAAGGACATAACAAAACCAGAGGACCAAGTCAACTTGGTACAAAGATCTCTTTATACCCAAAGCAGTGTTGTTAACTGATTGTACTCATTTGTAAGAAATTCAATCCTGTTACTGTGTGGAGGATGCACAGGCTGGTTTGAACCAGCACTGTGGATGATGTTATCATGGCAAAAACTGCTTACAGACAGTCTCTGGGTAATAGAGCTTGCACACCGTGTGGTGAGCATCCCCAGCAGCCAGGTAATGTGTTAATGTAAAGCTTTACTGGTGCTGCAGCCAGTGAAGTGGCCCGGGGCTCTGCAGAGCACATGAGCCAGTGACAGGGTCTTGAGTGACAGTGCTGCTCCAGGGGTGCTTTAGCCAGGTCTGCTGCTGAGGATTGTTCCAGCCCTTACAAACAGCTGGTTAGTGCCACGGTATCTCATTAGGACAATGTGGATTTGATCAGAGCTTGTACCCAAGGTTATCTTTGCTGGAAAATGCAGTGTTGCAAAGTAGTGTTTCCAGTAACATTCCCTTTATTTTCCCTTTCACTCTCACTCTTACTAGATCAGATTTTGGCAAGAGAGCATTTTACTTCTAAAAACATGAGTTCTGCAATTAATTTCATCTCTCTATTGTCTCAGAAAATGTTGGTCAACAGGGAGAATAATTCTGGACTGGATTTGTGATGTGCGTCGGGGTACGGCACCAAACCACGCTGCCAGCTGACTCCCAGGCATGGGATGCATTAGGGAGAAAATGAAATCTGAGGGCATGGCGTGTGGAAATGCAGTCATGTCTGCCTTGCACACTTGCACCACCACCAGCACACGTGTGCCAAGGCTCTCAGGCAGACATTCACACCCTCCCGTGATGGCAGGGGCTGCAGTGGGACACGGGAGTGTGCTCAGGGAGCACTGGGGCTCCTGGTGCTTCTGGCACCACTGTAGCAGGGAGGCAGATGGTGAAATGCTGCCACCTTCTCGAAGCATCTTCTTCAGAAGCTGCTCAGAGCAGGCCATAGGAACAGCATTTTCAAGTCCATGCACACACACACACACACACACCACAGATAGCTCAGCAGAGGAAAGACAGGAAGGACCTTTTGTATGACATGTGCCAGCAGGGGTCTATTCCAGCATGAAATGCCTAATGGACAAGGCATTGCCTTCCTAAGCCAGGGATTGTGGATTCATGTCCCATCTGGGGTACCACAACGAACAGGGAAACAGAGAAAGGAGAAACCACTACACTTAGGGACATATGGGGAAAGCAAGTTGGGGTGGATCACAGTGTTGCAAGACACCATGGGGGAAGCCTTTTCTTTCAGTCAGGTGGAAACTCTGTGGTGTATCTTTCCAGGGCAGAACCCTGGGAATTCCCCTGAGGGGTTCGAGGGACTCCACACACCATGAGCCCCTTGCTTGCACCCAGCTCACATCAACACAGCCCCACCATCCCGTGCTGCTGCCGTGGTTCTTCCTCCGTGTTTTGGGCTTCCCACAGATGGGTGCTCTGAGCTCTTGGGCCTGATGGAAATGCCATGTCTCTAGAGCTTGAGCCATAAATCTTCCTGGACCTTGCTGGGTGCCGAGCTGTAGGAAGCACAAGCTATGGATGAACAAAGAGCTCACCACCTTCTGTCATGCAGGGAGACTGCACAGAGGATGGAGGGGGACAGAAGAAGGGGCAATGGCTTCACACTGTCTGAAAGTAGATTTAGGTTAAGTATTAGGAAGAAAGTTCTGGCTGTGAGACTGGTGAGGCCCTGCCATGGGTTGCCCAGAGAAGCTGTGGCTGCTCCATCCCTGAAAGTGTCCAAGGCCAGGTTGGACAGGCTTGGAACAACCTCATCTAGTGGGAGATGGAAGTGGATGATATTTAAAATCCCTTTCAAACCAGGCCTTTCTGTGATGCTGTGATTCCATGATTCCCTGTCCTCCTTTCTGCTGGCTGCATGGCTACACCTTCATTTGCTTTGTGACTGAGAGCACTGGGCTGTAAAAATCTGTCACTCGCTTCTCCCACGTCCCACTGTCCTTTTGCCAGACTTCCACTTCCTCCCATGCAGAGGACACAGCAGACAGGACACAGCTCCCCAGTTGCCAGAGAGCACCCAAGCCTGGGCACAGTCTGTGCTTGGTCTCTGGGTTGCCCTGTGTGCAAGTGAGGGGGTATATGGAGCATTCATCCTCCATGATTACAGACCCATTCAAATGCTCCATTTACACATTTAGCTGCCCTTCTGTGAAACTCCACATCTCAGAAGAACCACTATGAAGAGGGAAGCAGCCAGGGTGGACAGAAAGGATTGTGTCCCTGGTCTGTTTCTTTGCAATTTCCACTGGAAAGGTGCTCTGGTACATCTCCTTCATTCATGAGGTCCTGCATGGTGACTCAGCCCCTGCAGGTTCAGGCTGCTCCTAAACACGGTGCTCATTTACTCAGAGCAGCTAACGCAGAACAGAGGGTTGAATTTGTTGACACATCTCAGAGAGATCTCACTGATTAATGTGCTGAATCTCAAACACAGGCTAAGACCATGAAATCCCTAACAGGGGTTTAGATCACAGATAACATAATAATACACAGAACTCTTGGAAACATTTTCAAACCATGTAATGTCTATATTCTTAGTGTTCCTGACAGTGCTAATGGAACCAGAAAGTTGACAAGATCTGCTCTGTATTCAATTCCCTGATTGCTTTTAAACCCCTTTTTGTGTAGACACGGTTCTTCCACCATCACTTAAATCTTTCAGACCTATAGGATCTGGGGTCTCAAGCTCGGGGAGCCAGGGTCACTTCTCCCTTCCCTGTGACCAGGGATGAGAGGCTGCAAAGGCTGCCCAGAAGATGATGTCCTTGCAAAGGGCAGGGAGGGATCAGCTTTACTGGTGGAAAGGAAGATGAAACAGGCCAAGAGGAGGATGTGAGCTTCATTTTCTCATCTTTCGTGTCTCTGTCCTGCTTGTCTGCAGAGTGGGGAGGGGAATGATGAAACGCTGTTTGAGTGTTCAAGGCAGGTCAGGGAATGCTTATCACTGTGCCTCATCCCACAGGGAAAGGCATATGAGAGCAGACCACGCAGTGATTCATTAAAAAGCTCTGCTTCCCCCTGTCAGAGCCTTACATGGTGTATACCTTACTCCTGCTGCCTTAATCCTTTGAAGATGCTGGGTCAGTTTTTCCTGTTCATCTGGCTTTAGCTGCACGTGCTCTCAACGCACGGAGCTGCCAAAGTTTCCTGGGCTCTCCAAAGGGGCAAAAGCAGGGCTTTAATTTATCTGATCTGCATCTCATTCTTTATTTGTAAAGGGGGCAACAGAAGTGGAAAAGGAGTCCCCGCCTTTTCCCATCAAGCCCCCCACGTGCCCATTCCATCGTGTTTACTCTCTTGAGGATTCACGGCAGGCAGCTCTGGGATTTCATGCTGCAACAGTCAGGAATATTTTCTCTGGGTTTGGAGGCAGTGAGGGGGAAGGTTTCCGAACCCCCTCCGAGATCTGGCACTGGCACAGTAGAACGAGCTGAAAAAGGGCCCTTCCCAGCAAGGGCTGTGCGTGTACTCACAATGGCATGTGCTCCCAGGAAGGGAGAAGTCCCCATCCAAACCCCACGCGCAGCTGGCTCCGCACCGTACTTCACCTTCACCTGAATCATTGCTAGGTCTCCTCTCCCACTGATTTTATCTGCTTCACTCTGCTCGCTTCCTGCCCTCGGGCGCTGATCGCCTTGGCTGATAGGGGACGGAGAGCTGCTGGCAGGGAACATCGCTCCGGGAGCGCAGACACTTGGGAGCAGCCTCCAGAGGGAGATGCCAGCCTGGCTCCGGCAGGAGCAGCCTCCCTGAGCGGAGCTGTGCTCCCCAGCTGTGCTCTGGCTCGCTGTGGCATCACGGAGCACAGTGGAAAATGAAAATTTGGTATATAGCAGCTGAACATAATAGAGCAGCAACATTTATCAGGACCTTTTAAAGTGCAGCTTTACTAAAGGAAAAAAAGAAAAAAAGATGACAAAGTCTGGCAAACTGCTAGTCAACTTTGCAGCATTTTGCAGATGTCTGTACAATATATTCAAACTCCTTCCATTTCCTTCTATGTTTCTTGAAAAGTTTTCTGGGTTTTTGGATTGCTGTTGAGAAAACTCTTCTTTGAGATTTCTGAAAAGGTGTTTCCATCTTCCTGTGGAGCTGCTTCTTGGCAGCACCAGATCCAGGCACAGATCTTGAGGCAGCTGTGCCCCAGTCCAGGAGGGAGGGAGGGGTGCCAGGACTGGATCCAGCTGCTCCCTGAGCCAGCCCAGCAGCTTCACAGTGAGGGCAGGGTACCCAGAAGCAGGGGCAGCCATCACCTCCTCTCCCAGCCCTGTGGCACTAGAGGGAGGTCCCTGCCCCATCATGGGCTGCACCAGCCCACACTGCATCTGGCAGAGCCTGCAGGGTCCTTGCAGCTCACTGGGTACCAAGGCAGAGCTCTCTCAGTGGTGCTGGACTCTGACCTTACCTATGCTTGCCTGGTTCACCTTTCCAGCAGCAGCCCAGCCTCCCTCCAGCCCCACACGGACCTGCAGGCTGTCAGGGGGGTGGTTGGGAATCTGCTCCCAGTTCCAGGGAACACCTGAGCCCACCAGCAGCACTCTCTGTGTCACGTCCTGTTGGAATTCTGGACACTGAGGATTTTGGGTTTTAGTATATGGTAATATATGTGGGACAACATGGAGTATTTAAGCTGTTGTCTGGGTCCTTCACCTTCTTCACGGGTTTGGGTGGTTTTCCATAATTGGGTGAAAAAGGTCCCATTGTGGGCCTTGGGTAGTCATTATTGGGTCAGAAATATAAATAATACAGGTGTCACCTCGTTATTGGGTATTTAGCACTTAAATAACCTTGGAAAGAGTTAGAAGCACTCCATTTTTCCTCATTTCTCTAACTTGCTTGTTAGAGCTCATGGCTTGTGAGTCTGTAAATAGATAAGAAATAATAAACACCCAAGTCCAGATATGAAGCCCAAGTCCCATGTATTAATCCCAACCTAGGCAGAGGAAAAGAAGCCAGAACTGTCCCATGTCCCATGTCCCATCATGTGTCCAGCAGCCAGGGGTCCAGCCACACAACCTGCCCCAGCACAAGCTCAGCCTCACCACCCCTGAGAGCCTCAGCACCTCATCTCCACACCAGAAGCACTCAGGGGAAAGGGGAAGGGACAAAATAGAGCAGGAGGTCTGTTCAGGACTTTCAGGGAAACCTTAGAAATAGTTGCATGTACCTGAAGCAGATAAGTAAAAAAGTTCTTCTGGTGCCAAAGGAAGAAAACCAGTTCCCAAGCTCTGAGGCTACACTACCTGTAGCCCTCCAGGAGCAGCAATTGGCCTTTTGCAGCCTTCTGGGTCCCCTTCCCTGCCTGGTTTTCCCACAAGTTCTCTGCCATTTTCTGTGCTAAAGCCTCTGGTTTATGCCAAACCTCACGTCTGCTGCAGTGTATTTAACAGCCAGTGACTGGGGGTTTGACTCCTCAGGTGGTGAGTTCTCCACATTATTGTCAGAGAACATTGTGGTTTCAATTTTTTCCACTGCTAGGAAATTTTGGGGCCTGCAGAGAATGGAAACTAAATTTGCTAGACCAAATAATTCTGGTTGTTTCCTAGCAGAATAAGCACCACATAAAATACACCAGTGACAGTCTCCTAGCTATGCACTGCATGGGTTCAGCAGCACGTCACATTGGGCAACAGCCTTAGAGCAGGATTTGGACCTCAGCTTCTTCCTGGAGCTCTCAATGCCCTGTAAGACATTCCCCCATGCAGTCAACACAGCAATAATTAACACAATTTACAAAACATTGGGTCCTGGGAGCATTACTGGTGCTGCTGTGGTGATGGTGTTGGCCATGACAGGAGAGACCTTGGCAGAAGTATCACTGCTAATTAGATGAATGGGATTGCATCTTAGTTTTAGCTGATTTTGGAGTGCTGGGAATTGGCTGTGACATCCCAGCATGAATCATGCCCTTGGGAAGTGGGCTTCTGCTCCAGACTGGGAGTTCAGCAGCTGCAAACCACGGGGAAGACTGGAGAGCAGGAGTTCATCATAAAACAAGTCTAACCATCTGAAGTCACAGTGAAAGGGGCAAATGCAATGCCAGGATGTCTCAGGATGGCTCCTGCATAAATGACAGGGAGAAACTGATGGCAGGGCTCTGGAGAGACCTTGCCTGGAGAAGTGCTTGCAGATCTGGTTGCCTGCTTCAAGAGAGACACATTCATTGCCCTCTGGACATAAGTCTGGGGTGAATTCCAGGGATTAAGAAGATCTGTTCTTGACTCTTTAAGCTATAGATCTCTGCTGGCAGAAGAACAAATGGGTATGAACTGGTTGTTATGAACTCAATCTGAAAATGAGGAAATACAGTCTGAAGGTTGGGAGTGAGATACAGGAACAGCCTTCCCTACAAACAGTGGAGGCCAATCAAACCCCTTCACAATGGAGACAATTGCCTGCAGAATCAAAGCACGTTGCTGTGTGTAGGGGCAGCTCCAGCTTGGTGATCCCTTATTTGCAGAAGCAGCCCCATGTCTGGCTCATCTGGGCACAGGGGATTACCAGGGCCACGGAGCTGAGGAGAGCTGAAGCAAAGGCTCTGGTTATCAGCCCTTCCTCTGAAATGGTGGGTTTATTTTACTCAGTCTTTGGTCTCCCAGCACACACTGAAGTCCAGTTTTTTCCAGACCAGGAGTTCCTGGGTGCTGAGAACATGCAGTGTGCAGCTAGAGGGACAGACTTTGCTAAATACTCCCATTCTAGCTCTCCATGCCTCAAAAGTAACAAATGATCCCTCAGAGGTTACCCCAAACCCATTTCTGTACCACACAGTCACACAATGGTCCTTCTCAGGGCAGAGAGTGTACATGTGCCCCATGGAGCTCCTGCAGCTGGTCTTCCTGGGCATCCCCTGGGCAGCCGAGCTGTGCACAGCCCCAGGGAGCCTGAGCTTCACTTCCAGGTGAGGAGAAGAGGGTGTGCAGAGGGCTCAGCAACAGGCTCAGTAATGGATAGAGGGAGGGACAAGCACAAGCCACATGGGAACTTAGTAAATCCCCCTTATCACACATCTGGAGCAGAGAAGAGGCAGGGGCCTGCCGAGATGTGAGGGGAGGGAAAGAAGGATGTGCTTGTGACACATCAGTGCAGGGTAGTGACAGCTTCTCTCCTGCTGAGGAGCTTTTAACCCCCCTCTCCTGGTGAGACCCAGCAAGTCTCCTCACACAAGCACTTGGCAAGGGGGAGCTCAGAGACCCCACAGCCAGGAATCAAGCTGCTCCCCCAGAGCTCTGCCAATGCTCCCTTATTCACGAGCAAAGAGTTCAAACCACTACCCCTGACTTGGCTGTTAGCTCTTGCTCACATCGTGTGACTGATAGCTGAAATCATCTGCCATTGTTTCTATTCCCTGACTGGATGGCTTGTAACCAGGACATCCAAAAATACACTCTGGTTAGGCTTTTCAGATGAATATTCACTTGGGGCTGAATTTGCATGTTTCTGCCTTGCAAACACTTGCCCCAGCGAGGAGCAGCCGTGCACGTGTTCACCAGGAACCTCAGCACTCCCAGAAATCCCAGCTAGCTGGACACCAAGCCACGCTGAGCACAAATCTTGGCAAAGCTCCTCTCTTTACTGTGTGACGGGCTCTGGGGGGTGCTGAGCAACTGCTCTGAGCACCAGGGGGTGAAGCACTCTCCAAAATCTGACCTGGTTTATTTATGAGCTTTGTGATGATCTCTTCTGCACATCTCCCCCATGGGTGAAATGTTGCTGTGAGCTTTGTGCTGGAGCTGCTGCCATGACAACTCATGTCACGGTACTGTCACAGCCTGCCCAAGTCCCCTGACACTGCCTCTACACCTCTTTCCTTTGGGCTGCCAAGCAGAGGTGGAAATCATGGATTTAGTAAAGCATTCATAGTCATGACTGTCAGATTTCTGCATGTCCAGCCTGTGGCTGGGCCCAGGGTGCACAGCACACAGGAGGAATGCAATGCACTGGGTGCACCAGCACCTGCAGTGAGCAGAGTGCCCCACCTCATCCTCCTCACAGGCTGGAGGGAGCAGAAGGGGCGTGGGCGGAAGGTGAAGTCACGGGGCAGTGACACAGCAAAGTGTGTGCCAGGCACCCTGCTCTTCTCACCACCCATCATCTTCATGTGGAAACATTCCAGTCTGTCTCTCCAGGGACCTTCAGGGAGCAGGAGCTGGTCCCTGCTGCAGCCCTCTGGGTCCTTGCAGGGAGAACAGGGAGCCAGACACCTTCACATAGGCTCCAAGTGGAGGTAAACCCTGCCTGCCTGGCAGGTGGTCAGTAATGTGCTGATGGACCAGGTGCAGCACAGAGCTCCTCTGCACACGTGGCAAGGAAGCAGAGCAGTGCCGACCTTGGCCATGCTGACTTTCCAAGGAAGTGCTGTGTGAGTTCCTGGGAATTGCTGTGAAACATCCTTGGGACAGGTTTTGCTCAAAGGGTGGTGTGGCTGCCAGGGAGCACAGAAACAGGACAGACAGGGGCTGGCAAGGACCAGAAACACCTCCAACATCATATCTAGGGACAAGAAACACATCTCAGGATCTTCCTAGAGCAGGATGGAGGGCCTGGCCACCAATTTTCACTGGTGGATGTCTCCTAATTCAAAACTTGACTTTGAGATGGGTTTGAGCCAACAAGGCTTTGGGGTGAGAAGTGGAGAGTGAGGAGGGCAGGTAAGCACAGAGCCCTTGATGAGTGCAGCCATGTGAGGGGCACTGCACTGGACAGCTACTTGTCCTTTCCCTCCTGATGGCCTGGCAGCAGCAGGCACTCACACATGTGGGTATCAGGACTGTGGGCTGAGTCAGCTGCTGTGGTTCATCCCAGTCCACCTTGCTGCCTGTCCGTGAAGCTGCCTGCACCCAGGGGACAGTATGTGCAAATCTGTGCCAGCTGAACCTCCCAGGGCTGCAGGGATAGAGGAAAGCTGCCCTTTAGCTGGAGCTACAGGAGCAGGTGGGTCTGGGCTGCCTCTGCCAGTGTGGGATGTCCCAGGCAGCTGCTGCACAGAGAGGCTGAAAGAGGGGCTGTGACTCCCCACTTGAGTCACTGTGTCATTTTGCTTGGCACTCTGGGCTGACAGGGTTCCCACTGGCCATTCCCACAGCCCAAACGCTGCTCAGGGGATCAGCACCCTGCAAACCTTTCCTGTGTTGAAATCTGCTGAGGCAGGTTTCACTTGTCAGAAGATTCAGGGCAGACTTTGTATCCTGAATAATGCTGTGGGGGCATTCAGGCAGGTGATTCCATATCCCTGACACATCCAGGACTGTGGCCCTGGCACAG
Organism: Argya squamiceps; assembly: GCA_037834095.1. Lineage (NCBI taxonomy): Eukaryota > Metazoa > Chordata > Aves > Passeriformes > Leiothrichidae > Argya > Argya squamiceps. Next base: position 9,887,574 of record JBBMKD010000054.1, on the reverse strand, counting down.
GGTGCCCAGAGAAGCCGTGGCTGTCCCATCACTGGAAATGTCCAAGGCCAGGTTGGACAGGGCTTGGAGCAACCTGGCATAGTGGAAGGTGTCCCTGCCCATGGCAGGGGGTTGGAACAAGATGATCTTTGAGGTCTCTTCCAACCCAAACCTTTCCATAACTGTATGACATTCACCCCTTCAGGCTGTCACACAGAACTGTGTGGATGTATCCAGGATGTGGAGACAGGAAAGCCAAAGGGATTGGCTGTCCAGGACATGGAGGTGGGACTGAGGCAGCAGCCAGCAAGGGGAGGGGTGGTGGGACATGCCTGACATCTTGTGTTCCTGGAGTTTGCTGCTGCCAGGAACGTGTGCAGCCAGTCCCAACACATCTGGGGGTTGTCCCCTTGGTCGGTATGGTAGGGGAGAAAACACCCAGTAAACCTGCTGATGGACCCCACTTCTGACTGTCCCCACTTCTGACTGTCCCCACTGCTGACTGTCCCCTCTTCTGACTGTCCCCTCTTCTGACTGTCCCCACTGCTGACTGTCCCCACTGCTGACTGTCCCTACTGCTGACTGACAGCACTCTTTCCAAGCTGGAATGTCCTGTCCGCCCCCAGCCAGCCCATCCTCCCAGCACAGCTCAGATGTCAGTTCAGAGACCTTAGTGAGTCTAGTTGAGGATAACTCCACACAGTCCCCCTCAGGGAGTGGTTTTCCTCTGGACAAAACCAGTTCCTTTCTGCAAGGCCCTGGAGCCAAGCCCACCGTGCTGCAGTGAGGTGAGGCCAGTCTAGAAGCCAAGGTTCCCCTGTGAGCACAGCTCTGTTTGCTCACAGAACACACCAGGACTGGGACCCTGCCAGCTCCACTGCCCCTTCTCCTTGGCCCCAGGCACCATCCAGGAGGAGCATGTTTGCTTCTGTCGAGTTTTTCAGCATCCAGTTTAAAGACTGTCTCATTTTTCCTCATCATTCTCCCTAGGGATTCACTTAACACATTCTTTAGGTGGCATTTTTGTCATTTGCTCGCACCTTTGAGCACACACACACAAATACACACTCAAATCAGAGTTAGCAATAAATAAAACTATTCCTTTCAAAACAGAAACTCATTCTTGTCAAGATTCCCATCTATAAATACCTCTGAAAAGGACAAGAAAGTTTAGTTTGGCATGAAAATGTGGGTACCATGAGGAATGCCATTTTTCAGTGCTACCAGAAGAGGCCTTGCAATAGATGCATGCCATGGATACAATCATTCTGCCTGGAATACATGCCTCTCTTGTGTCTGGCTGTGCACTCTGACCTATAGATTGGGTATGCCTGGGAAGCAAAAGTCTACAGAAAGCTGCAGGGAGATCCAGGCAGTCTGACTGGACAGGCAACAGTTCACAAATTCCAGAAAAAATGCCTTCTACAATGAGGTAACAAGAATAGGAGTCAGACCATGATGGGGGACACCCCCACCCAGAGGAATTTAACATCTCAGTAAAGCCCGTGTGGGAGAGGAAGCAGGCCAAGAAGTGACTTGCTGGAGAGGGACTTCCCTGAGCTGGCTGGTGGCAAAGGCAGGTTCCCTGAGCATCTGTGCCAGCCACTCCTTTCTCCTAAAGTATTCTCCAACCTGAGGTACCCCCAGTGCCCCCAGAAGCTGAACACATCTGCAATGACACCTGCTGCTCTTGGCTGCTTCTTGATCTGCCCTCCAGCAGCCCTGGCCTCCTCCATGGCACCTTGCACCACTGCTGGAAGAACCTACTCTCCACACACTGATTGATCCCATCCCACACCACATCCCTCAGAATTCGCTGCTCACCAGCCCTGCTCCCACACTCTGCTTATGTAGGGCCAGGCTGGAGGCCCCAGGGCACGGCTGGCTGGTCTGGCTGTGTTTGTGAAGTGCAGTCCCTGTCTGACTGGCTGATATAACTTCCACGGGCATCTGGGTACCCCCCAAATCAAGTGTGTTCTCAGCAACACAGCAAGAGTTCACCCAGCTTTACTTCTCCACAGGATTCACCCCTTCCCCAGCTGGCTGCCCTGATGCCAGCGTGTCACCGGCACAACTCAGGGGGCAGAAAGCAGAATGCAAAGGACTCTCTCATCCCCTGCACTCCAGACACTAAACTGGGGTCTGTGGTAGCAGAACAGCCCCTCCTCCCTCTTATCACCCCTTGGGAAGAACCCCCTCTGTGGTGGCTGCTGGGGCTGCTGATTGTGAGGTCCTCAGGTCAGGCCATTTCTGAGTAAAGCCCCCTATCTCAACTCAAAATCCTTTCCCATTCTGGCTTGTGAAGCCACGTCAGGAGAGTCTGAGCACTCTGGGCTGGAGATACATTTGGCTAATCTCTGGCTGTGGCTGGCTGCTCAGAACACAGCTGACACCTGTCAAAGTGATAGCAGAGGTGGCTTCCTAAAGAGGCCTGTCCTCCAAATCCTCCGAGGCTCACGGCAAGTAGGAGCCAGCACCCCTTAGCCCTTATCTCCCAGCTCTGCTGAGAGGAACCTGAGGTGTGTGAAGGCAGCTTTATCTCCCAAAGTGACAAAATGACTGCAATAAATAAGCTACCAGGCTGGGGAAGGTCCCAGACACGTTTCTGGGACATGTTTTGAACCACCACAGCTCCCCGCTGAGCTGGGAGGAGCTGATGGAGGAGCTGACACTGGGTAACCCGGGCAAAGGGATGAGAAAGGGGCAATAGTGAGTGAATGGAGCACTAATAAAGAAACACTTTTTTTTTGGTCAAGTGAGTGAAGTTTTTTTTATTTTTATATAAGTTATGGGATTCTGCAAGTGACAGGGGGCTTTTATTTTGGGCTCGGCACAGGTAATTTTGTCAGGTTGCCAAGCAGAGATGCATGGTGTGGGGCCCACTCCTCAGAGACAATAAATTGGAGTAAATGTCCTACAGCACATCTACTTTTCTACAGTTGTCCCTGTCCTGAACAAGTGTTTGCTATTTCATAACAGAGATGGTTTTCACTGGATTTTGCCTGTCCTGTAGATCACTGCCAAGCAGTTTCTTTTTCTTGCTGTGGCTGCCAGTGTAATCCTTCCTCACACCACACAGAGCACAACAGGACCAGGGCACTGAGCCAAAGCAGCCCAATGGAGGGCAAGGTGACACAGGCTCATCCAGAAGCTGTCACAAAGATGCTTATCAGGAAGATGAGCCTGGAGGTGTCACCCACAGAACTCTCACGTGTTTCCTTTTGGGTCATATCCTGTCTGCTCCTCCTGTCCCGAGCATGAGAACCAGCCAGGTGTCCCATCAGAGGGAATGGCTCCACCACACACCTCTGGACAAAGACGTGGGCGTTGCTGACCTGCTCTCCAGGTCCTGCACTCTGAGGGTGATGAACAGCCCACAGAGGAATCCAACCACAGAGGACGGGCAGTACCGTACCAGAGCAGTCATCTCCCTCTTTTAGCTCTCTCCCAGCTGCTTCCCTCCTTCTCCCATACGAGGGAAACTGGTGACCAGAGCCCCAGGGTCAGGGTCATACTCAGAGGAGCAGGCAGTCCTGCCATGTCCTGATTATGTCATTGGAAGCTAGAAAGAAAACCAGGTTTTTCACATTTTTTCCCCAAATGTCATTTCCATTAGGTTGTCTGCTTCAGCCAATTTAAGCTCTCAGCAGAATTCCCACCAAATTTTATATCGACTATTTTAGGGTAGGGTTTAAAAAAGTGAAAGAGTTTGACTAATTTTAAACCCAGTGTTCCCGAGGGACACTTAACAAAACACACAATGTCTAAAAACCTTTGGCGTTTCAAGGAGTTCAAAATAACATTCCAGAAGGGATCTTTAGAAAAATGTTCCTACACCGGTCCCGTTCCCGCTGCTGGGCTGGGCCGCCTCCCTTTAATATCCCACATTTGTTTTCCATTTGGTTATCAAACCTACATTAAAATAAAATCTCAGAGTAAATGAAATCAAGCTAACCTGCCTCCTTTCATTTCCAGAATATTTAAGGCATATTAAAGGAGCAGAGCCTGTCTATCTGCATTGCCAGGGGGGTCAGGTCGCTCACGAGCTGCCCCTCTGAGCCTGTGGGATGGGGTCAGGGCTGAGCACACCTTTGCTTTCCCTCATCCCACGCCGTCATGCTCTGCACCAACAGCCCTGAAACCACTCCAGGAGAGAGGTTCTGGGGCTGTGCCTGCCACCCCCACTGTGATATGGAGGCAGCCCAGCTGCCACTCACAGGGAATCCATAAATCTCATTTTACACCAATCCAAGGACTCTTTGAAGCTCCCTCAGTACCTTTTGTCTGGAGAAACTGGATGTGTTTAGAGATGGTTTTTATTAAAAGAGGCTTGGAAGGAGATATTTAAATCACCCCACTTGGAAACCTGACAAAATTACCTGTGCTGAGCTCAAAATAAAAGCACCCTGTCACTTGCAGAATCCCATACCTTATATAAAAATAATAATTTTAAAAAAAACTTCCCTTGCTTGACCAAATTAAAAAAAGGTGTTTCTTTATTACTGCTCCCCTCACTCACTATTGCCCCTTTCTCACCTCTTTGGCCAGGTTACCCTGTATCAGGGTTGGTCCCCAGCTTGGAGGCAGGTGGATTTTTTGGGAGTTAACACCTGAAATTCCATGTGGAAATGAGCCTCATTTTTGCCTAATATCACCAGCACTCTTCTGGTGATGGCAGCCCTTTGAAAGTCATTTTCCATTGTCTTGATCTGTGTGGTGGGGACTGATAGTGACAATGTGAGATCTTTAGGAAGGAAGATTTGTTTTGTCTAGTTTATTCCTAGTTTTCATAGTATGGATGCCCTTTGATTTGAACATTTAATTTTTAGCCTTTTTTTTTCATAAAATAAATAAAAATTAAGAATTTGCATGAGTCAACATTTGCCCAGAGAGCATTTGCTAAAATATTAACTGTACAAATAGCTCAATACAAAGATTTCCCTCTTTCCATGAACAGCAGACGACATTTCTTTTTGTCAGCAAAGATATTTCAGATTTATTGAAGCATAGTAGGATAGTCTGTGTCCCAAACATACAAACAAAACTATAAATAGTTCAGGAAGATAAGAAAAGTATCTTACGTAAATACTCAGCCTAAAATGAACACAGAATCCAGGAATCCTTCCTTGCTCCCCACTATATTTAACATTTCCAGATGTGTCTGGATGACCAGTTTGGGACTAGGGGTCTGAAGCTGCATGGCGTGGGGCTCACTCCTCAGAGACAATAAATTGGAATAAATGTCCTACAGCACATCTACTTTCCTACAGTTGTCCCTGTCCTGAACAAGTGTTTGCTATTTCATAACAGAGATGGTTTTCACTGGATTTTGCCTGTCCTGTAGATCATTACCAGGCTGTTTCTTTTTCTTGCTGTGGCTTCAAACTCTTTTATGCCTTTGGACCACTTGGTTCTGTGGTCTTCACACTGAACAGACTCAGATGTTGCAGTGGACCAAGGGCCTCAGTAATCTTCACATTGTCTTGTCCAGGCAAAAACATCCCACCTTGCAGTCTGACATGAGATGGCAGCTGAACTCCACATCTAATTTTTAGGCAGTCCAGTCAGGAAGGATGAATGCAGCTCTCAGAGTGCTTACAGCAGAGCAGGGGCTAAAGGCATTCCCTGCTTGTTCCACCACTGTCACTCCCACCTGCACGGGAAGGAACAGAATCCCACAGCCAGCATGGCTCAGGTGTGGACTTCTCAGAGTGTCTCTTCCTTCTCAACCAGAGATATGAGGCTCTGAAAAATCCCTTAGTACTTTCAAGGAAAAGAAAAAGGGAAAAAATTAGTTAATTTCTAAAAAGATGTTTGTAAGAAATAAGAGATCATAAAACAGGCTCATTTGGCTCATTTTCCCTCAGAACTGAAAGGTTTTTTAGGGCAGTGTGCAGAATTATTTTATTTCCAGGAGTTTCCCCTTCATCTACATTATAGTGGCAGGTCTGAGTTTACACAGCATTTCAGAGACCTGTCCAAAGAACTTCCCTGTGTGTTCCCAAGCCAGCAGCAGGCAGCTGCTGTCCCCAGTGCTGTGATATTTTCTGGATGCAGAGCTCTGGCCACAGGCACACACAGCTCGTGTTTGCACTGCTCAGGCTTTAGCAGCACCTCTATTTCTCATCAGTCAGAAAAAACCCAAACATAAACATTACAAGGTTATATACAGCACTGATTTCTATTTTTGTCATCTTTAAAATAGTAGGTAAGTCCCGTAGTTCTATCCAAGTTGGCCCAATTCCTCTTCTATCCAAGTTGGCCCAATTCCTCTTTTTGTTTGTTTGGGGTTTAATTATCTTGGAAGAAATTTACTGGTGATTTCGGGTCTCTGCTACAGTGCCACAACCAAGTCTGTGCTCGGGTTATTCACTTCCAAGTCTGTGTTCATGCAAAGTTTGGCACCTCCATGCCCCTCCCCATCAGGGAGAATTTCAAAGTCTCTGCTTTCTCTCTTCCTTGAGTAGCACAGACCGAGGGGAGGCTTGGGGAGGCTGCTGGCAGTGGGATAAAGCACCAGCTCTCTCTCACCGCTCCCATTTCTGAGCAGACACTGACTGGTGGAAGAAGACGGCAAAAAAAAAAAAGCTTGTGAGGGGGATTTTGGCAGCAAAAGGCCAGTGCCCTGTGGAGAACTGCGGGGGGAATTGGGTCCTGGGGAAGCTGGCAGCTCCTGGGCTGGAAAGGCAGATGCTGAACAGACCCGTGCGTGAGCAGGGCTTGCGGCAGGCACTGCGAGCAGCAAGCCAAGGTGCAGGACAGTAGCAGCCTGAAATTTTATAAATAAACAGTGCTTGCAGATGGCAACAAGCAGATTCCTGTTCCTGCCCCAGGTCTGCATGGCTGTGCAGAATGAGATGCTCCCCAAGGCTGCTGTGTGCTGGAAGCTCTGCTGGGTGCCCTCAGCACAGCTCGTCGTCCTCCTGAGCAGGCAAAACCCTGCAGAAGTGCAGATTCTCTGGTTTTCAGCATTGGCTGAAGTCAGGAGCAGAGGGGAGAGAACTGGCCTGGAGCAGGTTCATGTGTAAGACAGAGCTGCCCCTGCTCTGCCCCAAAGCACCATGACCATGCTCATGTATTCCTGCCAGAGCTGGGCTGAGGGGACACTGAGGAACAGCAGTGAAAGTTCTGGGCTTGGGTGTAAGGGTTAAACAGGGCAAGGGCAGGACACTCAAGCATAGTGATGGGGCCAACATCTCCATGAGAACAGGGCCCAGGGAGACCAGAAGAAAGCCCTGTCCTGAGAGCACCAGGTGGGATCAGTGTCTGTGCATCCCTGTGCCTGAGGCGCTCAGCTGAGTCCAGAGGTCACCTGGGTGGGGAGGGCTGGCAGTGCTGCATGCACAGTCCTCCAGGAATCTGACAGTTTGAGTGAAATTTGGGATCCATCTGCACCCTCTTCCATGGCCAAGGCAGGCAAGCAATGGCATAAGATTCAGAAAAATAATGCATCTAATCCGCCTGAGTAATGCTAATGCAAGCCTCTTGATTAGTGTTTAGAAAGCAGGCAAACAATTGATTTAAAATAATTGGTAAATTATGATTAAATAAAAACATTTATACAAAAGAGTTTGTCATTGATATGGTTAAATAAATATTTGTAGAAGTAACTTATACTTGGCCCAGTGCCTGGGCGATGAGCTCTCTTGGGCTGGCTGTGGTTTCATTTTAATAAAGACCAGAAGGCATTCCAGGAATACATAATGCTCCCAGCCCATCCGATGTATATCCGGGGCTTTAGCTCTGCTCGCCACTAACCCAGGCCCAGCTTTGCTTTGGATCCCTTGCTGGTGCTTGTCACACCCCTCCCCAGAACACCCTCCTTGTTTAGGGCTGAGCCATCACACAAGTGGTGGTGCCCAGGTGGCTCTGTGGGCAGGAGGGAGGGATGCAGATGGGAACATTGACGCAGTGGGAGCAGAGATGGGGCAGGGCAGGCTGCTCTGCAGGGAAGCCTCGAGCTCTGGAGCTGCTGCAGGCCTTAGAGCAACACAGCTCTTATCTGGCCCTGCTCGGTGGGAGATTTCCAAGAGCTTTACAGAGGGGTTAGCCTCATTACGGCCAGTTAGAGATAAGGAAACCCAGCGGAGACGTGACTTGCCCAAAGTCCCACTGAGGAGGGAACAGAAGCCAGGTCACCCCTGGTCAGGCCCTGTGGAGCCCCCTCAGCTCTTGAGGTGCTGCAGAGTCGTCCCCCTCTGCTCCACAGCCTGGCAGTGTCTGCCCTGCCTGGGCATCCAGCTGCTCCATGGACCAAAGCGACTTGTGCAGCCCCTCTGGCACCTGCACTGCCAAGGAGCTCTGGAAAGACCCACAGGGTGAAGGGTGAGGGGGGACACACCTCAGAAAAACGGGTTATCTGGGGGCGTGGGGGTGATACTGGCACTGCCGTTGCTTCTCTCCCTCATTTCCAGACAGCCACCAAGTCACCAGTGCTTGGAGCAGCCAGACCAGGCACAAAATCCTTCTTCTGCCTGTACTGACCACCCAGAAAGCAGCCAAGGGTTCATTACTGCTACAAAACACACCATCCTGGCCTCACGTTCCTCACTGCCCTCAGCACTGGTCATGCAGCTCCTCTCACCAGTCGTGCTGGCTGGGAAGTCCTGTTTGTAGAGACATCACCCTACCCCAGCCTCATCTTCCTCATGCTCTGGCAGGGGGTCCTGAGCTGGGGGGGTGAGGGCTGCCTGGAGGAGGTGCACATTTGGCTGGCAGTAAAGGCAGGAGAGCCACTGGAGAGCCCTCACTGGTATCCAGCAGCACAGCCTAGGGTTGGGAAGGCGTGCTTGGACCCTTGCTGGGGTGAGCAGTGGGGCTGGCTACAAGAGGAAGGACACAGGCAGCCAGCTCTAGGCTTGGTTTGCACCATGCACGAGGCACTGACGAGGTGGAGGGAGGAAGTTCCTGCTCTGCTGGGCTACAGCATTTGAGGCTTACTCCAGGCACCACTTCAAGGGGAGCTCAGCACCTGTGAGCATCCTGCTTGTGGCCCAAGGCATCAGAACAGCCATGCGTGTGAGAGAAGTCCCCTGAAGGGAGCAAGTCACCAGCTCCATTGGGAAACCATCCCCAGAATGTCATCTCCAGTGGATTAAAACAGAAATTTGCCTGCCCCAGCTGTGAAACACAGAAATTCACAATCCTACTCACTGTACAGCCCCCTCAGCTGTGCCCGCAGGGAACTCACAGAGCCTTTCCCCAGTTCTCCTCCCCACAGCGACAGGGGAACCAGACCCTCCTCTGCCTGTGAGTCCACATCAGGGCCATGCTCAGGGCATGTGCTGCTGCTGTGCTGGACCTCCCACCAAGGCTAGAGCCCTGACCTTGTTGTCCCACCACAGTCATGAGTCAAGAGGCAGCTACTGGTATCTCCCATCCCACATCCCATCCCTCTGGACAGCATGGGCTGTGTCTGGCCTGGCCCTTCCCCCTGCTCTGCATGGGACAGAGGAGGTCCCTGAGTGCCTTGAGCTCCTGCCAGCACAGCCCACTTGACCTGAGCACTGTGCTCCAGCCAGCTACCCCATGGAGAGCATCACCCCTCCTGCCGACCTCCCTCAAACCAGCCTCAGACCCTGAGTCTTTAACTCTTCCTTCACCTGCTCTGATCCTTTCTGCCCTCTGTCCTGAGGCTCCTGGAGTTGATGGAGTGGCTGCAGCCACTGCTGCTGAAGGACCAGTTTGTCCTTCAACAAATTAGAGCTTGTTACAGGTTGTGCCACCTCCTAAGATGTTTCTCCATCCCCCACTGGTATCCCCTGCAGGAGGAAAGGGAGGGAGGGAGGCAGGCAGGCAGGCAGGCAGGCAGGCAGGCAGGCAGGCAGGCAGGCAGGCAGGAAGGAAGGAAGGAAGGAAGGAAGGGAGGGAGGGAGGGAGGGCATTGGAAACTCCAAAGGGAGCAGGGATACCTAAGTGGAGCTTTGGCCAGCAGGAGCAGTAAATCAAACAGGAGTTTGCAAAGCAAAAAAGTGTCAGGAGCGACAATCTGCCCGGAGTCAGGCAGTCAGGGATGAGTGCTGTGCATCCAGGGTCCCTGCAGCCTGGAGCACACAGGGAGGAACAGGCAGGGACATGGGATGGGACATGGGACATGGGACATGGGACATGGGACATGGGACAGCCTCCAGCACAGTGCCCAGCTCTGGCAGCTCTCTGCACTCATTGCACATCACTGCTCGGTAAACACAACAGCCAGAGTTTTACAATCAAATATTTATGCTAGTAAAAAACATTTTACATAATCTTTAAACAGCTATGTCATCTCTCTATTTTCATTCTCTGATCTTTCTGTTTTGAGTTGGGATTGGAGAATTTCGAGTATTTACAAAGAAATAAATATTATGATGAAAACATCGGGCAGCTTAATAGTAGCTTTAGCAAAGTGCAGAAGTATTTTTGTATTCATGTTGTCAATTGCATAATATTTTCTGGACCTTCATAAATTGAGGGACCTTGCTTGGATGCTTGCAGCACTGTGATAAATAGTTCACAGCTCCAATTCAAGCAAGGCTGTCTGCTGTCGGAATAGGAAGAGCTCATGACATCTCTGCCATAAATTCCAGCCCTCAAGCTCTGTGAGGAGATAGGGAGGGGACAGACCACTTAAAAGTGTGGCAGACAGTGGCAAATTCAGGATAGTGGAATGCTGCTGTGATGGTGCTCACCAGGTGCTATCAGAAGGTGACCATCCCTGCTCCCAGCTCCCTGACCAAAGAAAATCCCATGCTCTGGGTGTGTCCTGAGCTAGGACACAACCAGGATCTTTCTGAGCTAGTCTCTAGAGACCACATCTGCTTCACAGTGGCAGAGACACTGATGCCTCACTAGCTCCAGCTCAGAAAGCCTCTGTCTGTCCCAGGTTGTGGAGAGGAATGTCCTGACTGTTTGCCATGTGAAAGCCACAGGAGATCTTTTCTGTGCAATTCACCTCCAGGTAAGTCTCAGGCACACAAAGAGAAGGTAATTTCTCTTCAGGTTCCTAAAGGCCATGACGAGTAGCATGGCTGGAGCTTTGCTGGTGCAGTCTCAGAGCAGAAGGTTCATATCTGCCCGGAATTCAGATCCACTAATGGGCAGTTCAGGGAAAATTCTTTCTCAGGGGAATATTTCTTCTTCCATTCTCTATCACAAGGATGACATCCTGGCACCAGGCATCTTCAAAGGATGTCCAGAATTCCTTGTGAGCCTTGGCTACTGGTTTCCCTGTGACACCTGCCCTTGGCTACTGCTCTATACATTGGGTATGAATGGAAGAATGCACTCCTCCTGAGCAACATATTTGTAAAGGCAACTCTTTTTCCAGCCTTCCCACTCCTTCAGGATTCAGAGTTATACCAGCCTGGGGACATTCAGCACAGAGCTGTGTGCCAGTACAGCTGTCCCTCCCCATGGGAGCTTGGACACCACAGCTGCAGCAAATTATCACTACTCTACACAGGGGATGGGGGAGTCAGGGCTGGGAGCTCCTACCATCAGATTTGTCTTTCCAGAGCATGCTGTGAAGATCCAAGAAATAAGGCCATGACAGGAAGGGTCTTTTCCAAATGGAGCTGCCAGGTGCTAGAGAAAAGAAGCCAAAGACAAACCAGTCTCATTCCCACAGGAGAGGACAATCTGAGCAGACATGACTGGCAGAACACCAGGTTTGGGGAAACCCCCCTTCTTTGGCACAGACACTGTCACACACTGACCCCTCCAAGTCCCCAGAGGGTTTCACTGGAACTTCAGCTCAATTTGGTTCTTTTTCCCATAGTTGCAAATCTACATACAAACAAACAATCTGCTTTAAAATAAATCGGTCCCATAAACAATAGGGTGTGTTGGAAGATTAAAAGGGATGGCTTCCTGGGATCTGGTGAGCAGCACAGAGCTGATATCCTTATGGCTCTGGGGTGTGACTTCTCAGTTCAAAGGAATTCCCTGCCATGACTAATTTATTCTGGCATTTAAGGCTTACTCTTTCACTCACTGCAGTCAATTTCACCCAGTTTACAACAGAGGTGCTTTAGCAGAGCTGGGAACAGGGGAATGGGAAGCAACTGTGGTCTCTGCAGGGACCTATGTGCCTGTGTCACCTTCCAGAGAAAGGTGGTGATGCAGCTGGTGGTGAGGCCCCTTTCAGAGCTGAACAGTGACCGTAGTGCAGACACAGCTGGGGTATGACAACTCTGGAAACTCCTGAGGACCTTCTGGGGGGATAAATATTTCTGGGCTACCAAAAGCAGACAGCAGCCAGGCAAAATGGCTCAGTATCTGTGGTGGGATCTCAGTTCTGTCTTCACCTCTGAGAGACAACTTTCCTCTGTTTCCTGAGGACATGAAGAGTACACGTAGTCACGGCTGACTCTCACGTAATGACCGTCACAGGGAAATACCAGCTCTGGACTGCGAGTTTAGCAATTGAGCAATTTGCTGAGATGAGTCAACAATTTAGAGCTTGTTAAAGGTTGTGTCACCTCCTAAGAAAGATGTATCTCAATTCCCCACTGGTAACCCCTGGAGGAGGAAGGGAAGGAAGGGAAGGAAGGGAGGGAGGCAGGCAGGCAGGAAGGAAGGAAGGCAGGAAGGAAGGCAGGAAGGCAGGCAGGAAGGAAGGCAGGAAGGAAGGAAGGAAGGCAGGAAGGAAGGAAGGAAGGAAGGAAGGAAGGAAGGAAGGAAGGAAGGAAGGAAGGAAGGAAGGAAGGAAGGAAGGAAGGGCGGGCATTGGAAACTCCAAAGGGAGCAGGAATACCTGAGTGGAGAGTGGAGCTTTGGCCAGCAGGAGCAGTAAATGAAACAGGAGTTTGCAAAGCAAAAAAGTACAAAACCCTGCAGTTTGAGTCACAGGGTGCCAGTGAGTTCTGCCTTGTCCTTGCGCTGTTCATGGCAGGGTTCTGCGGAGTGGTGGAGTTTGTTTGTTGTTGTGATTGTGATGTTAACTCCATTAGAGAGGACATTTCAAGTACAGTGGTCTAAACATTAGGAAAAATTAGTAAGGAACAAGACTCTGGCCACCTTGCTAGACAATACAGTAGAACTCTGTTTACCAGCTCAGCTCAATGCTTGGGGATTAATTTATTTAAATCATCTCTCCCTTACCAGTCATTAAGGTAAATTCACTTTATCAGATGTAGCATGATCAGGAAATCACATCCAGCCCATGGTAAGCAGGGAGCTCAGCCCAGAACAGCCCCATTAACCTCAGCTGTCAGGTAATAAGCAATAGGCAAGAGGAAATGGTCTGAAGTTGTGACAGGATTTAGGAGAAATTTCTTCACTGAAGAAGTGTTCAGGCATTGGAACAGGCTGCCCAGGGGAGTGGTGGAATGGCCATCCCTGTAAATGTTCAATAAAAGTGTAGATTATCTGCTTAGAGACATGGGCAGTGGTGAGCTTGACAGTGCTGGGTTGGCAGCTGGACTGGATGATCTTCGAGGGCTTTTCCAACCTAAATGCTTCTGTGCTTCTGTGGTTCTATCACATGGAGTACATAAGGGTGAGAGACCCCAGGAGTTCTCTGGTGTATTGGGGCACTGATGAATCAGAGCCTCTGGGGCCATGAGTGTAGAAGCCCTGAAATCCCTATCTCCAGCCCAAACTGTTTAGGAGTACTTCCCAGAAACCATGGGAATAAAATAAAGTAAAATAAAAAAGCAACCAAAAAAACACTCCCAACAAAACTTCAAACCAGTCCTGAAGTATTTTTATGACATAGAGGGAATTTAGGCAGCTTTCTAGGTGAGACCTATATGTCAGGGAAGCTGAGATCTGTCCTTGATTTAGCTTTGCCGGTACCACTTACATCACACAGTAAAAGGTGCCAGCAGATCATCCACTCAAGTGAATCAGAGGTGGGCTCAGGGAAGAGGAGCCTCAAAAGGTCTGTTTCTCTTTATTTTGTGTGTTTGCAATCAGCTTCTCTTCTCTGAGAGTGTGTTTGGTAGGTGGGGAGGGATCCTCCATTACAACAGTGTCCTCGGCCTCCTTGGGATCGTTGTGGCAGGGGAAACTTTGAGCCAGGGTTTAACCCTGCCTCACATATCCCTGATGGGACACGTTCCAGGTGCCTGCAGCACATGGGAGCATCTCAGGTGGATAACCCCTTGGATACCGCCACGCACTGGGGAAGGTTAGGGAAAAGCTCTGGGCACACCCAGGTGACACACCTGAGCATCCCCTGCTCACAGGGCAGCAGCAGCCACCTCCTGTCCCCCCTGACAGGGATGGCATCCAAGGCAGAGCTCAGCTGAAACAACCTTCCCAAAGCCATCCTCTCGCCGGGACACTTGTCCCCACCCCAGCCTGTGCGGATTTATATATTTTACTTTTCCTGAAGGCTCTAATTCAATCTTCATATTTCTTATGTTGGAGTATGAATCCCCCTGGGCCAAATGCATACATCAGCCCTTCCCTCGTCTTTGGGAACTGAAGCCCCCAGCCCCGCCGAGGTGCGGGACCCGTGTCCCACCACGCTGCAAAGAGTTAAGCCCTGCCTCTGTTGATACTTCCATCGGCTCCCAAAGTCGGCGGAGACGGGGAGCGCCCGGATTGGCTGCGTACGGCCGGTAGTAATTAGGATCAGATATCAAACTTCTGTCTTTGCTAAGACCCTTTCTGATAGTCGCTGCTCCCCGCTAGACGATGACATCAGCCAGGACACCCAGCTGCTGGTAGTAAACTCCGGGCGGGAGGAGGCTCCTGCTGGCTCCACGTTAATTAGTTCAACACTGCGCAGGGGGGAGCAGTTGGTGTCTGTGCAGGGTCAGTGCTGGATGGGACCAAATCTTACCAAGCCACTTGCTGCTCTTGCCAGCCGGCTGTAAAAGCACCCAGAGAGTCCAGGAGAGCTGGATGAATCCTGAGCACCAGGCACGGTTTGGTCGGCTTTTCCTTGTGGAGGAAGTTAATGGTTTAAGTGAGGGGCGTCTGGATCTGGTCCCTGAGTCACCATGACACTCCTGGGGTCTGAGCACTCCTTGCTGATTCGGAGCAAGTTCAGATCAGGTAGGGAAAACCTTGAGATTTCTCTTAAAACTTCTCTCTCTGTCAAGCCCGTAGGCACAGACTGTTTTGCATTAAATGTTCGGAAGCAGCATGTGAGCAAAAGACCCGTAGAGCTGTCACGGCTTTGCTCTTACACAGGCTGTTCCACAAGTGGAGAGACGCTTTCTCTCTTGTTTTTTTTTTTTTTGTTTTGGTTTTTTTGGGGTTTTTTTGTTTGTTTGTTTGTTTGTTTGTTTTTCTTCCCTCCTGGTTTTTCACTGCCTTTGATTTATGTCTGTGGTTTATTTCGGTAAAACTGCAGTTCCCGGTTCTCCTGCTCTGGCCCTCTGCAGCGAAGGATTTGGGCAGGGAGCCAAAAGGGCATCTGGGATAAACAAGGTGCCTAATGCCGTCCGTGTATTCCAGGTGCTCTTGCGGGTCTGTGTGGGATAACCACGGAGAGAGGACGGGCCTGACACTCTCTCTGACAGGCAGGCAGCCGAGCTTGTTCCATTAGAGTCGTGACTAATTGGAGAAAAATGAATTTGAAGAAATGCGTCATTTTTAGAAGTAAAAATAACAAATGGAACACGAAAAGTATTTAAAGTGACATCATCAGGAAAATAAAACGGGAGGCACACAATTGATTGCCGCTCGCGGAGGGTTTGCGAGTCAAACATGCCTCCAGCTCCTAAGTCAGGGGAAGCACCAGGCAGGGGCTTCTCCGAGGACGTTCACTGAGTGAAGGTGAGTGAAGGTGAACTATGGGACGGTGGCTTCTAGATCAGCCCCTCTGCTGGATGTTCATGCCCTTAGTCACTGGCTGCGTCTATAGTAAGTATTCTCTCTTTGGAGTGGGTATCTTGACTTGTAAGGTTTTGGGTTCTTTTTAATGATTGTAACATACTGCAAATTTTAACAGTAATGCCTAAAATAAAGTTCTCAAGGTGCTTTCTCTGACCTTCCCAGAGGTGAAGTTCTCCCTGGGAATATTATCTGTGAGGATGTGCAGATAAATTAGCTGCATGTGCTGTACGGGATGCTTTAAATCCAGACAGGGCAGTCACGTTGGAACATGCACCCGGTCTGGCATGTCACCCATGCCGTGTGTGTTTTTGCCTCCTTACTCATTGTAGATAATGAAATGGGAGATTTATGGTACTGATGGGAGACATGAGTGGTGTTATCAGGATCTCTTAGATAGCTGGGTGGTCAACTTAAACTTTGTTTTCTCAGCAAATACAAAGTTGGCAATTGGTTGAAAACCCCAGAGTGTGTGTGCAAACACAAGTGTCCTAGTCTGGCTGAATTATACAAAGCCTGGGTCCAGGTCTTTGGTGTGGTTTCCATATCGCTCTGATCTTACATTTCATTAGATTAAGTCATTCCTTAAATTTTGTTGGTATATTGGTACACTGCTGTTCATTTGAAAAAAATCTCAGTCTGTAACAATTCCTCCAGCATGTACAAAGCAACACTGCCACCTCCCTGAGGAGCAGAGGACGGGCTGTGCATTTTCCCTGCATTCTTTTCAAATGAACCAGGATTGTTTTTAAGGCTCATTTCTGGTTTATTTGTAAGCTGGCTTTATTATGGAACCAACAGCGGGCTCTCTAAACATATTTTTCAAATGATTCTCCAGGAAAAGTAAACTTTGTGGGTCTTTGCGTCCATAAATTCTTGTGCCTTTCAGCATTTCTAGGACAGTCAGTTTGTGCAGCATTCTTTGGTTCATGATTTATTCCCACAACTGCTATCCCTTGCAATGGCCTGGTGAAAGGCAGGCTTCCCATTTAACAAGATTCCTCTGCCTGTTGATTTTGTTGGAGCTGAGCTCACCAACATGCCAAATGCACGTCTGCACCTCGCTGTCCCCATGGTTGTGACCGCTGCTAGCATGGGATAAGGCCACAGCACAACCCTGGTTGTCACTGTGTGAGGCAGGAGAAGACCAGGATGCTGAGAAACCCAAATAAGTCAATAAAGCTGCCTTCAGCTTTTTTTTGTGCTGGATTTTTGTGCTGGATTTTTTTAATAACATGGGGAATAGAGAAAAAAAAGCTGGCATTTAATGGCATCTCTTTTATTTGCAAAGCCTCCATGGCACAGTTTCCTGTGGTGTCCCTGCCCTGTGTGCAGGCATTGTCAGCTGTAAAGCCCCACAAGGATGGCAGAATGTGCAGAGCTCTCATTTACCACCCTCCGTTCACTTGGAAGAGATTTGAAAGTCTCAAACAGCTCATGGCTGTGCCCCACACCATCCTGCATAGCTCAGGGGCTATGACAGGGGACAGAAGCAGCTCCAGAACTGTGTAGCTTGCAGAGAGGCAGGAGGGATCAGCCCCCAAAATACCAAACCCCAAGGAGCCGCGCTGAGCTGTGCGCCGTCGCTTTGGGAACACTCTCAAGCCAGCAGGTGTGAGGCTCTGTTTGCTCCCCAGGTTTGGGAAAGATTAGCTGTGCTCCATGACTCATGATGAGTCTGAATCCCTTTTGAAAGATTCCAGGCCAATATTAAAGAGGGCTGAAGTAAATCTTAATAAGTAAACTTTCGCTGTCTCTCCCTGGCCTGCACACGCTGAGCAGCTGAAGGAGCTATGTGAGTGTGTTAAGGGGAGCTGGAGATACATTACTTGTTGTTTCCTCCTCTCAGAATCCCTCTAATCTCTGTGCTATGCACCAGGCAGAAAGTGGAGCAAGGAGGTGGCAGCTGGAAGATGGTGGCACTGGTGCGGCTCCAGGGCCAGCGCTCTGGTCCCTCACTTCATCTGACAGCATCAGTAGCAAGGAAAAGAGTGTTTATCCAGGAAAGGCTGCTGTGGTGGTGGCAGTGGCTCTTCTCAGTGTGCCCTGCAATCATCCCTTGGGTTCCACAGTGGTTTCTCCTGTTCTGTCTCTCCAGTGACCCCAGTGAAGGAGCAGCACAGCTGTGCCATGAAGAGGGACAGTGGCTATCCCAGTGCCAGGCACCAGGAACCTCTCCAGAGGAGAGAGAGAAAATCACCACCATGGTGCAGGGTCCTGCTTCCCTTCCTCAATGATCTATGTGCCTCTTTATTTTGTCTGTTTGGACAAAGATAAATATTCTGATCTGAGGTCATCCTGACCAATTTTGCAGGAATGATGATTCTTTAAGTCTGCCATGCTGTCCCATATGCTCCAGCTATCAATGGGATTGCACTAAATCAACAGGACATCTAAGTGCTGTTCCAGAAACACATTTAACTCTTCACAGAGATGATCATTTGTGTGATCTCTTGCTCTGAGTACAAACCAATTGCTCTCCAGCAGTGGAGAAGCATTTGCATCAGGCAAAGCAAACAAAGCTGACAAATGCAGATCCAACCTTAGGCCTGACCTTTTTTTTGCAGCTATTTGGAAAGAGCTTAGAAAGCCAACATCTGCCTAACTTCAGTGGTAATTCAGATAATTGGTGAGAAGTGAAAGTTTAACACTATAAATAAGGCTCTGCATGGCTTGGCATGGGGTACCAAGACCTAATTGTGGACACATGGGTGTGGGTTTGCAGAGAAGACTTGCCTGGCTCCGTGGAGGAAAGTATTCATGCTTACACATAGGGCTTGAATGAAACTGAGATGGGAGAGGAATTTATTCTGTCTGCCT
The DNA here is from genome assembly GCA_037834095.1 of Argya squamiceps. Classification (NCBI taxonomy): domain Eukaryota; kingdom Metazoa; phylum Chordata; class Aves; order Passeriformes; family Leiothrichidae; genus Argya; species Argya squamiceps. Next base: position 9,869,007 of record JBBMKD010000054.1, on the reverse strand, counting down.
CCGGTGGCGAGAGCGATTTGGACCAAAATCAGCAGGTCAATAAAGGCAGAAGAGAATAGGTCTTGGTAGGGTGTTTGGCCAGGCATTTTGGCAGAACCTTTATTTTGATTTTCCTGGTGTCCAAAGATAAAGCGTGTGCCTGTGTTTCCTCTCAGATCGTGAACTCATGCAGGTCACAGTCAGTGTGTGTGTGTTCAAACCTTGCTGTAACTGATGAGACTGTTTTGTGAAGCTTTTGTAAAACACTGACTTGATGTAGATCAGTTTGTGCTTGGTTTCGTTTTTCTGGCGTCTTATCCCTCAGTGCTTTAATGGGCAGTCAGATGTCTCTTTGTCAGTCAAGCATGTGAAGCACAGATCACTGTGCTTCAGGGGACATCTGTCTGGGCTACTCATGGGGGTGCTGAAGGGGTGGCTCCAAGGCAAGAGCCTGTTCTCAGCACCATGGTGAGGTTGGGGCTGCACATTATGATGGATTCAGAAGGATTTCACATCTGGTTGTGTCCATTTGGTGGTCTGGGCTCCTTGCTAGCCAGCTGTGCTAGCCTAGTGTCTCCTCCAAGGTACCTGAAGACCTGGACTTGGGGTTAGAATTGTCGTTCTCGCCCATGCAGAGATTTTTCAGTGCAGTCTCCCAGGTAACACACACATTTGTAGCACATCTGTCTGTTAGAAATAAAATGCTCCCATCTCTGAAATGACATTACAGGCAGAGATAAAGCAGTGCCCACTCAGGAAAGGACTGACCAGGGCTGTCCATGGCTGTCCTGGCTGAGCAGTACCATTTCCAGCCTCATCTCTGAGCTTCATCTCTGCTCACACAGGTCCCACAGAGGTCATGTTGTCAGAGATGGGCCTGGAGACATGATGTTACTTTGTGGCTCAAGGCTGTGGGCAGAGCAGATGGGCTGAGATCCATGGAGGGACTCAAGACAAAGCTTGGCCAAGGTGTTTTTGCAAAACAGCAGCTCCAGAAAGTCCTATGAGACTCTTCTGTATCAGCACCAAGGACAAGCTGTCTTGTCACCCAGCTCAGAATCCCTCCACGCTGGAGTTTGATGCCAGCCTGCTGCTCAGCTGGGAAGGAGCCCCATGGTCCTGCCCACATCCTGCTTTGAGAACTGACTCCTGCTCCTGGAGCAGCTGCAAGGAAAGGACACAGTCCTGAGAGGGCTGTGAACAGCATGATTGAACCTGACAGAGTGCCAGCCCTGATCTTGCTCTGCTGGGACCCATCAGCACAAAAACCACATGGGAGACCTTTTCTGCTCACACAAAGTTATCATTACGTAGTCCCAGATCCCCTCTGTGACAGTCTGTCCACAGGGCAGGAGGCAAAGGAGAGGTTGTGAGTGGAGCGTGGAGCAGCTGCAGTGGGGGGATCCCCCAGACTGTGCCCTGCTCACTGGAAGGCAGTGGGATCTGGGGAATCTGGGCTCCCAAGCAGTGGGAGAGCTATGGCAGTGAAACCCACACATTTTCATCACTTCTTGCAGCAGCCCAGATGATGAATCTTACACCCACCACATGGGAAATCATCATCACCTCCCGAGCTATGCTCCAAAGGGGATTTGTATCCTCTCCTTTCTCTCTTCACCATCCTGGCTGACAGCTGGCTGCTCCGGGGGGCTGGTGAATTGTTTGTTTGCTATTATTATGAAATAAGCAAGAGCAGCAGGGAATGTGGGCCCTGAATGCACAGACTCTTAGAATCCCCCTTGCCTATGTGGATGTGGTACATCACCTGGTCTGGCTGTGTCGGAAGTTGGAGTGAAATGGTGCAAATAATTTGGCACACGTGGGAGCTGCGAAGGGAAGTGATGGAGGATCCTCACTCAGGATATTTTACAGCCTGACGGGGCACTGTTGTGTCCTTGGCAGGGTGGTGTAAGTGACTTGAGAAGGCCTTGCTGTCTCTGATTCCTGTCAATAGTATGATGTTGTATGTAAATTGCCTCAGTTGATGCTCTAGTGCCTGGGATACTGGACCAGGACTAGGAGAGTAGAGAACCATTCTTGGGTGAGCAACAGATTGTTTTTATTCTTGGACAGTTTCTGACTTCCCTTAGCTCACCTATTCCATAAAGATCCAACTCTTCCTCGGGGAAAGAGCCAAGCTCTGCACAGTTCTTCAGTACTGTGAGCAGTCACGAAGAATGTTCTACACAGAAAAACTGGGGTACAGCTCCCCCTGTGTGAGAGCCCAGCCAGGAGCTGGTTACCTTTTACCTGCCTGCATAGCCCAGGAGGAAACACAGGCATTCCCAGAGCATGGACTGTCTCATTTGGTTTGGAGGATCCCTGAGGGGGGTGATTTCTGCAAAAGGGGTGCAGATAACTGGGTGCAGTGTAGGTACCCAGAGTGTGAGGGTCTAAATCCGTGTCCACAGGCAGAACCAGCACTTACTGAGGGTGGTGCCATGGGGTAGAGGAGGGCTACAAACTCCCCTGGCACCAGGGTTTGCCAGTGACTTCAGCCATCAGCTTCACCCTGGGTTAAGGAGAACAGCACAAACACAGACTTTACCACATACTGGAGGCTACATTTTTCCCTCGCAGCAAGAATCTATCTTTGGTGTCCAAAGAAGTGCTGGAATTTGGCAGGAGATCATTGTCCCACATGAAACCTTCACTAAACATTTGCTCTGAATGTGAAACATGGTTTGTACAGAGGACAGGGAAAAGTCACGAGCAGTGGCATCTCAGGGAGCCCCATGCTTTGGGGACTGCTCTGGAAGGGATTATTTTTCAGCTCCATCCCACATCCCAGGAAAGCTGTGTTGTTGACATGAGCTGTTGGCAGAGCTCAGCAGGTTGCTCCCAAGGACATAAATGCTGTTCTTGCCTTTCTTTTCCTTCTAACCCCAGCTCATTCTGAGCAGCTGAGGAGAAGCAGCCTGGGGCTGTGCTGGTGGACAGGGCCATGTGTGGTTATGTTGTGACTGAGGTGGGGTTGAAATATTCATGTATTCATGGCAAGCTGTACTGAGCTTCCAGCAGGAAAACATGGAACTGAGTTTTGTGGTTTACCTTGTGGTATGGGTGTCCTCTTGAAGACAAACTTGCAAAACCAAAGGTGTGGAATATCACACTAGCTCAAAGTACAGGCATGGTTACCTGGGTGATGGGATGAGCTAAACTGTTCTCAAGGCTGGTCCAGCAGCAGCAGGGAGCAGTGCCAGACCTCTGTGCCACACACAGACCCTACAGACTTTGTCCCTGTATTAACACCTCAGTACAATCCTGCCCCTTTCCCTGACACTCTTTCTCTCTCTCACAGTTTTACAGCTACGGCTCCAGCAGAGAAGGACCCGTGAGCAGCTGGCAGACCAAGGCATCATGCCACGTGAGTATCTTCTTCTGCCTTTTTCATCCTGGCTCAGAGGGCTGTGTTCATCCTGGGCACTGCTGGGGCACTGTGTGGCACCAGCTGCCTGCTCAGCCCCCCACAGCTCAGAGCAAAGTGCTACCAGGGGGACTTTGCTTCCAGCTCTGCAGAAGTATGATGATCCCTGGCGCTGTACAGTGCATTTATCGGACTATAATGTCCCTGCTCAAACTGAAGGCAGGAGAGGTGCTTACCTTACACCATCCAAAATTTCAGCTGCAGAGCTCCCTGTCCCAAAGGTCACTGCAGCAGGACAAGCATATCCAGCTCAAACAGAGAACACACAAAGCTGTTCATGTAGGCAAGGACAGAGAATATCCTGTTCTTCTGTAAAAGCCACAGGACAAGGAAGAGGATGAGAGGGCTCATTCCAGGAGGCTGAGGAGGAAGGCAGCTCTGGGGAGCTCCAGGAAATCCCTGGAGGATTGAGACATACCCAGATGTGTGTCCAGGCAGGACCCCACAGGGCAGAGCTGTCAGCTCACACCTGAGGTCAGGGAACCCCCCCAGGGGCTGCTTGCTGCAGAGTGACAAATGTGTTCCCCCTCTGACCCCATCCACCCCTGTTCACCTGGCATTGGAGCCTGAAGGACAAACTCCAGGACAGCATTATTGTGAAATCATTTTGCACCAGAAAGTCAGTTGCTACAGCCCAAAAAGTCAGTGAATGAAAACCATCCCCTTCTGCACCTGCAGGTGCATCATGAAAGCTGTAGCACCACTGGAGAAAAGATGTTGGGAGCTCAGCCCTGCTCAGTGGAATACTCCATCCTGACCTAGCTCAGGCTCCATGTGCAAATCTGTGGTTACCTGGGACCCAGGTAGAGGATTATCCTTTCTGTCTCATCAAGGACCCCTTGGCTTCACTGCTAAGATCACAATTTTCCAGAGGCTGTGTCACTTCTGTCTCTTTTGGTTGCCCCTGAAGACTGTGATGCTGCCTAAGCAGCAGAACACCACTTCTCTAAGAGCATGGCTCTAGCACTGCTTGCTGCACCCTGTCCCTCCCCTATCCCTCCTGGAGGATTGTGCTGAACAACAAAGGCCTTCTCAGGATGTTCTTGTCAGCACCAAGCATTAGGAAAACTTGAGCAGGATGACAAAAATCATGACTGCCAAAATGACCCATGGTTTTAAGACTGATAAATGCCTACTCTTTCCATTTTTCGCCTATTTATTTCTTTAAGCATTCAGTTTTGATGCTGCCTGCCACAAAAGGGCAGGCACTTTGATCACAAGACTCCAGGAGCTGAAGCTTTAGACAAAATACTGTGACATTTGTTAGAGTAATGCAAGAACATGGAGCAGCAGTGCCCCCTGAGAGGTTTGTACACCTGGGGCTGCTCTGAGGCTGCACTGTCACACGTGGCACCCACAAATCTCAAACCTTACACACTGCAAACTATTCAGCCAAAATATATTTGATGGCAACTGAAGGGTATTTTCCTGTTACTTACAGCTTCTTTGCACTCCCAACTTCTAGGCTGACATTTTGCAGTCTGGTTTCTGTCCAAGAAGACCATTTTGGGAAACTTGAGCACGGTTCGCTCACTGAGAGTAATAGAAGAAAAGGCACTTATGCCATTATAAAAACAAACAGGCAGAATTTAACTGCTGAATTGGACATCAGAAGGAAGTGTCAGATGTTAGCATTTAATACATGGGAGCCCCAGCCATCTTCCCCATGGCTTGGGCATGTGCAGACATTCCTTATGAAAAACAAGGCTTTGTTAACCATATATTCCCATGTCATGTTGGTTCTGAGGACCAGCAGGTGAGTCCCCCTGGCTGTGATGGACTGCAAAAATACCTGTGCTTGAAGGCCCTTCCTGCTATACACAGCCACCACCTCATCCTCACTGGAGCCTTAAAACAACTGTCCCAAGGTGATCAGCACCACACACAGCACCTGTGCCCTGGTGCTCCCATTTCATGCTGAAATGTCATCCCCTGACAAGTTCTCTGAACTAACAGTGCTAGCAATGTCTTCATTTGTTCTGCAGACTGATACAAGCTGCAGCACCCACGTAATTCCTCCAGAAATCTTGGTAAATTACTAAACTCTGCAGCACTTCCCTCTTGAATGGCACAGCACTTGGTCAGTGCCTGTAGCACACGGCCAGCATCAGTCCTTCACATGAGCAGGGCTGGGAAAGTCATCTCTCTTGCTGACTTCATTTTCTCATGTGCACCATTTAATTTTGCTTCTGATTAAACCAGCTGTCACCAGTGCTGGTGGCTGCTCACTGGAGCATGGCACAGCAACACCAGCTTGTCTGTCTGTCTGCTTTCCACATGGCAGGAGCAGGAATGTGCCCCTCTGTGTTTTTCTGTGATTCACTGGATGTTCCAGGGGTTGCCTGGGTGTTGACTACCAAAAGTCATTTCAGAGGGCCCCCAAACCTTTCCTGTTTCTCCCCAGCTTTCTTTTCATCCTCCCCTAGACTGATGGAGGATAACAAGGCCTGCATGAAAATAGTTTCTGTCTTTGTTGGACCCCATTCAGAAGATGAAAAGAGAATTTCTGTTGCCAGACCAAGAGTTGCAGCAGACTGTGTTTGTGGGTCAGGACACCTTCCCCTTCCTTGTCCCAATGGGAACAGTTAGTTTTGTCTGCTTACACAGACAGAAAAGAATTTTTGTAGGATGTGAGAAGCATTAACCCCTTCACCATGCAAATTCTGCCTTGATTTCTACTGCACCAGATTAAACAAGGAAATGAGCAAGGTTCTCCCCGACTCCAATACAGGCTGCTCCATGGGACTGGTGTTCACTGGTCCAAGAGCCAGGGATTATTGGCCTTTTTTTGGGAATGCCACTGGGTTAATCCTCCTTGGAGTCCGGAGATGCTGAGGACATGCTCTGCTCCTTCCCTGCCCAGGGAGGTCCCATATGACACAGCTGCTTCTGAGCAGGAGACAGGACAAATGTCCAGTCATGGTCAGTGACAGAAGGGGGATAAAGGACCACCTGGCAATGCCCTCACTGCAGGCTGCACCCCAGACTCCAAGAGCTGAGGCAGGTATTAATTTTCCTGCTGACCTCAAGCCTTAATCACCTACAGGTTTTACTTTCAGGTGAGGTCCCTCACAGGTGTTTGGTCTTCCCAGATCTCTCTTCTGGAGCTGTGGTGCCTTCCACAACCTGCAGGGAACATGACAGGGAAAAGATTTATCTGCTCTCTGATGTGTCCCACAGAGCACTGTGTCTCCAAGCCTGCACCCCTCCCTGCCCACGTGCCTCCTGCTCTCCCCATGCTCTCCATCCCCCCTGCTCTCTTGCCATGGACTGGCTGAGAGCATGGGATTTCCCAGAGCTTTTCTGAGTTATTTTTAGTCAGCACAATAAAGAGAACAGCTAGTTTGTGTTGCTATTTTTATAGCACTCATTAAAATGCTGTTGCTGAATATCCTGGTAGCTGCTTGCTTCCGCTCCTGTGCTGACTGCTCCTCTTTCTTTCCTGTTGCAGCACTGAAAAGCCCATCTGCATTCCATGAACAGCGAAAAAGTCTGGAGCGAGCCAAGGTAACTCCTGCAGCCATCCCAATGAGGCAACACATGGGCTTGCTTTGCATGAGTCATGGGGTTTGAAAGCACCTTCCACCACTGTCCCCTCCTCTGGCACCCTCCACGCTGGCCTGCTGGCCAAGGATGAGGGGCATGGCACCTGCTCTGCTTCCAGAAATGCTTCCAGGCTCACAAATGCTCTGGAGCACCCTTCTCTGAGCAGGGAAGGTTTAAGAAAAGGGCAAAAGGGGCATCTGTGCCCTGAGCTGTGGGGTTTTACAACAGCCCCAGGTTTTACAAAAGGCTGTGGGCAGGGCAGGGTTCAGCATGGCTTTGTCAGTTCTTGCAGTAAATGTCCAAGCAGTGGAACTGCTGCTTCCCCCTCCGGGTCACATCCACAGCCTGCTGCTCCTGTGATGGCTGCTCTGCATTCCTGGCAGCAAGGTCAGAGCAGGGCCAGGCCTGAGGGAGCACAGTCAGCAAGTGTGCAGGGGGAATGCAGGTGCCACCTGCAGCCAGTGCCCAGAGAACTCACACTTGTCACCAGGCAGGAGCTCTGGCTTTATCCCTGCAGTGTAGCTTGGCCATTAGGACACAACATCCAAGGGGGAAATGGGCCAGGCTCCCTAAACACTGCCAAAGGCAGTAGCCATTTCCAGGACTCACTGAAACTCTGTGATCTGATCACTTTTTGGGAAATTACATTGGTTTTCCAATTGCCAGTCAGTCTTGATCAAGCTGGAGGGATGATCCCAGAAAGGGAAGCAATTAATCATGCAGGTTTTGCTTGAACACAAGAATTTGTACCACTAATCTGAAAAACGTGCTTGCAGTCACGTGGGAAGGGACCTTTGCAAGGAAGAATGATTGTGAAATACAGGGAAGTGCTCTTCTGAACTTAAACACACTCCAAATCACTTGCCCCAACTCTCCCGTGGTAATAAATGGTGAGCATAAGAAATACACTATGACTCTGAAAAATGAGTATGCTTAAAAAATTTCAAGCAATCCAAAGTATCCTTGAAGTGTCATATATTTTACAGTTAAAGTATACATTTGTGTCTCTTTGTCTTTCTCTTCAAAAGCTTTCACTGGCTAGTTGCCTGGGGAAAAGGGAAGGATGGTCTAGTCTATCCCAAACCACGGGCATGTTTAGAAAGTGCTAATGAAGACATTGAGCACAGCCCATAACAAACATTATTCCCTTGCAAAGCTGCCCTGCTTAGACCTTAGGAAGACCAGCAGCTGTTTTCAGACAGTTACTCAAAGACGTTTGTTGTTTAGCTGATATTCCCCCAAGCTGATGTTGTGCAAACAGAAAGCAGATAACTGTTCATGTGTTGTGAAAGCTCCTCTGCTTCAGCTGATGTTAGAAAAGCTCACATCTGAATTCTTCATCATTTGCACCCCAGAGACACAAATGCAGCTTATTAACAGCCAGGGTCCAAAGGAACTGAAGTCACAGTAGAAACACAGCTGTGGGACAGCAGCTGGAGCTCAGCCCAAGTCAGGACTTGATGTAAGGATTAGTTGGAAAGGCATTACGTGAGTTTAAATGCACTCAGGTGCAGACACCAGCTTGCTCTGACCTGGCACAGGAACCAGGCAAACCTACACATGGTCCAAGCACAGGATTGTGTTGGTGGAAATAAGCTGGGGAAAATATGGGGGAAGAGTAAGGCGTTGTAAAGACTTTAGTAAATAAAATGTCTATTATTTGTTTAAACATGTCACTGGCTATGTTAGAGGCTGGCAGCAGGCCAGCGCAGCAGGCTTTGGAGTCCATGTCCTATAAAAGATTGCTGGGGTGGAGGACAGAGAGCAGGCTGGCTTTCCTGGGCCTGTCTGGCTCAGCAGGGCTTGAGCACTCATCCAGCACCCCAGCACAGAGGGGCTGTGGGGTGGCTGTCCTGCCTCTGCCCCAGAGCAGAACAGCCCCACTGGGCAGGTCCTGACTAATGTGTGAGCACTGACAGACACCCACTGCCAGTGACCTTCTCTGATGCTCTCTCTGATGAACTGTGCTGTGAGCTCTTGGCCCCTGATTCCCAGCCCAAGCTGTTTTGCTGAAGTTTGAGCACACTACTGTGTGTATATTCAGAACTGTGTCTCTTTTTTTTTACTGCAGCACTTTTAAAAGCTGTTTTGCATCCTGTGTCCCAATAGGCATCTCACCTCTGGACTGACCAGCCTTCCCCCCTTCAGCTCGCCTCACTAATCTCACCTCTGACTCAGTGGTGATGTCTGTAGCTGTTGCCCAGCCCCTTCCATGGACCCTTTCAGATGGAGGGAGCAGAACAGGGCCGAGCTGACACCCTGTGCTGTGTCTCCCTTGGGGTTGTGGGTCAGCTGCTGATCACTGGATTCTCCAGAGCCTTTTATACTTTTCCAATGCATGGAGTAACTAATTTCTGCCTAAGGCCCTGTCCAGTGACCACTGCAGGAGCATCTCTGGTTCATTAAGTCTTCATCCACTGCAGTGCTTAATCAGCTGGCTTAGCTGTGGCTAACTGTGACCTGAACACAGCCCTTCCCAAATGTCCTTCTTGAAACCGTAGCACATGTATTTCAGATCATCAATTGTGCCAAATCACAGGGCACTGTAGTCAGTTAGCCTTGGATGATTCAGAATTAAGGAGTATGTCTTCTATCATTCAAGGCATTAATTAATATATTGACTAGCAGGAAAAATTGCTTTGTAACAGGATTTGATTTATTCTTCTGTTTAGACTCTGATCCATTTCCAGTTCCTCTGGTGATCCACAGCTATGCTCCTTTTTTATATTAGTCTTATCCAGACCAAATTTCTCTGGCTTGCATGTGAGAAAGCCATGGGAGATAATGTCAAAACATGCTTTGAGTCAAGCTGCATGATACTCATTGTTTATTCCTGTAACAGAAAACTGTCATTTCTCCATAGAAGGAATTTCGGTTGATGTGATGGGATTTGTTCTTGATAAATCCATCCTGGCTGTTCCTCACCTCCTTGCTATCTTCAAAATTCATTTATATAGATTGTTTGATTACTTGGTACAATATCTTGCTGTCTGCTTTGTAATTTCCTGGTTTCTTCTTCCCATCTCTTTTAAAGCTAGCAATTACTCTCCTTTGCCCAGTTTCTTGGACAACCATAGATAGTTGCTATTACTACAATTTTAAGTGTGTCTTAAAATTGTTTGGGAACATTTAACTCCTCTGAGTACCCTCTAACCTGTCCTCCAACCTGACAACTGGGGTTTCTTCTCTTTCGTTGCTGAAGGTTCTTGGCTGAGGCACCTGTTTGATAAAGAGCCATTTATCTTCTTAGTGAGGATGGTTGTTAAAAGGCATTAAATCCTGTAGCCATCTCAGCAGTATGCACAATTATTTCTCCTGTTTATATTTCTCATGTTTATGGAACACAGACAGCACTTTCCATTGTCTGATCCTGGCTACAGAAGTCCTTATAAGATCTTTTTGTCATGATCCTGTACATTTTGTACTGTGGACTTCCAATTTTGCTCCAGCTGCTTGTACTATTCTTTTGTATTTATCCTTAAGATTTTAACCTCTTTGAACTCTGTACAATTTTTGTACTATTTCTTCTTGCAGCTCAGCTTAGCTAAGAGCTTGTCTAAGTTGAGCTCTAGCTGTTCTTCACCACGGGATAAGCTTATACTTGTATTCTTGAGGTCATCTGCCCTCAAGGCTGACTTTCTTGGCCCTCATGGATGGTGCTCCTGTACCTCTGTGTGCCTCTCTGTTCCTAAAGCCATGAGGGAGTTGGCACATTGCTCCAGGCTGTGTCCATCACAAGACCAACTGCAGTGACTGTAAAGCAGATTTCCCAACCCCATGTCATAGCTTGGGTGAGGAAGCACAGAGCACAGGGGCTACAAGGCTACAGGAAGGTTAATCCTCGTGGCTGACCTTGGCAGAGAGTCTGAGTGGTTTCATGACTTGTTCTGCCTGATATCTCGCCCTAGAGTGCTGGCCTTCCCACAGAAGCCACTGTTACCAGGACATTCTGGAGCATCTCTCAGAGGTGATGTGGTGTGCAGGCCCACCACTCCCAGGGAATAGATCTCACCCTCCGTATGAGTTCTCATAACATTTCAGGCATCAGAAGCCCAATAATGATGGCAAAGGGCACAGCAGTGGGTGCTGTGAACAGTCAGCAGCTAAGTGCATGTTGTTCCCTTTCTGAAGAACTTCTGCCCAAAGAGAAGCCAGTGTTTCAATGATGAAAAATGTCATTTAGGAGCTCACTCAACCCAGCTTGTAATACATCCAAAAGAATCATGGGATGGCACAGGGGCAGGTGCTCTCAGTACCTTACTGCTGCTCTAGCCAGGTAACTTTGCATTTGTGTTCTGCAGACTGAAGATTATCTCAAGCACAAGATCAGAAGCAGGCCTGAGCGGTCAGACCTGGTCAATATGCACATTCTGCAAGGTAAGACTGCCCAAGCTTCTCCCACACACTCCTTGTGTCTCCTGCCCTGGGACTGGTGTTTCTCCTGCCCTTCTCGTGTTCCTTCAGGAATCTCATTGCCATTACTTTGTTCCAGCTGCTCGTGGGAGGCAGACTCAAATGGGACACGTTGTATGAAATTCTGTCCAGACCTGCCCAGGAAGCAGGACAAGCTTTTATTCCCTGATAGACACAGTCCCAAGGCCACCCAGTCTTTCTCCCATCTCTGGCAGGGAGCAGAGTAAGATGCTCTAGGGAGCAGTGGGGTACAGAACAGCTGTGAGAGAGAATTCTGTTAGACTCCAGTGCCAATGTCTGACCATGAGGAGCAAACCCAGGGAACTTGTTGTCCAGGGCACTGAGATTCCTATAGCAGGTCATTGTAACACCTTCCCAAAGCTGGACATCTTTTGTGCTGCTGTAATTCTGGATATTGTGTGTGACAGCCCATTCAATGACCCAAGCAGAGCTGTGTGAAAAGCCCTGCTATCAGTCCATGAGCCACAGCAGCTCTCTCCTCTCCCATCCTGGTGTTCCCTCTCAGCCAGAGAGCTGGCAGGGCTGTATCCCATCACAGACAGCAGAACACCACAGTGTCCCTCCTTATCTCCAGAGATAACAAGATCCTTAGAGACAGAGAGGATGTGCAGCCTCCCTCCCTCCTTGAGTTCTGTCACTTGCCTGGAAGAAGCAGATCACTCTCTGGCAGCTGTGAATGCTGCTCTCTGCTCTCAGCATGGATGCAATCTGTATTTCTTTTTTCTCTGGCAGGCAGGAGGGCTGAGCCTGGGTCTCATGCTGGATCAGTGTTGCTGCCTTGCTTTTCCCTAGGGTTTCAATCCCTAAAATAAGCTAGCACCATTGCTTGTTTGAGAGATGGAGAGTGTCCTTCCCTTAGGTTAAATAATGGAAGCAATGTGGACTGGAGCTGGGGGCTGTTACCGGCCGCGGAGGCAGCTGCAGTGCCTGGGCATGGACAGAGACAGAGCCAGCCAGGGGAGAGAGACTGCAGAGAGCAGAGTGCCTCGCTGTGCACTCAGCAAGATGCATGTGCTGCCCCACATCTCCCTTACCTACAGCCTCTGCTCACACCTCTGTCCATCCTGCTCTGCATTTCAGAGCTGTGTCTTGGCATATCCATTTTGTGGATTTGACTTACAAATCCATTTTGTTCACAACTGGACCTAGAGGCGATTGGAGCTGGCCGGGTGACACAGTTTGCATCATCCAAGTGCTAACAGGCACCCCTTCTGTTACAGTTCACCTCAAGGAGCTCATTTGTGTTCACTGGTCTGTAGAATCTGCGGCCAGGAATGGCCCTAGACCAGCTCTCCTGACCTCCTGTAGAGAACTTCCATGGTATCAAGCCCTGTAGCTTGTGTTCCCTACAGTATCTCTTCCAAGAAGTGTCCAGGCTTTGAAGATAAAATAACCTACACACAGCTGTTCTTACTTTAGACCCTCAAGGGTTTAGAAATGGTCTGGTTTAGAATCCCACTCCCTCACTACTCATGCCTGGTTCAAGAGAGGAGCCAGATAGCTTCGTTCGGGAAATCTTTCTCTTTATGCTGCTATTCTTCTTTAAGGCTTTAATAACTGGGGTCTTCTCAGCTGGCTTTGGTAGGGCTGTAGCTTCCAGATCTACCTGCCTTTGCTCTGCTCCTCCCCAGCTCATTCTTCTCTGAAGGCCTGGAGCACTGTAGTCATGTCACCTCCAAAAGTCCACAGCCCAAGACTCGGCATTTTTAGTTCCAGTGTAAGCCATTTACTCCAGTTGTCAGGCACTGCCAATGGTTCTATTCTTCAGCTGTTTCCCAGAAGTAGGGATCCATCTGCCACAAGGGGCCAATGTGCTCCTGGCAGGCAGGAGCTGGAGAGCCCTTCAGCCCTTGTTATGGCAGCTTGATCACAAAGTTTCCATCACAGATCTCTCCTGGGCCTTGCAGAGGATGCTCCAGCTATAGGCTGGGTTTGCAAGCCCAGGATGGTAGAGAGAGGCTCTTGTTTGGGCATGGAGAGGCTGATCCTGAGGCTTGGAGAAGGACCCATGTCCCAAACCCCAGCAGCCCCACCCAGTCTAGCCGAGCAGATCCTGCTGTGTTGAGCCATGCTCAGGTATTGACCACAGCCCCCCGAGGCTGTGCTGAAGGGCACCACATCCTCACTGAGTGCTGTGCCCACAGGAACCCCTGGTCCTGATGCTTCTCTTTGGCCTTTCAGACTCGGCTGCAGAGGGCTCCATCCAGTCTACTCAAATGAAGCTGAAAAGAGCCCGGCTGGCAGATGACCTCAATGAAAAGATCGCGCTCAGGCCCGGTCCTTTGGAGCTGGTGGAGAAGAATATTATTCCCGTGGACTCAGCTGTGAAAGAGGCCATAAAAGGTAGTGACAGTGAATGTGTGTGTTGTGTGTGAGCATGGAGTGGGGCAGGGGCTGCCCAGGGAACCAGGAGGTACCAGAGTGACTGCAGGAAGTGACTGACCTGGATGTAAGAGCTGCATTTATTGCCAACATTTCGTTATTTTCACAGTAACCAGCCCAGTCCAGCACAGCCTGTGAGCACAGAGCTCTCATCTTAGAGCAGTGACACTGAAACATGCACCACTGCTCCCCCACATTCCCCCTTCTTACACCCCTTCCCTCCCCAAGGCTTTGAGCACAGAAGTGATACTGTTGGAGAGAGGATACTCCTTCCTTCAGCATGAGAGAGAACCTGAGTGCAGAGGTGTTGGTTGTGAGACCAGCGCAGATTCTCCCACCCGTGCCCTGCCCAGCTCTCACATCCCAGTAAATGGGGGTAGAGTGGTCCCAGTTCAGTAAGGCTGTGGGTTCTCTTTTTTATTTTTTACCACTGGTGCTAGTGGTGTGCAGGACCCAGCAGAGCAGGATGCTGCATCCCTGGGGTGTGGAGCATCCTTGGGGTGCTAAATTACTGAGAATATGAGCAGGAGCCTGCACTCCCAAATAGGGTACACTGTTATCAACCGGGACCCAGCATTTGCTTTATGCCTAAGCTTGGTTTTCCTCCATCATCTCCTCCTACCAGAGGAGGGAGGAAGAATCATCCACAATTACTTCCCCCACGCTGCTGCAGGGAAGCTGGTGTGGGAGCCAACACAGAGCAGAAAGGTGACTCAGATTTCACCAGGGCCCAGTGCCAGGACAGGGAGATCTGAAAGCAGAGAAAGGAGCAGGAAGGTCGGCAGGGTCCTGCAGTGACAGGACAGCAGCCTGTATTTTTGAAGTCTGGGCCCGTCTCCACATGTCCAAACTGGTGCTCAGGTCTCCAGTGAGGCACTGAGAGCTGCTGTGCCCCTGGAAGCTGCTTTTTCTGTTGTTCACAGTTCCTCAACTAATGGGATCATTTCCATGGGCATAATCCCATTTGAAGGGTCTGTTCTGGAGCTCAGAGCAAGCTGGGGACAATGGCAGGGTTTTGGGACAGAAAGGATCTTGGAGTGACAGGAGTGATGCCAAAAATGAGAGTGGAAACAGAAAGCACTTTGATTTTCATTTCATCTCAGAAACCATCTTAAATGACATGAAATATTCCAGGCTCAGATACTGCTCTGTCCTGCCCCATAACTATTCCTGCTCTTGATTTGGGGGCTGTGGAATGCAGGCTGTGTATGTACAGCCTGGCTTTGGAGCTGCTCCATTCCCAGCATGTCGCAGCTCTCCTCTTGGAAGGTGAAATGTTCCAGGACTCTGCCTGAAGAGGAATTTTTAAGGAGAGTTCAAGTAAAATCTCCCTGGCCACTTACTAAAGGAGAGAAAAGTGGAAAAAAAAAAAAGTTTCAAAAAATCCCCCCTTTAATAAACATTTGAGGCAGTGTGAGCATGACTTTATCCCCTGGAGCTGAGGTTTAGAGACTGGGAAAATGAGCTTGAATCTTGAACAGAGCGTCTCTCCAGCTGCCTTGTCAGGAGCTCATGGTAAACAGAGATTTACGGGACCAAACTGTTAAAAAAAAAAGTCTGGCCTAAAAATTATTTGTTCAGTTTTAAATTTCTCCCTTTCACAATGCTCTTCTATCACAACATTGCTGGGGGAAAACGTGTCCTTGTAAGCTAGATTCATCCCATTTAGGGCGAAACATGCAGAACATTAGAGTCCAACATGAAGTTGCTTGGTACCATAGGGTGCTGTGAGAAGAAGGTGGTGCAGCTGCACCAGGAGCACCATCCCAGCCCTCAGGTTTCTGCAGAAAAAAGCCTCAAGTTGAAGGATCCTCCAGCTCATTTTTGGAGTCAGAGGCACCTTGCGGTACTCACAGTTTGGGGCAAAGGGCTGAACACTGAGCAGAGATGAGTACTGGCACTTCTAAATGTTAAGCCTTTTGTTTTTGCAATACCAGAAAGATGACAGGGTTTAAAATCATTTTACTTTAACCTTGGAATCTCAACTGTTTATACAGTGGAAAGTTCAGCTGACGTGTTCCTCTAATCACCTCCGGCAGGGTGAGCAGAAAGTGCCAGAGCCCAACCAAAAGCCCAAACGTCCCAGTGACAGGAGGCCGCCAGTGCCCTGCATAGCTGAGCAGTGATACAAGAGACTTTTTTTACCGGGTCCTTGTCATCACTTCGTCCAATGCGCTCAAGAGGACAATACCCAGTGCATTAGAAACAGCCCGGAGCAAACACTATCCTGCCTGAGATTACAGCAGGGACACGGGATGGAGAAACAATACGCTCAGGCCGGGCTGGGTGAGAGCAGGACAGATAAGGGAAGCATTCCCCATCGGCACAAGCCTGTGGTATCAAGCAGCAGAATGCAGCACATTCCTGTCATGCTCTGGGTTGTCACTGTGTCCTGAAGGTCCCTTGTGCTTTGGCACCGCTTCCCAATACACACTTCCCTGCCAGCGCAGTGGGAGCCTTGCAGATCCACAAGTCCTCCTTGTTTGGAGTCATTTTTCCCAAGAGGGGATATTCACACTGGCCTGCAGGCATGGGAAGCAGCTCCCATGCAGCCCAGGTGGCCCATGCAATGCTGCAGTTCCTCAGGGAACACCTGTTTGGATGCTGCCTCTGATGGAGAGGATGGAGAGGATACAGGCCCTCTTTCCAGGAACATATGAAGAGAGAAGTTGAACATGGCTGATCTCATTTCCCCAGCCCGTGTCTGGGCAGCAGCTCAGGCAGAGAGCCAGGGCTCTGTCCTCACCCACCCTGGCACCAGCAGCCACAGGGAGTGGAGATAACCCTTATCTCTCAGATAGGGACAGGGGTCAGAGCAGGAGGTGCATGTCGTTGAGAAGGTGCACATTGCTAGAGCAGCAGCAGGGACAGGTGGAAGCTTGTCCCCAGTCCCTTCCTATTTCCCCATTTGTCACCTCACTATCAGCGTGCCAAGCTGCCTGACAAATGCCAGACATGAGCACGAGGAGATTATGAGTGTGGCCACGCTGCTCCTTCCTCTACCCCCACCTGGAGCTCTCCCGAGGCTCACATGAGACCTTTTTTTCTCAGCACTTTATTTATCATCAAACCTCGGGTCAAGAGCCCTTGCCCATCTGACTAGCAGATAACAGTGCAGGAGCTGTGAAGGCAGAGCAGCCTGGGGCTGTCAGGCAGGCAGTAGCAGTGGTTTGAACCATGTCTGTGGGTGAAACCTGTGGACAGAGACAGGATGTGGGAGCCTCTCTGCACTTGCAGCCACATCCACTGTTGTTGGCTCTTGTGCTGTGAGCGGATGGATCACACTCCAAGCTGATTTCAACCTCAGTCCTTCTGCTGAGGACAGAGTCCCATGTTTGGTGTGGGTGTTCAGCTGGGGTGCTCAGCTGAGGGAGGGCGACTCGTGCCCCTCTCCCATCCCAGCCCAGTGGAGGGGCAGGATGACTCCTGCACCAGTCCCACCTGTCTGCACCTGCCCTGCTGTGCTGGTGGGCTGGGCTGCTCCAACCCCTCCTCTCTCCCTGTCCCAAGGAACACGGACCATGGTCTTGGCTCCTCAGATCCCCCTTCTCTCCCTGTCCCAATCGCCCCTGTCCATGGCTGGGGTCCCCCTGCTCGCCCCCACCAGGCTCACCCCGTCCCTCCCCGCAGGCTCTGACCGTGGCCCCTCTGCCCCCGCAGGCACCCAGGGCGGCTTTCCCCGGCAGACCGACGCCTTCGCCTTCGAGGAGGACAGCAGCAACGACGGGCTGTCCCCGGAGCGGCCCCGCAGCCGCAGCTCCCCGGGCCCCGCCGAGCCGCCCCCCGGCTCCAAGGCCCCGGAGCCACCCCCCGCCGCCCCAGCCGGGCCTCCGCAGGTAGGGAGAGCCGTCCTGGAGCCGAGGGAGATGCGGGGGGGACAAGGGAGACTCGTGGGGACGGAGATGGCACAGGGGAGGGAGCACACGGGGGATGGATACGCAGGGTCCCGGGCCGACGAGCGGATTCCCTCCCCTGTGCTCGGCACTGGTAACACCACACCGCGAGTGCTGTGTCCGGTTCTGACCCCGCAGCTTAGGAAGGATGTGGAGATGCTGGAGCGTGTCCAGAGAAGGGCAGCGAGGGTGGTGGGGGAACACAAGTCCTGTGCGGAGGGGCTGAGGGAGCTGGGCTCGTTTATCCTGGAGGAGACCTCATCACTCCCTACAACTCCCTGACGGGGGTTCAAGCCAGCTGGGGTCGGGCTGTTCTCCCAGGGAACAGGGACGGGACAGGAGGACACAGCCTTAAGCTGTACCAGGGGAGGTTCAGGTTGGACATTATGAAGAAACTCTTCAATGAATGAGTGACTGGGCACTGGAATGGGCTGCCCAGGGAAGTTGGTGGAGTCACCATCCCTGGAGGTGTTTAAGAAAAGCCTGGATGTGGCACTCAGTGCCATGGTTTAGTTCACAAGGCGGTGTTAGGTCACAGATTGGACTCGATGATCTCACAGGTCTTTCCCAGCCGGGTTAATTCTGTGACTCTGTGTGATTCTGTGTGATTCTGTGATTCTGATTCTGTGTGAGTCTGTTATTCTGTATGATTCTGTGATTCTGTGTAATTTTGTGTCATTCTGTGTCATTCTGTCATTCTGTCATTGTGTGTGCCCATCGGAGGGACCGCGCTGCGCGGGCCCGGCGCGCCCACTGCCGGCCGGCGAGGGCACTGCAGCCCCGGGGGGCGCCGGGCGGGGGGCGACTGAGAGGACTGGAGGGGACTGCGGGGACTGGGGGGAAATCGGGGGAGTGGGGGGAAATCGGGGGAATGGGGAGGCTGGGGGGAAATCGGGGGAGTGGGGAGGCTGGGAGAACGGAGGGGCCGTGGCGAATGGGAGAACTGGAGTGGAGTAAGGCAGACTGAAGGGGCTGGGATGGACAGAGGGGAAAGGCAGGAACTGGGGCAGACTGGGTTGAGGGAGGCCAAAGGGATTGTGGCCATCCACGGGTCAGCTGGGAAGACTGGGCTGCTCTGGGGAACACTGCAGAGCCAGCAGTGAGCAAGGATACGGGGCTCAGGTGAAACTGGGAGGGCTGAAAAACCAAGGACGACTGTGGAGGCAGAGGACTGGGATAGCCAGAGGATGTGGTTGGGATAGACGTGAGGGGACTGGGATGCACTGAGGCATCTGTGGGGATTGGGAACAATGCAGAGTGCGGAAAGGGGGTACCAGGAGCCCCTGTCCAGGCTGGACAGCCCCTGGGTCCGGCCCCACAGCCCCTCTCATGTCTCCCTTGCAGGATCGTCCCCCCAGTGCCGATGGCCACGCTGCAGACACTGCCCCGGGGCAGAGCAGCCAGTGCGACAGCCCCAAGCAGCCGGCAGGGCAGGAGAGCCCGACGCTGCCGGTGCCCTCTGCCGTGAAGGTAATGCCGGTGCCTCCAGGCTGCCCAGGACAGGAACCAGCCCAGGGCATCCAAGCCTGAAATGCCCATGTGCTGCACCCCGAATGTGTGGGAGCTCTGGGTGTCCGGCCTTAAAGGCTTTGAGTAATTCAGGCAGACAACCTTGTGTCAAGAAACTAATTTAATTCATTGTGTAATGGTACAAGGTACAGCAGTATGCCTTGCTAGAGGCAATTGCTTGAGTCCTGCACTGAAATTATCCCCTGGGGCTGGGAGCAGGAGGAGATACGAGGCAACACTGGAGTAGCTTGCAGGCAGGGAGGGTCATTCTCCATCTCATGTGCTCTCCAGCACAGCTGAGATGGGACACAGTGCCAAGGGAGTCCCCCACATCCAGGCTCAGCAGGTCTTGGAGTGTCAAGGTGCCAGCAGGAGCTGCCTTTATTCTGTCCCAAGCCTCTGAGGTCCCATGGGGATGACAAGAGCTCTTCGCACACCTAATTCCTTTCCGTCTTGGCCCAACAGTCCAAATCATCCAGTGATAGCAAGAACCGTCACAAAAAGCCCAAAGACACCAAACCCAAAGTGAAGAAGCTCAAGTACCACCAGTACATCCCTCCAGACCAGAAAGCAGAGAAGTCCCCTCCACCCATGGATTCTGCATATGCCAGACTGCTCCAGCAGCAGCAGCTCTTCCTGCAGCTCCAGATCCTCAGCCAGCAGCAACAGCAGCAGCAGCAGCAGCAGCACTTCAACTACCCTGGGATGCACCAAGGACAGCTAAAGTGAGTGGCACTGTGCCAGCAGCAGGACTTAGTCCTGTCTCTCTCTGGGCTTTCCCCTCTATATCCATTTGTGCCAGAGCAAGGGGATAGAGGCACACCACTGAAACAGAAAAGCTTGGGACCAGCACAGTCTCCTTCCAAGCCATTCTGGCTGGCTGAGGCACCTGTGACCTGCTGGTGGGACACCAACGATCTCCTACAGCCTGGCCTGGTTTTCCTTGGCCATCCTGAAGTCTCATATAGGAGACAGCAGACCCGAGGGAGCAGAGGGATGGGATGGATGCTGGGCACAAAGACCCTGGGGGAACAGACACATTACCCCAAATCTCCTTTGTTATTCCAGGCAATCTAATGAGCAAATGGTCAAAAGTTCAAATTCTTCATCAACTTCTGGCAACAACACCCCTCTTTCTCCAGTGAAAACCACCTTTTCAGGCCAGACTTGTGTCTCATCTATCAAGCCAGGCCCTCTGCCATCCAACCTGGATGATCTCAAAGTGAGTGCAAACTTTGTCACTGCAGGAGCAGAATGTCACAGCCTGAGTGTGCTGTGCTGCCTCTGAGTGTGTCAGGGGAGTGCCACAGGCTGGGAGGGGCTGTGTTACAGATCAGCACACCTGAATTCCGGTGCTCTGAGCCACCCAGGAGTACAGCACAGCACCTTGGGGCAGGGCTTGGTCACTGGGGAGGTTCAGAACATGAGGGCTTGCTGCTCTGCAGATGGTGAGGGGTGCACTGCTCTAGCCTGTGTATCAGCAAACCAAAGGTGTGGCCTGGGCTGGCTGCAGGTCAGGCTGAAGGATGATCTGAGCTGCTGCTCCTGCAGCTCCTGGCTCCATCCCCACGTGGTTTTATGGTGGACATTGTGGATGCTCTGACAGAGCAGCCAGAGGCCAGTAGGGCAGCATGCCCCCCCCTTAGTGACTCAGCTTCTCAGCCAGGCCAGCTCAGCTCTCTGTATGAGCAGGTACCACCTGCCACATGCACTGTTTTGAGCACCTCTCGTGTAGGCAGGAAAGGGCATAGGGGAGAATCCCTCATACCAGCTCTTCTTTTTTATTTTGCTAATGGACCCTCAGTCACAAGGAAGGTGAAATCCTTCTAGGAGCGGAGACCTGGGGCAGCCCAGAGGTAGAAACAGCGTGGGTTTGCCCCAGCTCAGGTGACTGAATCATGTGCCTGAGCATAGAGCATGTGGCTCCAAGGTGTCAGTGTCACAGTCTCTGAACCATCAGCTGGCTCCTGGTCCGTACTAAAGTCCTCTGCTCATGGACAAACCTACTGCTAGGAAGGGAAACCTGAGTTGCTTCCCTGACCCAAGGACCACTGTTGGTTTATGGACAGGAGTCACACTTCTTGGAGGAGAGCTTTCCTGTTAGGAAAGGTTGAGATTCTGTGGGATGTGCAGTGGTCGGGCCTGCGCACGCTGACTCTGGTGACTGCAGGTGAGACAGGGAGCACCTGGGAGCTCAGAGCTTTAAAGCTGGGACCTGTGAGCCTGTGGTCTGAGACTCCTTGTTAGAAGCACTGGGTTTCTAAAGGGCTCATCTGCCACCAAGCCTGATCACGAGTGACTTTCCTGGCAGGTGTCAGAGCTGAGGCAGCAGCTCCGAATACGAGGCCTGCCCGTGTCGGGCACCAAGACGGCGCTGATGGAGCGGCTGCGGCCCTTCCAGGAGTGCAGCAGCAGCACGGTGCCAAACTTCAGCGAGATCACCACCGTCACCTTCCCTGTCACTCCAACCAGCACCCTGTCCAGTTACCAGTCCCAGTCCTCCACCAGCATGTTATCCAATGGCTTCTATCACTTTGGCAGCACCAGCTCCACCCCCCCCATCTCGCCCGCCTCCTCTGACCTCTCTGTGAGCGGCTCCTTGCCGGACACCTTCAACGACGGGCCCATGTCCTCCCCACAGTTTGGTCTGCAGCCCTCGCCCGTTCATGGCAGCGCCGAGGAAAGCCTCATGAGCAGCATGAACGGAGGGAGCATCCAGCTGGAACTGGAAGGAATAGACACAGAGAAAGACAAGATGCTGGTGGAGAAGCAGAAGGTCATCAATGAACTGACGTGGAAGCTGCAGCAGGAGCAGAGGCAGGTGGAGGAGCTGCGGATGCAGCTCCAGAAGCGAAAGAGAAGCAATGGCCTTGAGGAGAAGCAGCAGCCTGCTCAGCATTTCTTTGGTGTGCCCATCAAGCAGGAAAACACCGTGTCCAGCTGTCCGTTTGCATCCAAGCAAATGGCCCTGAAAGGCCAGGCCAGCAGCTCGGATAAGCTGAGTAACTGTGGGGTACCGCCGGTGCCCCACATCGTAAACAGCCACTGCTTGGAGCCCGCAGGGCAGAGCACCATCACCTCCTCGACATTCCTGAGCCCGCAGTGCTCCCCCCAGCACTCTCCCCTGGGGGCTGCAAAGAGCCCCCAGCACATCAGCCTGCCGCCGTCCCCCAACAGCCACTACCTGCTGCCGGTGTCCCCCGAGGGCCGCAGCGGGTCCCCGCCGGGCAGCAGCTGCCTCCGCACGGCGCCGGTGAGTGCCAGCCCCACCCCGCGGGTCACACCCACGCCGGGGACCCTTTCCTCCTGGCCCGGGGCTGCTGGCAGCATGTGGTAGGGCAGAGAGTGTCCAGATGGACAGTGGGTTGGAAGCTGACAGCACTGCAGGGTCCTTTGCAGGGTTTCTCCTGGGGAGCCAGTTGCCCTGAGGAAGCCCTGGCACAGCTCCTGCTGCCCTGAGGAAGCCCTGGCACAGCTCCCCTCTTCCCCAGGGGGCCCAAGCACAGCTCTCTCTGCCCCTGGGTGAGCACTGGCAAAGCTGCCCATGTCCTGGGAGAGTCCTAACAGAGCATCCTCTGCCCTGGGGAGCCCTGGCACAGCTCTCTCTGCCCCTGGAGGAGTCCTGGCAAGCTCCTTCTTCCCTGGGGGAGCACTGGCACAGCTGCTTCTACCCTACAAGAGCACAAACCCAGCTGCCTCTCCCCTCAGGGGGAGTCCTGGCACAGCTTGCTCTGCCCTTGGGAGAGTCCTGGCACATCTGCCCATGCCCCATGGAGCCGTGGCACAGCTGTGTACACAGCAGGGAGGCACCAGTGTGGATCCCTCAGCTCCTGGGAGAGCCCTGGCACTGTTCCTACACCCCTGGGAAACCCTGCTGCAGGGCTGCAGGGCTTCCCAGCATCCTGCCAAGCCATTGTGGCTCCCAGCAGTGTGTGAGGGATTTTCACCACTGAGTTGGAGGAGAGCAGTTGCCCCGGGGAAGCCTTTTCTCAGGAAGCTGGAGCAGGGCTGGCAGTTGAGGCCTGCAGTCAGAGAGAGCTTATGCCTCCCCACCAGGCCACCAGCCCAGCAGAGAGTTGTCCTCAGCAGCCACCACTCCTCACTCGGCCCCCTGGACAGGTACCTGGGGATGGGGACACGCTGCAGGCACAAAACAGCACAGAGTTCTGCTGATCACAAGCCCAGTTCCTCCAGTGCCCTCCCAGGGCTCCCCAGGCAGCAGCAGCACCTTTCAGTGGCCTGTGCCATGCACAGGGGTGCAAGGTGTGCACACAGGGGTAGGGCAGGGCCAGGCTGGGCGTGCAGGACAGCCCACCCCGAGCAGGCTTTGGGGTGCAGCCCTGCACAGGGGCACAAAGTGGGGCTCAGGGCTGTGTCCAGAGGATATGGGTGCTGTGGGCAGTTGGCAAACAGCACAGCCAGTGAGGTGGGGAAGGGCAGCAATTTAGTGTGAGGAGGGGCAGAGACAGAGCTGCCAGTGGAATGGGCATGGAGGGCAGTGGGGTTGGGGTGAGGCAGGCAGTGGGGCTGCTGCAGGGGTGAGGAGGGAGCACTGGTTTGAGTGAGCTGGGCAATGGGGACCAGAGCAGGGGATGCACTGGCACTGGGGCAGTGGGACACAGTCCTGGGAGGTGACATCCAAGAGGGGCAGCAGGGCTGCTCTGGGCAGGTGGTCAGTGAGGCTCAGGGGGGAGCAGTGACACCACAGGGGGCATCTCCAGCTGTTCCCTCACTGCCCAAGGGCAGGGGGTGCACAGAGGGGATGGTCCCATTGTGTCCTGCAGTTCATCCCAACTCCAACACCTCCCATCCTGGACACTGCTCTGTTCCCTGCAAGGGACTCTCAGGGGTGAAGGTCGTTTTTCAGCAAGAACTCTTCCTTTGTGCCCAGCACTGCAGTCCTGTTTCCCATGGGCCAGGGGTAGTGTTCCTTCCAGCTACCCTGCACAGGAAGGTGGTCAGGATGTGCATGGCCAGGCAGAGTGATCTCACTGCTGCCCTGGATCCTTTCCTGGATCCAACCTACCTGGAGGGACTATCCCCTGGTGCTGGGTTTTGTAGTATAAGGCCATGGCCAGGTAGTGGGGAAGGGCACACAAACACCTAGAGGTGATGGGGACAGCATCTGACGGGCACTGTGCTTCAAATGCCATCCATCCTGGAAGGGGAGCCTGGCAAAAATTTGGCAAAGATAGGCAGGTATTTGGCACAGGGAGAGGTTTCTGTCTTTTGAATGACCTTCCATGGCCTGAGCTGTGTGAGATGCCCCCAGTCAGGTGGTGATGGGGAGGGGCTGGGGCTGCCTGGGGAAGTGTCTCATCACTGGCCAAGCACAGCTGAGCACCAGTAGCATCCCTGTGTTCCCTTTGTCTTGCATGTCCCCAGCTGACTGAGCACCAGGCTGTCCTGTGACACTGTCTGTGCTCTGGCAGTGATGAGAGGCCAGCCTGCCCCTGGGTCTCAGAGCTAGGGCAAGGAGCTGCTTTACCTGCCTCTATCCTGCTCAAAGCCAGGCATTTTGTCCCACAAAATTGTCATTTTCCCTGAGCTCGTTTGACCCACAAAATGGCCATTTTCCCTGGCAGCACAGGCACCTCAGCAGAGATGAGAGGGCCAGGCCTCCTGCCGTGCATTGACTCCATTTCCCTGTATTTCCCCATGCAGATGGCTGCGCAGTCAGGCCAAAAGTTTTCTATTCCATCCCCAAGTTTTTGTAAGTCAAGCCCAGCCCTGTCAGAGGTAAAGCAGCCTCCACCCTATGAGGATGCAGTGAAGCAGGTAACTGCATGGTTTTTGTTTTCTACAGGGCTGGGGCTGCCCATGATGTGTTTTTGCAGTCAGTGGGACTCAGCTGCAGGAGTTCAGCCCGTTCTGGGGTCCCTGGGTAGGACAGGCCTGTTTCCATGAGGAACGGGCTCTTTTGAAGGGTTACTTGCTGCCTAGCTGCCACAAAGGAGTTGGACACCCTGCTGGGCAGGATCGTGTCCCCTGTGCACCCGGGGGTCCTGACACCCCCCAGGTCCCTTAGGGTGCCAGTGTACTCTCTTTGGGTGCTCAGTGCTGTGTCAGAGACAGACCCTTGAGCATTCCCAGGTCACCAGGACACGTCATTCTGCCGGTGCCATCTGCCCCCCTGAGCCACACCCTGGAGTGCTGTTCCTGCAGGGAGGACTGGCCATGGCCCAGGAACACCCTCCTTCCCATCAGAGCCTGGGAGCAGCCTCAGTGCTGGGACTGGTGGTGCCTTTAGGAAAGTGGAGTGATGCTGTTGGCAGGGTGATAACAGGTTTATGCCAGTGTGCAGCAGATCTTCCAGGTTCCAGTCAGGGAGAGGAAGGAGCCTGGGCAGTGCAGGGAGCAGGGAGGGCAGGCAGGTACATCCCAGTGTGAGGTGCTGGGGCCAAAATGTTGGTGTGTCCTGAGGGCCCAGGGACAGGGCAGGCTGTGGTGGCCACTGAGCAGAGGGTTGGCAGCAGGGAAGGGTGCTTTGCTCCCTGGATCCACCATGATTGTGCCACATCCCTGCAGTGCCCTGAATGCTGCTGCCAGCCCCGTATTGGTGTGGCCTCTCTTCTGTGTGGGAAGAAGCCATTTGTGGGGTCTAGTGCCATCTTTTTTGGGGTCTAGAACCATCTACGTGGCTTGTGGCTGGAGGGACTGTCCTCCTAATGCCCTCTACTCTCCTCTTTGTGGTTTGCTGCAGCAGATGACACGAAGTCAGCAGATGGACGAGCTCCTGGACGTGCTGATTGAGAGTGGAGGTATGCTCTGCTTCCCTCTTCCCTTCCAGGGCTCCCCTTCCAGGCCAGCATTGGTCTGTGGGGCTCAGGGCATTCTGTGCACCCCAGCAGAGCTGTCTGAGTCAAGTACAGCTTTCCCCTGCCCTCCCTGTGCCAGCAGCCACTGAGATTGAACCCAAAAGCATTTGGGCCCTCCTGGACCCTGCTCCTGTAGGGGTGTTCTGGGCTCGGCTGTCACCTGTGCAGAGAGAAGGGACAGCAGGGCAGGAGCTCTGTGCACAGCTCTGCCAGCCCCCTCCCCACACAGAGCCCCCAGTGTGTCCCCCATTCCTAGGGCTGCCAGGGCCATCTCCCACACAGAGCACTTCTGGTGCCCTCCCCTGTGCTAGGTGCTGCCTGTGCCCTTCCCCAGCCCCTTGGGGACAGCTGCCAGTGCTTGTGCCCTAGGGGCTGTGCCCAGACCCGGGGATCAAAGTCCCAAAGCAGGAATGTGCAGAGAGGGTGGGCAAGCAGTGCCAAGGGGATTGGGTGGGGAGCAGGTCTCCCTCGGGATGCCCAGGGGGTCAGCTGGAGGGGCTGTGGTGGTGCCCAGCAGTGGTGGGCACTGCCAGAGCACCTCAAATCCCTCTCGTTTGTTGACAGAAATTCCAGCCAACGCCAAGGAGGATCGCTCCTGCCTGCAGAAAGTACCTCAGATAATGGTGTCCCCGGGGAGCTCCGGCGCCTCTGTCCCCAAGGGCTCCGCCCCGTTCGAGCCCGTGTCCTTCGAGCACTGCCCAGGCAGCAGCGACGCCCACCTGGAGGTGCTCCTCAATGCCCACAGCCCCCTGGGCAGGGTCGGCGACATGGCCCTGCTGAAGATGGGGGGAGAGGAGCCCCGCTACGATGGGATGTTGGAGGGGTTCTCCGGGAAAGCCGCAGATGAACTGCTCAACTCCCAGGAGATTTTACAGACTCCCCTGTCGCCCATGGAAACGCAGCTCTCCCCTTCCCGTGCCGAAGGCTCCGGTTTACAAATGAGTTTCACTGAGTCTCCGTGGGAAACGATGGAGTGGCTGGACCTCACCCCCCCCAGCTCGGCCACCGGCTTCAGCTCACTGACCCCCGCGGGCCCCAGCATCTTCAACATCGATTTCCTGGATGTTGCCGACCTCAACCTGAACACCAGCATGGACCTGCACCTGCAGCAGTGGTGAAGGGACGTGCTGGGGCAGGATGCTGTGAGCCTGCAGCAGGCAGCACAGTGTTCCTGTCGTGCCAGAGAACATGCAGGGCTAACGTGCCTCATCCAGGGGAAACTGGAGTCATTTTCCCAGCATATAAACTTGTTTGAATTTCCAGTCACTGAAAATTGACAGCACAGCTCTGGTACTTTGGTTTTCCTCCATTGACACAACCCCACAGAGGGACACCGGTGCCTGAAACAACACTTCCTTTGATTGACAAGAACTTGTTTTCTTTCTTTAATCTTTCCCCCTCTCCCCCAGTTTTAGCAGTCACTCTCGTGAGAACTGGAGCAGCTCATGACAAGACTGTGTGTGTGGTGAGGTGACCTCACCTGGGTGGCAACAGGAAATCGTGGAGAGGGAAGCCCACTGCTGTCCTGTCCTGTCCTGTCCTGTCCTGTCCTCTCCTGTCCTCTCCTGTCCTCTCCTCTCCTGTCCTGTCCTGTCCT